>CM069170.1:8639020-8673108 GCA_035221665.1 Okamejei kenojei | reverse complement strand
CCAGAGCGAGAATTTAAGAAACGACCAAAAAGTGAACAAAGCAAGACAGACTTCTACATAGATCCCTTGATTTTTGTGGAAGGCTATTTTTCACAAAAGAAATAAGCGGTTCCCGAAAGCGTCAAAAAAGAGTTGAAGGAGACATCAGAACCATCCAAGTTGATGAGTTAAAAGATGAACCGATTTTTGTCCCCACTGACATACCACCAATCTCACCCCCCACGCACCCATCCATTTGACACCACTTCTCACAAGCTATTGAGGTAAAGAAGTAATGAAGGAAGATAAAATGGCCTCTGCACCAGCCTATGGTTCCATATTGTGTCATCAAGAAATCCCAGATATTCCTGAAATTCCTCTGGAGGAACATAGAAACATAGAAAATACGTGCAGGAGTAGGCCATTCAGCCCTTCGAGCCTGCACCGCCATTCAATGGCTGACCATCCAACTCAGTATCCCCTACCCCTTCTCTCCATACCCCCTGATCCCCTTACCACTAAGGAACACATCTAAACTCCCGATTTAAAATATAGCCAAGAACTGGCTTCAACTACCTTCTGTGGCAGAGATTCTTTCCCAGATCACCACTCCTCTGTGTGGAACAAGATTTTCTCACTCGGTCCTAAAAGACGTCCCCTTTATCCTTAAACTCTGACCCTTTATTCTGGACTTCCCTCAACATCGGAAAACCATCTTCCTGCAATCTAGCCTGTCCATCCCCCTTCCAAGAATTTTGTAAGCCTCCCTCATCCCTTCGTACTTTCCTAAGCGAGTACAAAGGCCGATAAATCCCCAGGGCCAGAATTGGCCCCGCTGCCAACCAGAGTACTGAGGACGTAGCTCCGGAAATAGTGGGATGCATTAGTGGATAATCCTTTCAAAAACTCTTAGATTCTGGAGTAAGTTCCCTGAGGATTGCGGGTAGCAAATGTAACCCTTCTTTTTAAGAAGGTAGGACAGAGAAAACAGGGAATTACAGACCAATAGTCTAACATCGTAGTGTGGGAAACTGCTATAGTCAAGTTATTAAAAGATGATAGCAACACTTTTGGAAAGTGGTGAAATCCATTGGACAAAGTCAGCATGGATTTACGAAAAGTAAATCATGTCTGACGATCTTGTGACTTTCGAGGATGTACCTAGTAGCCTGATATGGGAGAACCAGTGGATGTGGTGGTATCTGGCCTTCCGGAAGGCTTTCCGACAGGTCCCCACATAAGAGATTTAGTATACAAACTAACGCATATGTAGTGGGGGTTCAGTATTGATGAGGATAAGAAATGGCTGCAAACAGGAAGCAAAGAGAAGGATTAAACGGGTCCTTTTCACAATGCAATGCAGTGACTAGTGGAGTATCCGCAAGGCTCAGTGCTGGACCTACCAACTATTTACAATATATATTAAGATCTGGATGAGGGAATTGAAAGGCATAACTCCAAGTTTTGCGGATGACACTAAGCTGGGGGGGGGGTGGGGAGGGGGGTTGAGGGGGGGGGGTGGGGGGTGGGGGTGGGGGGGGGGGGGGGGGGGGGGGGTGGGGGGGGGTGGGGGGGGGGGGGGGGGGTGGTGGGGGGGGGGGGGGGGGGTTGGGGGGTCGGGGGGTGGGGGGGGGGGGGGGGGGGGGTGGGGGTGGTGGGTGTGGGGGGTGGCGGGGGGGGGGGGGCAGTGTTACTGTGAGAGGATGCATGAACTGCAAAGTGACTTAGATAGCTGGGTGGTTGGGCAAAAGTTTGGCAGATGTCAGTAAACTGTGGGATAAATGTGAGGTTATCCATTTGGGGAAAAACAGTAATGCATACTAATATCTATAATGTGGCCGCTTAGGAAAAGAGGAGATGCAGCGAGACCTGCACACACGTGGTCATGGTAACACCAGACATTGAAAGATAGGCATGCGTGGCAGCTGCAGTAAAGAAAGCAAATGGTAATGTTAGCTTTCATAGCAAAGATTTGAGTATAGGAGCAGGGAGGTTCTACTTCATTAATATAGGGTCTTATGTGAGACCACAACTGTGTAATGCATACATTCTGGTCTCCAAATCAGAGGAAGGACATTAAAGCCATAGAGGGAAGAGCAGAGAAGGATCACCAGACTGATTCCTGGGAATGTCAGGCTGTCTAAAGAAAAAAGACTGAAAGACTCGGTTCATACCTCTAGAAATCTAGAATTGAGAGGGTATCTTATAGAATCTTACAAAAATTCTTAAGGAGTTGACAGGCTAAGATGGCAGAATATTGTTCTCAATGTTGGGGAGGTCCATTACAAAAGTAGACACAGCTTAAGTATAAGGGGTAAATTCCTTTTAAGACCGATATTAGAAAGACTTTTTCACACAGAGAGTGGTGAGTCTCAGGAACACTCAGCCACAAGAGGTAAGATAGAAGCCTAGCTTCAATGGCTATATTAAAGAGGGATTTAGATGTGGCCACTTGTGGCTAAGGGGATCAGAGGGTATGGAGAGAAGGCAGGTGCGGGATACTGAGTTGGATGATCAGCCACGATTATAATGAATGGCGGTGCAGGCTCGAAGGGCCGAATGGCCTACTCCTGCACCTAATTTATATGTTTCTATGTTTCTACATACCGAGTCTATCCAGTCTTTCGTCTTATGAAAGTCCTGACATTCCAGGAATCAGTCTGGTGAAACTTCTCTGTACTCCCTCTAAGGCAAGAATGTATTTCCTCAGAACATGAGAGTTGCGTGGGAAAAGGAAGTCATCCCCAAAGCCTGGCGAAGAGTGGGGGAGTCCTGATTCCAAAAGAAAAAATTCTTCCACCATCGAACAGTTTCGGCAAATAAACCTTCTTAACATAGAGGGCAAGATCTTTTTCAGTGTGGTGGCGAAAAGACTTACAAAGTATCTGAAACAAAACCATTTCATTGATACGTCAATCCAAAAGGCTGCCTTAGCAGGCTTCTCGGAATGCCTTGAACATACCAGGATCATATGGCATCAAATCCAGACTGCAAGAAAAGAACAAAGAATCTGCATGTCTTGTTCCGAAAGAATCTGCATGTCTGCCAATGCCTATGAACGGGCATGTTTCTCATTCGCTACTATGGACTGCTTTCTTTTGAATTCTTTCAGTTGCCTGCAATAATAAAAATCCTGTTAAAAAAAAACTACTTCCAGAATTCTGCAATTTTGCGCACAAACATCAGACTTTACCACAGCGTGGCAAAACCACGGAAGTCGGCATCAATGCGGGTCGACCATCTCCCCATTGACCATACACTATAGCAATGGAGCTCATTTCAGAGCATCAAAATGGGTTGTGGGAGGAAAAACGGCTACAGTGTGTCAGCGATCGCCACCGGTACGAGCCTATATGGACGATAAAACAGAGAAAACATAGAAATTAAGGTGCAGGAGTAGGGCCATTCAGCCTTCGAGCCTGCACCGCCATTCCAACATAAGATCAATGGCTGATCATACCAACCAGTAAAAATCCCTACCTGCCTTCTCTCCATACCCTCTGATCCCCTTAGCCACAAGGGCCACATCCACTCAACTCTTAATTAGCAATGAACTGGCCTCACTACCCCTGTGGCAGAGAGTTCCAAGACTCACCACTCTCTGTGTGAAAAATGTCTTTCTCAGCTCGATCTTAAAGGATTTCCACCCTTATCCTTAAGCTTGACCCCTGTCCTGGACTTCCCCAACATCGGAACAAATCTTCCGGCATCTAGCCTGTCCCCAACACCCTTAAGAATTTTGTAAGTTTCTGATAAGATCCCCCTCTCAATCTCCTACATTCCAGAGAGTATAAACCGAGTCTATCCAGTCTTCTCCTTCATAAGAACAGTCCTGACATCCCAGGAAATCCGTCTGGTGAACCTTCTCATGGCACTCCCTCTATGGCAATTAATGTCCTTCCCAGATTTTGGGAGACCAAAACTGTACGCAATACTCCAGGTGTTGGTCTCACCAGACCCTGTACAACTGAAGTAGAACCTCCTGCTCCTGTACTCAAATCCTTTTGCTATGATAAGCTAACATACCATTCGCTTTTTTCACTGCCTGCTGCACTGCATGCCTACTTTCAATGACTGGTGTACCATTACAACCCAGTCTCGCTGCATCTCCCCTTTTCCTAATACGGCCACCATTTAAATAATAGTCTGCTTTTCCTGTTTTTGCCACCAAAGTGGATAACCTCACATTTATCCCACATTATACTGCATCTGCCAAACATTTGCCCACTAACACAGACCAGCCTATCCAAGTCACCTTGCAGTCTCCTAGCATCCTCCTCACAGCTAACACTGCCCCCCAGCTTAGTGTCATCCGCAAACTTGGAGATATTGCCTTCAATTCCCTCATCCAGATCATTAATATATATTGGTAAATAGCTGGGGTCCCAGCACTGAGCCCTGCGGTACCCCACTAGTCACTGTCTTCTGCCATTGTGAAAAGGACCCGTTTACTCCTACTCTTTGCCTTCCTGTTTGCCAGCCAGTTCTCTATCCACATCAATACTGAACCCCTAATACCGTATGCTTTAAGTTTGTATACTAATCTCTTATGTGGGACCTTGTCGAAAAAGCCTTCCTGGAAGTCCAGATATACCACATCCACTGTTTCTCCCTATCCACGCTACTAGTCTTACATCCTCGAAAAAATTCCACAAGATTCGTCAGACATGATTTACCTTTCGTAAATCCATGCTGACTTTGTCCAATGATTTCACCACTTTCCAAATGTGCTGCTATCCCATCTTTAATAACTGACTCTAGCAGTTTCCCCACTACGATGTTTAGACTAACTGGTCTGTAATTCCCCCTTTTCCTCTCTCCCTCCCTTCTAAAAAGAAGGGGTTACATTTGCTACCCGCCAATCCTCAGGAACTACTACTCCAGAATCTAATGAGTTTTGAAAGATTATCACTAATGCATCCACTATTTCCTGAGCTACTTCCTTAATACTCTGGGATGCAGCCCTACCTGGCCCTGGGGATTTATCGGCCTTTAATCTATTCAATTTACCCAACACCACTTCCCGACTGACCTGGATTTCACTCAATTCCTCCTTTGACCACAGTCCCCTGCCTATTTCCGGCAGATTATTTATGTCTTTCCTTAGTGAAGACGGAACCAAAGTAGTTATTCAATTGGTCCGCCATATCCTTGTTCCCCATGATCAACTCACCTGTTTCTGACTGCAAGGGACCTACATATTTTTTTTTTTTATTTTTTTGGGGGTTTTTGTTTTAACTAACCTCTTTCTCTTCACATATCTATAAAACTTTTGCAGTCAGTTTTTATGTTCCCTGCCAGTTTTCTTTCATAATCTATTTTTCCTTTCCTAATTAAGCCCTTTGTCTCCTCTGCTGGTCTCTGAATTTCTCCCAGTCCTCTGGTATGCTGCTTTTTTCTGGCTACTTTGTACGCATCATCCTTTGCTTTGATACTATCCCTGATTTCCCTTGTTATCCACGGATGCACTACCTTCCCCGATTTATTCTTTTGCCCAAACTGGGAAGAACAATTTTTGTAGTTCATCCATGCAGTCTTTAAATACGTCTTCCAGTGTATCCACCGTCCAACCCTTTTAGAATTAATTGCCAGTCAATCTTGGCCAATTCACGTCTCATACCCTCAAAGTTACCTTTCTTTAAGTTCAGAACCATTGTTTCTGAATTAACAATGTCACTCTCCATCCTAATGAAGAACTCAACCATATTATGGTCACTCTTGCCTAGGGGGCACCGTACAACAAGGACGGCTAACTACCCCTTCCTCATTTACTCAAAACCCAGTCTAAAATAGCCTGCTCTCTCGTTGGTTCCTCTACATGTTGAGCTTAGAATAACTATCCCGCAATACATTCCAAAAAATCCTCTTCCTCAGCACCCCTGCCAATTTGATTAACCCAATCTATATGTAGATTGAAGTCACCCATTATAACTGTTTTGCCTTTGTCGCACGCATTTCTAATTTCCTGTTTGATACCATCCCCAACTTCTCTGCTACTGTTAGGTGGCCTGTACACAACACCCACCAGCGTTTTCTGCCCCTTAGTGTTTTGTAGCTCTACCCATACCGATTCCACATCCTCCAAGCTAATAACAACACTAACAACAACTATCCCCTGCACCAAGAGACTTCTGGAAAAACATCATCTAAACATCACATGGGCAAGGATGAAGATTAAACCCAGCAAATGCAGAAGCATCCCCATTGTCAAAGGTCAAGTCAAGGATCAAGATTGACGGAATACCTGTTCCAACTGTTTCAGAAATGCCAGTGAAGAGTTTGGGCCGATGGTATGATGCAAAGCTCAAGGACACCGAGCAGTTAGAACAACTGAAAAAGGATACCATCATGCACATAGCTGGCATCAACAAAACCTTGCTACCAGGAAAACTCAAGCTGTGGTGCTTCCAATTTGGCATACTACCAAGAATCATGTGGCCTTTAACTATGTATGAAATCCCCATTAACAAAGTGAAAAAGCTGGAAAGAATGATCAGCACACATGTGAAACAGTGGCTTGGACTTCCACGATGCTTAAGTGCTGTCGGAATGTATGGGAGTGGAATTACCCATTACAGGACTTGTGGAAGAGTTCAAATGCACTAAAGCAAGGTTGGTCATGACCCTCACTGAATCTCAAGATACTGTTATTCGAACAGCGGCTCCCCGTGTGGCAATGGGGAGGAAGTGGGCCCCATCTGAAACCATCCAGCGTGGTATTATCTGAATGGTGGTCGATTAGGAAAAGGGGAGATGCAATGAGATCTGGGTGTCATGGTACACCAGTCATTGAAAGTAGGCATGCAGGTACAGCAGGCAGTGAAGAATGGCATGTTAGCATTCATAGCAAAAGGATTTGAGTATAAGAGCAGGGAGGTTCTACTGCAGTTGTACAGGGTCTTGGTGAGGCCACACCTGTAGTATTGCATACAGTTTGGTCTCCTAATCTGAGGAAAGACATTCTTGCCATAGAGAAGGTTCACCACACTGATTCCGGGGATGGCAGGACTTATATATGAAGAAAGACTGGATAGACTCTGCTTGCACTCGCTAGAATTTAGAAGATTGAGGGGAGGTCTTATAGAAACTTACAAAATTCTTAAGGGGTTGGACAGGCTAGATGCAGGAAGATTTTTCCCGATATTGGGAAGTCCAGAAGAAGGGGTCACAGTTTAAGGAAAAGGGGGACGTTTTTTAGGACCGAGATGAGAAAATAATTTTTCACACAGAGCAGAGAGTGGTGAATCTGTGGAATTCTCTGCCAAAGAAGGTAGTTGAGGCTAGTTCATTGGGCTACATATTTAAGAGGGAGTTAGATGTTGCCCTTGTAGCTAAAGGGATCAGGGGGTATGGAGGGAAGGCAGGTACAGGATACTGAGTTGGATGATCAGCCATGATCATATTGAATGGCGGTGCAGGCTCGAAGGACCGAATGGCCTACCCCTGCACATAATATTTTTTTCTATGTTTTACACTAAGTCCTGCTCTTCATTTCCGGGATGTGGTTGGCCAAGTACCAATACAGGAGAGCGGGCTCAAGCTCGTCCCAAAAAGCTCCCTATGGTCACCAAGCAACATCAGTGCAGAAAAGACGGCTTATGGTGGAGGAGGTGAGAAAGACGGGGAGGAGGCACAGCAGAGCGACATGCCAAGGCCGTCTCAATGGCCAAGCAGGGCCAATGGACTAACTGGGAGAGCCTGGAAAAGAGGAAACTCAGCTGCTGTGACATCTGGCAAATGGAAGGATCTCAGCTAAGTTTTATCATCAGAGCAACTTATGATGTTCTTCCATCACCCCAGAACCTGAAGCAGAGGTTCGGAGAAGACCCCACTTGCTCCTTTTGCCAAGCACCTGCATCAAGGCACATTTTAACAGGATGCACTATGGGCCTCAGCCAAGGGCGTTACACCTGGCAGCATAACAAAGTTCTCAGACAGCTGGCATCAATCCTTGAACAGACGCGAACGATCACAAATGCTTCCCCACCAACATCGGCAGGAAATGTCCACTTCACAACATTTGTACCAGCAGGCCAACCTCCAGAGGACCAGATAACATCAATGGATGCAAGCATTCTGCAGCCTGCTCAGGATTGGAAAATGGAGGTAGACTTAGAAAAAAGGCTTGTGCTTCCCCCAGACATTGTGGCAACAACACTCCGGCCAGACATGGTCCTGTGGTCCACAACACCCTAGTTGGCATACGTTTTGGAACTGACAGTTCCATGGGAAGGCGGTGTTGAAGAAGCTTATGAGAGGAAAAAGACCAAGTACTCTGAACTTGCAACTGAAGCTTCCAAGCATGGCTGGAAGACCAAGATTTTCCCTGCCGAAGTGGGATGCAGAGGATTTGTTAGTACATCTACAACCAGACTATTAAAGAAAATGGGGGTGAGGGGTCGCTCTCTCCAATTCCCACTGCTAAGAGTAAGAGTGCCGACTTATTTCAGTGATTGAAACATCAAGTCCTATTAGCTCTACTGAAAACATCCAGTGAATTGGCCTTTGTTGCCTTCTGTGGCAGAGAATTCCACAGATTCACAACTCTCTGGGTGAAAAGGTTTCTCCTCGTCTCAGTCCTAAATGGCCCGACCACCTTATTCTTAAACTGTGACCCCTAGTTCTGGGCTCCCCAATATGGGGAATATGTTTCCTGCATCTAGATGTTCATTCCTTTAATACAATCATGTATTTCTATAAGATATCCTCTCATCCTTCTAAATTCCAGTGAATACAAGCCCAGTCAACCCATCCTTTCATTGTATGTCAGTCCCGCCATCCCGGGAATTAACCTGGTGAACCTATGCTGCAACAATCAACACACTCCCTCATTTTTTTTATTAGCATGTATGTGCCTCCTCAAACGAGATCTATGGGCTTGTCGACTCATTCATGAATTGTAACTCTGGCGAATACTGGCGATAATTCTGAAAAACGTACAGTTGCAAGTATGTCTTTTCTATTACATTGATGGAGATATTGGAGAGATCACCGTTGGGGGAGGGAGGCCTGGCCAATGAAATTCCTCGTACGTTGCAAAACATACTTGGCGAATAAAGTATGATTCTGAATCTGAGAGAGAGAGAATGGGGGCAGAGAGAGGGGGTGAAGAGAAGAGAGAGAGAGAGAGAGGGCGAGAGAGAAGAGAGAGAAGAGAGGAGAAGAGAGAGAAAGAGAGGAGAAAGAGAAAAAAGAGAGAGAGAAGAGAGAGAGAAGAGAGAGAGAGAGAGAGAGAGAGAGAGAGAGAGAGAGAGAGAGGAGCGGGGTGGAGAGGGAGTGGGGAGAAGAGGTAGTGAAGAGAAAGATTGGGAGAGGGGGGAAAGGACAGGAGGGAAAGGAGAAAGGAGAGAGAGAAAGTGGGGTGAGAGAGAGGGGGAAAGTGATTAGATGGGAAAGTGAAAGGTGGAGAGAGCGAGGGAGAGAGAGGTCCGCGCGGGTGAGCCCGAGGGAAGAGAGAGAGGTGGGACTGTGAGTGGGTAAAAAGAGAGGAGTGGGAGAGAGAGGAGGAAGAGAGAGAGGGGAGAGGAGAGAGAAAGGGTGAGAGAGAGATAGGAGGGCGAGAGAGAGAGAGTGAGGGGGTGAGAGAGAGAGGGGATGAGAAGGGAGAGAGAGGGAGGGAGAGGAGAGAGAGAGAACGAGAGAGAGAAGAGTGAGAGAGAGAGATAAGAGGAGTTGAGAGGGGAGTGAGAGGGGGGGACTGAGAGAGAAGAGAGAGAGGGGGAGAGACAGAGTTAAGGGGGAGAAAGAGTAGAGAGAGGGGAAGTGGGAAAATAGGAGGGGAGACATAATATAGAGAGGGAGTGGAGGGAAGAGGATGAGAAAGGAAGCCGATAAATGAACAGGAGGAGTGAACGGGAGAGAAGAGAGAGCAGTGTCCGCTATCTTGTCGAGTTGTAGATTTAGAGCATGCTGCTCATTGTGCCGATTGTCTGAGAGAGGGTAAGAGCGAGAGGGGGACTGAGAAGAGAGAGGGGAAGAGAGAGTGACCGCTCAAAGAGCGCGGGGAAGAACTGAAAGAGAGGGGGAGAGAGAGGGAGACAGGGACATTTAACACAATCGTGCTTTAATTTGCTTTTATTAATGCATATCATCGTCTAATTGCTGAATTTTGGCATAAAAAGCTTCTTGCTAAAACATTTAGATCCAAGTTTAAATACACAAATATATTATATCTGTCGCAAAAATATCTCACAATAATGCTCTTTTGTTCAGAGATTTGGTACGTAGGTGGCAGCCCAGTATTTTAGGTCCCAGGCCTGTGTTCAGGGCTTTGCCCGAAGTTCTGTGTTTCGTAGGCCTTAAGGCTGTTTTATGGACTTCCTGCCTGTTTTGTGGGCTCAGGTCCAGGCATGTTGTGTGCCTGGGCATTGGCCTAAGTTCTGGAAATTCCGAGCCTGGTTTTCATAAGACCCAGGCTGTAGTAATAGAGCCCAGCCTGTGTTATTATACTGGCCTAACTGTTGACTTTGGTCATGCTCTGGGTCTCAAGACTGTTTTTAAGATTCAGCATTGTGTTGAAGGCTTCCGAGCCTGTTATAGGCTCCATTCCTAAGTTCAGGCTTCTAGCCTGTGTTTGTGGGCCCAAGGGCCTTGTTTATGTCTCCCCGGCTGTATGTTAAGCAAAGTGCTTTATACCTACAGATAGCTATACTTATTTTCGTGAGGCTGTGACACCATATCCAGGCTGGACCACATATAAGTAACAGCTGATGCACATTGCCTCATATGGGGTGTATTGCACAGAGCTCTTGGGGTGTTACAAACTTAAAGCTACGGTATTAGGGTTTCAGTATGATGTGGATGAGAACTGGCTGGCAAACAGGAAGCAAAGAGTAGGAGTAAACGGTCCTTTTCACAAGCAGGCAGTAACTAGTGGGGGTACCCGCAGGGCTCAGTGCTGGGACCCCAGCTATTTACAATAAAATATTAATGATCTGGGAAAAAAATGAGGGAATTGAAGGCAATATCTCCAAGTTTGCGGATGACACTAAGCTGGGGGTGCAGTGTTCGCTGTAGGAGGATGCTAGGAGACTTGCAAGGTGACTTGGATAGGCTGGTGAGTGGGCAAAATGTTTGCAGAAATGCATGTATAATTGTGGATAAATGTGAGGTTTATCCACTTTGGTGGCAAAAACAGGAAAGCAGACTATTAATTTAAATGGTCCGATTAGGAAAAGGGGAGATGCAGCGAGACCTGGGTGTCATGGTACACCAGGTCATTGAAATAGGCATGCCGGTGCAGCAGCAGTGAAAAAAGCGAATGGTATATAGCTTGCATAGCAAAAGGATTTGAAGTACAGGAGCAGGGAGGGTTCTACCTTCAGTTTGGTACAGGGTCTTGGTGAGACCACACCTGGAGTATTTGCGTGCAGTTTGGTCTCCAAACTGAGGAAGGACATTAATGCCATAGAGGGAGTGCAGAGAAGGTTCAACCGACTGATTCCTGGGATGTCCAGGACTGTCTTATGAAGAAATGACTGGATAACTCGGTTTATACTCTCTGGAATTTAGGAGATTAAGAGGGTATCTTATAGAAACTTCCAAAATTCTTAAGGGTTGGACAGGCTAGATGCAGGAAAGATTGCCGGATTGGGGAAGTCCAGGACAAGGGGTCACAGCTTAAGGATAAGGGGGAATCCATTAAGACCGAGATGAGAAATACTTTCTTCACACAGAAGTGGGAGGGTCTCTTGGAACTCTCTGCCACAGAGGGTAGTTGAGGCCAGTTTCATTAGGCTATATTTTAGAGTGATGTTGGATGTGGCCCTTGTGCGAAGGGGATCAGAGGGTATGGAGAGAGGCAGGTACGGATACGAGTTGGATGATCAGCCATGATCATATTGAATGGCGGTGCAGGCTCGAAGGGCTGAATGGCCTACTCCTGCACCTAATTTCTATGTTTCTATGTTTCTATGAGCATTCTGTACGGGGCAGCAATGACTGGTCATATACCTGTTGCTATGACAATAAATGTTGAACACATACCTGTGGTATCCAGAGATAGAAATAGCTTTAAAACAGAAAAACTGGACTGGTCAACGCTTACAAAGGAAGACATCATAGCCTATTATGCCCATACCGATAAATCCTTAAGCAATATTCATCTACCTAAAGATGCAATAATATGTAGTAATGTTAACTGTAAAGATATGAAGCATAGGAGAGATATCTGCTCCATGTATAATGATATAGTAAGCGCCTTATATGTAGGCAGTAAGCCCTACTGCAAGCATAAAAATAAGACACATAACATCAGACCTGGCTGGAATAAGTATGTAGCTGAGTATCATACTGAAGCCCGTGAAGCCACCAAAGCATGGGCTATGGCAGGTAGACCCAGACAGGGGCCTGTGTTTGAGTACAAGAAGCTGACTAATGCAAGGTATAAGTATGCTGTTCGCTTCATCTGTAAAAATGAACAAGCTATGAGGGTTGATTCCATCGCTAAGAAGCTGCTAAGTAACAATGCTACAGATTTTTGGAAGGAAGTGAGAGCTCTTAGCAGTTGCAAAACATCTCTACCATGTACTGTAGATGGAATCTCCGGAACGGCTAATATCGCGGAGTTATGGCGACAACATTATAGCACTTTATTCAACAGTGTCCAAGGTGACTTGTATAGGGTGCACAATATTGAGAGTAATGACTCGATGGTGATTATGTCATGAGGTGTATCATGCCATGAACAAGCTGTCCAACAACAAAGCAAGTGGCTTGGATCATAATCTTTGCTGAACATCTTAAGTATGGAAGTATGAGGATAGCTCCTCTCCAAGCTATTTGTTTTTACTGGCTTTATGGATTCATGGCTTGTTACCAGACTCAATGTTGGTGTGTCCTGTTAGTGCCGGTTATTAGATTAAGGGACAAAGCTGGTAAAGTAGGTAGTCTAAATAATTACTGGCCCATAGCTTTAGCCAGCATATTGTCAAAAGTCTTAGAAAGAGTTCTGCTGGATAGAATACATGAGTTTGTTAACTCCACAGATAACCAGTTTGGCTTTAAAGCTAAACATGGCACTGACCTGTGTATATATGCCCTAAAGGAGATTGTAAACAAATATAGAGGCAAAAACTCTTCAATCCATATGTGCTTTATTGGTGTACAATTTTGGTCGCCTAGTTATATGGTGTACAATTTTGGTCGCCTAGTTATAGGAAGGATGTCAACAAAATAGAGAGAGTACAGAGGAGATTTACTAGAATGTTGCCAGGGTTCCAGCAACTATGTTACAGAGAAAGGTTGAACAAGTTAGGTCTTTATTCTTTGGAGCGCAGAAGGTTAAGGGGTGACTTGATTGAGGTCTTTAAAATGATGAAAGGGATAGACAGAGTTGACGTGGGATAAGCTTTTCCCATGAGGGTAGGGAAGATTCAAAACAAGAGGGCATGACATGAGAATTAAGGGACAGAAGTTTTAGGGATAACGTATGAGGGGGAACTTCTTTACTCAGAGGGTGGTGGCTGTGTGGAATGAGCTTCCAGCAGAGGTGGTGGAGGCAGGATCGATTTTAACATTTAAAAGTACAGTGGATAGGTATATGGACGTGAAGGGAATGAAGGGGTATGGTCTGAGTGCAGGTAGATGGGACTAGGGGAAAACAAATGGTCGGCACGGACTGGAAGGGCCGAGAGGGCCTGTCTCCGTGCTGTAATTGTTATATGGTTATATGGTTATTGATGTTTCCAAAGCCTTTAATCACAGAAAGCTGTTTGTTAAAATGTGTCAAAGAGGGGTGCCTAAATACATTGTTAGAATTCTGGCCTACTGATATGCCCACCAGACTATGCAAATAAAATGGGGCAATAGGGTCTCAGCCCCATTTGGGGTTAGCAATGGTGTTAGACAACGGGGGAATTTTGTCCCCAGTCCTTTTTAATCTATATATTGATGATCTGTCTAAACAATTGAAAGCCTGTAACACTGGGTGCATGATGGTAATATTTTAGTGAACCATGTTATGGATGCAGATGATCTTGTGGTCTTTAGTCCATCTAGCGCTGGTCTCCAGCAGCTCCTTACTACATGTTCCGTGTTATGGCGTGGAACATGACATTAAATATAATGCTAGTAAGAGTGGCTGTTATTATGGTCTGTAGAACCAAGAGGATAAAAGCCAAAAATATCCTGATTTTAAATTGTCTGACAACAATCTTAGTGTCTGTAATAAGATAAAATATCTAGGGCATATTATTACAGAACAAATGACAGATGATGAGGATATTTATAGGCAACGACACATGCTGTATATACAGGCGAATATCCTCTTGCATAAATTTGGTGCGTGTGCTGATGTGGTGAAGATGTCGCTATTTAGAGCATACTGCACACCCCTCTACACTGCGCACCTGTGGTCGAACTATTTAAAAACAAGTATGCAGAGACTAAAGGTGGCATATAGCAATGCCATGTGAACACTGCTAAGGCAACCAAGATGATGTAATGCCAGTAATATGTTTGTGGCTGCAGGAGTGAGTACTTTAGAAGCTATCCTAAGACACCACATGGATAAATTCATTTGCAGGATAAATGACTCTAAAAATGTACTTATTGTGGCCTTGACGAACATAAGGGTTAGCACTACACGCTACGAATCCCAGCTGTGGAGACACTGGTATCATTGTCTCGTTGTACGACATTGATCATCTTTTATTCTAGATTTTTAACTTAAGTATTGTGGGTTTTTTAAATATATACATTATGATGCTTTTATGTGATTTACCACGATTTTATATATATTTATGATATTTGATATGCAATGCATTTTTAATGTAATGTTGCCCCTTGTCTGGACCTTGAGTCCGTAATAAAGTTATTATTATTATATTATAATAACTGGAAAAGTGGGCCAAAGAATAACGGCAGATTTAATTTAACTCGGACAAGTGCAAAGTGGGAAGTTAAATCAATGCAGCAGCAGCAGCAGCAGGACTTACGCTGTAAATGGCAGCAGAGCCCCAGAGAATGTTGTAGGAGGACACAGAGACCGTCGAATAGTACGAGTGCATGACTCTCTGAAAGCGATAAACAGGGTGATGAAGAAACAGTTTGTCAAGCTTGTCTTCATCAGTCAGAGCATTGAGTACAAGACTTGGGACAAGAGCTGTACAAAAAATGTCACTACATTGAAAAACACACAAAAAGGTAGAGGGGGAGAGAGAGATGAGAGGGAGGGAGGGAGAGAGGGGAGAGTGGGGGGAAAGTGTGAGAGTAGGAGTGAGAATGATTGCATATAAAAATTACATACAAAGGCAGAGTAAATTCTCTATCACTCTCTACGCATGGAGGAGGGAGATGGGGGAGGAAGATGCCCCCTCCCGATCTACCCTAATTCTCACCCTCTCTACCCCCCTCCATCTAATCTACCCTCCAGTTCTCTCTACCCCATCCATCACTGCCCATCTTCCTCTCGACCCCCCTCCCCCTCCGCTCCACTCCCGTCCCCTCTACCTCATCACTCTCTCACTCTACCTCCAGCCCCCACCCTCTCTGCCGCCCTTCCTCTCTACCCACCTGCCTCTCTCCCACCCCTCCGTCTCTAGAGATTGACGAGGGAGGGTGAAGTGGAGGAGCGGAGCGCTGGGGGGTGAGTAGAAATTAACTGCACCTGTGCAGTTGGGGGCTATGCATGATGCATAATTGCGTTGGGGGAGCAGACCCAACGGATCAGCACTTCGCCTGCAAAGCCTCCATCTCCTACGTCACACAGGAACCAGTTGGCAGCATCTGTACAGTTGGGAGCCATGGATGAGTGGTAGGATATTGCATTCAGGGAGCAGCCTTCCTGTGTGACGCCATGCCCCCCATGTCCCACTTGGTGTAGTGACCAGCTAAAAGTTTCTATCAGCAGAGATAAGCAATGTTCACCATTGAAGGCTGAAATGGCTTCAATAGTGAGGATTGGTGAAGAGTAGCCTGAAACTGAATGTAACATTGTTTGTGATCAAAAAAGTATGTTGTGCTATTTTCTTCTGCAACATCGGTGACGGCTGCATTAGAAAAAGCTGACAGTGTTCACTAGGATTTCACCACAATTGAATCAATGGATCTTATTTTATATAGCTAATCCATTATTTGTCAGTCATACCTTGCAGTAGAAATCGTCAGTCTCTTCATAAAGGCAAGAGTGGGCATGTTGCTATAGAAACTCCTTGGAGGAAAGACCCTTGTTGGAAAGGAAACATTTCCGAATCTAATCAAATCCATTAAAACAAATAAAATACAACAGCTGCCAAATGATATTGCCAAGTGCAGGAACTATCTTTGAAGTGTTGGGGAGGGGTCTGACTGCCCGACGGCTACAGACATGCATGGAGGCGAGAATAATTTCTAATCATTTCTGGAGATGGTGGTATTTTCTTTCATTATTGATAGCACAACATGAATTCTGAAGAATTCCAAAGAACACAGTTAGGTCAGGAAAAACTTGCTTTATTTGTTATGCAAGGCACAAATGCATAAAGACTTTCTTTAAAAAAAACACTTTAAAATGCTTTTAGGTTTTTGGGCTAGAGGCAGCCAGCTGATGCTTGGAGCCATCGGCTGTGCGCAGCTTGGCTCACTTTTGCATTTTCACTTGGGTACAGTATGAATGAGAAGATGCTGGTACTGTTGATTGTCTGCTCCTTGACAGGGCCAAAGAGGGCTCATATTAGGAACACTTTTCCATCCATGGAAAAAAGATTTGGGGTCGGGACAGACTCCAGGATTTCATTTGGATGATGGGAGTCTCCTCAAATTGGAGAATTCAGTGCTCATGTCATAGGGCTGCAAGCTATGAGGAGCTGTTCCTCCAATTTGCATGTCACCTCAATCTGGCAATGGAGGAGACCCAGGACAGAAAGGTCAGTGTGGGAGTGGGAAGGGGAATTACAATGGTTGGCAACCGGGATATTCAGCAGGCCTTGGCAGACCGAGTGCAAGTGTATGGTGAAATGCACACCTAGTCTATATACAAGGAGCAGCAGATACTGTTTCACAGAAAGAGACACAATCTCCTGGAGTAACTTGCACCTCTGGAGAACATGGACAGGCAACAATTTAGATCAGGACCCTTCTTCAGACTGCTTGGTGTGGGGGATGGAGAAAGTGGGAAAGAGGTGGGAGTGGTGACCTTAGGCTCCCTTCCCTCTACAGATGCGGCCTGACCCACTGAGTTCCTCCACCACTTTAGAGGGAATGGACAGATGACATTTTGAGTCAGGACCCTTCTTCAGACTGAGTGGAGAGGGTGGGGGGAGGAAGCTGGAAAATAGAGATGGGGACTGGACAAAGCCTGGCAAGTGATAGGCGGATACAAAATGTTGGGGTAACTCAGCGGGACAGCAGCATCTCTAGAGAGAATGAATGGGTGATGTTTCAGGTTGAGACCCTTCTTCAGAAGTGATAGGTGGAGATAGGCGAGGGAGACACAAGAAACTGCAGATGCTGGAATCTTGCATAGAACACAATTTAGTTTGATGCACAGAATCTCTTGCCCAGAGTGAGGGAATCGAGGACCAGAGGACATGGGATCAAGGTGAAGGGGAAAAGATTTAATAGGAATCTGAGGGGTAACTTTTCAACAGAGGGTGGTGGGTGTATGGAACAAGCTGCCGTTGGAAGGAGTTGAGGCTGGACTATCCTAACGTTTAAGAAACATTTATAGACAGTTACATGGATAGGACATGTATAGAGCTCTGGTAAGACCACATCTAGAGTATTGTGTACAGTTTTGGTTCCTAATTTGAGGAAGGACATCCTCGTCATTGAGGTAGTGCAGCGTAGGTTCACGAGATTGATCCCTGGGATGACGGGACTGTCATATGAGGAAAGATTGAAAAGATTAGGCTTGGATTCACTGGAGTTTAGAAGGATGAGAGGGGATCTTATAGGAAGATATAAAATTATAAAAGGATTGGACATGCTGGACGCAGGAAAAATGTTCCCAATGTTGGGTGAGTCCAGAACCAGGGGACACAACCTTAGAATAAAGGGAAGCCATTTAAGACTGAGGTGAGAAAAAACGTTTTCACCCAGAGAGTTGTGCATTTGTGGAATTCCCTGCCACAGAGAGCAGTGGAGGCCAAATCACTGGATGGATTTAAGAGAGTTTTAAGAAAATTTTAAAAAGAGGTTTAAGAGGATTTAAGAAAATTCTTATGTGGTTAGACAAGCTAGACGCAGGAAGATTGTTCCCGATGCTGGGGGAGTCCAGAACAAGGGGTCACAGTCTAAGGATAAGGGGGAATTCCTTTAGGACCGAGATGAGGAAAACATTCTTTACACAGAGAGAGGTAAGTCTCTGGAATTCTCTGCCACAGAAGGTCATTGAAGCCAGTTCATTGGCTATATTCAAGAGGGAGTTGGATGTGGCTCTTGCGGCTAAAGGGATCAGGAGGTATGGAGAGAAGGCAGGTACAGGTCTGCTAATAAGTTGGATGATCAGCCATGATCATATTGAATGGCGGTGCAGGCTCGAAGGGCCGAATGGCCTACTGCACCTATTTTTCTATGTTTCTATGAGAGTTAGATAGAGCTCTAGGGGCCGGTGGAATCAAGGGATATGGGGAGAAGGCAGGCACGGGTTATTGATTGAGGCCGATCAGCCATGATCACAATGAATGGCAGTGCTGGTTCGAAGGGCTGAATGACCTCCTCCTGCACCTATTTTCTATGTTTCTATGACATGTTTGGAGGGATATGGACCAAATGCAGGCAGGTGGGACTAGTGTAGCCTGGACATGTTGGTCAGTGTGGGCAAGTTGGGCTGAAGGTCCTGTTTCCACACTGTATCACTCTATGACTCTAACACGAAATGCTGCAGTAACTCAGCAGATCGGGCAGCATCTGTGGAGAACATGGATAGTTGACGTTTCACAGAGTGTTCCAGTAACTCGTCGGGTCAGGCCGCAGCTGTGGAGAACATGGATAGCTGACGTTTCACAGAGTGCTGGAGTAACTTAGCGGGTCAGGCAGCATCTGTGGAGAACATGGAAAGGTGACATTTCATGTCAGGACCCTTCTTCAGACTGACACTATGTTAACAAATGAGGGGGTGATCGGCAGATGAGTGAAGTGACAGAGGCGAGGGAAAATAAGGAGATAAAAGAGTGTGAGATAAGGAGAGAGGAATGTATATGTGTAGCTTTAAGGGACATTTGTCAGGTAGCATTTGGAGTATTGCATACAGTTCAGGTCACTCCATTACAGGACCGATGTGGAGGCTTTGGGGAAGGTGCAGAGATGGTTAACCAATATGGTTTAAAAACAAGGAACTGCAGATGCAGGTTTACAAAAAAGGACACAAAATGCTAGTGTAATTCAGCAGGACAGGCAGCATCTCTGGAGAGAAGGACTGGGTAACACTTCAGGCCCAGACTGAGGAGGGTCTCGACCAGAAACATTACCTATTCCTTCCAGGATTTTGTGTCAACCTAAACAGCACTTATCAGTCCACGTCACGGTGTGCCAGCAGGCTGGAGGAACAGGCAAAGGCCTTGCAACAGAACAGGAAGATGAAGGGGCGCTGGCCGTGCGGACTCGCTGGTGCTCCAGCAGGTGATCAAGGCGGGTGAAGCCCTTACCACAGGACGGTTAGGGGAAGGAACGCTCACCGCTGTGGGTATACCGGTGCTGCCACAGGCTGGACATGTGGGTGAAACCCTTGCCACTCAGCGCACACAAACGGTCTCTCTATGGTTTGTATCCGCTGGTGCTCCTGCAGCCCCCATGCTCTCTTGTCACGGGGGGAGCAGCTGCTCGCCGGCGTGTGCCCGCCGATGCTGCCACAACCCCCGCGAGCTGTCAAACGACTCACCACAGTATGGGCAGTCGTAGGGCTGGCCACTGGTGTGCACCTGCTGGTGAGACAGGGCAGGCGAGGCCATGGCAAAGCGCTCTCCACACACCGGGCTGGGGATGGGACGGTCGCCGTTGTGCACCCGCTGGTGGGACAGCAGCCTGGTGGAGCGGTTGAAGCCCTTGCCGCACTGGATACAGGTGTAGGGGCGCTCGCCCATGTGGGTGCGCTGGTGCTGCAGCAGGTTGCTGGAGTGGGTGAAGCACTTTCCACACTGGGCGCAAGTATAAGGGCGCTCGCCGGTGTGGGTGCGCTGGTGCTCCAGCAGGTTGCTGGACCTGGTGAAGCCCTTGCCGCACTGGGCACAGGTGTAGGGGCGCTCGCCAGTGTGGGTACGCAGGTGCTCCAGCAAGTTGCTGGAGCTGGTGAAGCCCTTGCCGCACTGGGCACAGGTGTAGGGGCGCTCACCGGTGTGGGTGCGCTGGTGCACCAGCAGGTTGCTGGATATGGTGAAACCCTTGCCGCACTGGGCACAGGTGTAGGGCCTCTCCCCGGTGTGCAGCCGCCTGTGCACCTTCAGGTCCTTCGACGATTGGAAGCCTTTGCCGCAGTTGGAGCAGGTGAAGGGCCGCTCACTGCTGTGTACCCTCTGGTGCTCCCGCAGACGCCACAACAGGGTAAAGCTCTTGCCGCAAGTGTAGCAGGCATATGGCCTCTCGCCCGTGTGCACTTGCCGGTGCGCATTCAGGACATTCGCCGTCTTGAAACTCTTCCCACACTCCGAGCAGTCGAAGGGGCGTTCTCCCGTATGCACCCGCCGGTGGATCTCCAGCTGGCTCGGGCTCTGCCAGGCCTTGCCACACACGTCGCACTCATAACGCTTCTCCTTGTTGTGCCCCGTCATGTGGTCCTCCACCGAAGCTCAGCTCCTCAAAGCTCGGCCCACACACCGAGCAGATGGGGGGCTCATTGGTACCCTGGCTGCCCTCAATGGCTGCTCACGTCCCCATCTCTCTTCCCACAGCACCGGCTCTTAAATCCTGCAGGCGGGGAACACAGAGGGTCAACAAGCTGCCAAACAGGACATTACTAAAACATATTGAGTGCGTTTATGTTGGAGGAAACCGTTATATAATTTTGCGTGGCACACTGCGCCGGTACAGTTGCTGCCTCAATACCAGAGACCCGGGGTCGATCCTGACTATTGGTACTGCCTGTGCAGAGATTTACGTTCTCCCCTTGACCTGCGTGGGTTTTAACTCCTGGTGCTCCGGTTTCCTCCAACATTTCAAAGACATTCCGGGTTGTAGATTAATCAGCGGCAAAATTGCTAAATTGCCCCTAATGTGCGTAGGATAATGCAAGTGTACGGGGTGATTGCTGGTCGACGTGGACTCCGCGGGCTGAAAGGCCTGTTTCCATGATGCATCTCTAAACTAAACTAAACCTGTCAACCCAAAACGTCACCCATTCCTTCTCTCCACAGATGCTGCCTGGCCCGCTGAGTTATTCCAGCACTTTTCATGTCTATCTTCTCCACAGATGCTGCCTGACCCGCTGAGTTACTCCAGCACTTGTTGCATCTATCTTCTCCACAGATGCTGCCTGACCCGCTGAGTTACTCCAGCACTTGTTGTGTCCATCTTCTCCACAGATGCTGCCTGACACGCTGAGTTACTCCAGCACGTTGTCACAGATTCGTCGAGTGATACAGCGTTGGAAAGAGACCCTTCGGCCCAACTTGTACCTACACTCCTAGATCCCTCGGCTCCACACATTCCCCCAGTGCCCTGCCATTCACACTGAAGATCCTGCCCTGGTTTAACTTCCTAAACTGCAACACCCTCCCCACTCCCAAACAATGTCAGCTCCTCCCTGTGGCTCCCTGTCCCTTACCTCTGCCACCTCCTGCTCCTTATCCTGCTTTGCTCCCTCCCCCCACACAGTGTGAACCCCCACAGGCTCCCTGCCCCCTTCCTTGACTCACTTGACCCCTCTACCCCCCAGTTCCCTGCCCCCCCCTCCATTCTTCCCCCTCGGCACCAAACCCACTCCCCCATGAATCCCCCCCCCCTCTGCTCCCCCGCTTCCCCCGCTACTCACTTCACCCCCTTTCCAACCCCCACCTCTCACCCCCTCCCTTACCCCGGACTGTCCTCCTCTCCTTTCTTCTTCTTATAGGATTTCCGGCAGTGTAGACGCTGCATAAGCGTAATTACTGCCCTCCACAGGTCAAAGTTTGAACTAAATTCTTACATACAGTTCTGTAACATGCAGGAATTGAAGAACAGCCCAGGATATCAGCTGATGTTTCTCACTGTGTCCAAACAAAGATAAAACAGAAAAAGCCTCAACTCCAAGTCCTGTCAGTCTAGCAAACAATGCCTTTCTTTCTACCCTATACTTTTTACATTCTAGGAAAACATGCTTAACTGTCGCCTTACTCCCACATTCACACAAGCCAGAAACATGTTTCCCTACAATGCACAAACAGTAATTTAACCCACAATGTCCCAACCACTATCTACACAGTCTAACTGAGTCCCTATAAGACAGAGATGTACAGAAACATATTTTTCTAACTTCAGCTTGTACAGAAAAGTAGTGTCTACCCCTGACTTCCTTTTCCCATCCTCTCTGCCATTCTTTTGTTAAGCCCTCTTTAATTATTTCTCTCAGTTCCACTCTCCCCAATGATACATGGATATCTATTTCTCTTCTTAAACTCTCCTTTGCTATGAGGTCCACCTGCTCATTCCCCCTCACCCCAGCATGCCCGGGAACCCAATTCTAGAAAACACACTCAAGATTTCATTTAGAATGTCAGGACGAGCGTTAGATTTCCCTACTCTTAAAGTTTCAAGAGCAGCTGCAGAATCAGAACAGATAATGACTTCTCTAAAACTGGCTTCCTCAATCCACCATAGAGCCCATTGAATTGCTATTAATTCAGTCGTGAGAACAGAGCTTCCATCAGAAATGCGTCGGCCAATCTTCAACCCAAGCTGCTCCACATACACTCCAAACCCAGCTCTCCCACAAACTGGATCTTTAGATCCATCTGTAAAAACAATCAAAGTGCTCTCACTGATTGAATTAAGATATTCCACTATTCTTGGAGTCACCTTGCACTTATCTTTTTCCTGAAGAAAAGCAAGCTCAATAAACAGTTCAGGAAGAACCCAATAGGGCACAGGTAACCATATTATATGCTCTGTAATACCCCCTTGTTCCAAACCCAGCTTCCTAGCCCACTGATTTATAATGACAAAAAATGTGTTATATTTGTTACCATCATCAACCTCTGGCAACAAACACCTTGCTGGGAAGGTATCATTACACCCACAAAGTTTATCCCTCTAATGTAACCATAGCTTAATGCGCCTTAACCATAAGCGCATTTCTCCCATTTCAACAATCAGGGCAGGGACTGGGGAAGTTCTGAAGGCTCCACAGCAAAGCCTCAAAGCCTTTGCCTGCAACACATCTAGCCTAGCCAGAACAGTTTTAGACACAGACCCATACACAAAACACCCATAGTCAAGAAAAGACCATGGCCTGATAAATTAGCAGCATTGTCTCCCTATTAGCCCCCCACTCACACCCAACCAGACTTCTCATAACATTCAGAACTTTTTCACATTTCAACACAATTTTACCTACATGAACAGCCCAAGTCATACGCTCTTCAAACCAAACACCCAAAAACTTAAAAACCTTTACCTTCTCCAATAGAGACCCATACATATACAGCCCTATCTTACGTAACCTTCTTTTAAAACCAAATGCCATATATTTAGTCTTAGAGGCAGAGATTTTAAAGCCCCATGTGTTCCCCCATTCCTCTACAGACACTAACACTCTTTGAATCTGTTTTAAAACAAACTCTACATTACGACCTCTTTTCTAGATGGCCCCGTCATCTGCAAACAAAGACAGACCAAATCCTCTCTCTAATTTACAAAATATGTTGTTTATCATGATATTAAATAAAACTGGACTGATAACACTTCCCTGCGGGGTTCCATTCTCTATCTCTACAGTCTCTGATCTGACACTACCAACCATTACTTGTATTGTTCTATTGAATAAAAAAATCCTTAATCCAGTTGAACATTCGTCCCCTGACTCCCAAGTCAAAAGTCATTAATCCCTCCTTCCACAAAGAATCATATGCCTTCTCAATATCAAGGAATACACTCACTACTATTTCCTTGCTTCAAAATGCCCTTTTAATATCCTGATCCAAAACTGATACAGACTCCATTTTAGACCTTCCATTCCTAAAGCCATTCTGTACATCAAAAAATAGTCCTCAGGTTTCTAAAAAAAAACTAGTCTGTTGGTTACTGATAAAGTGATTAAACCCCATTATAGTAAGGAGTCTTAAAGAGGATTCAAACTGATAGGGGCCAGGGAGAGGGTTCTGACACAGCTGTGTATAAAAGTTACCAGACCCATCCTTGAGTAAGAAGTAATAGCATTGTATAGCAGTAGAAGGGAGTGATGTAGAGAGATCCCTATCAGTAGAATGGAGTGATAGATGGGACCCTTGTCACTATAGCTTAGCTTTAGTACTGATATAGGAGAACTGAGAGGGTTCACTTGGAGGTGAGTAAAACTAGGGTAGGTCATGAGCAACTGAGCATGCTTAATAGAATAAATGAATATTACAACACACCCCTGGTCAAGAAACTGCTCATTACCATGAACATGTCTGGACATGCGATGTATGATATGGGAGGTACTGGGGGGATGTACCCACAGATTGTGCACCTCAGACCCTGATTGGAGAAGGGTCCGGAGGGGAGGTTGAATGTAAAATTGTGTGTATAAAGGGGGATGACTTCTCAGACTTCGGTGTGTCTCGACTTGGAGAGGCACCCGGTTCTGCAGATTCGTGAAAAATAAAGAATCTCTTGCTTCCAAGATTTAGTCTTTGAGCAGTGATTGTGAGCACAAAGCGTATCTCACAAACTGGGGGCTCGTCCGTGATCGCCACTCCGGCTGCTTGGTGGAGTCAAAGAAGGAGGGGAAGGTGCACCCTGCTGATTTCAGCAGTCTCTGATCTCCTTGCTTGCCATCAGCAGTTTGAACGAGTGATATTCGGGTATAAGGACTGGGGAAGCAAGAGGGGGTGGAAGGTGAATAAATAAGGAACGGTCGAGCGATTCTTGTGCACAAGACCCAGGTAAGAAAACTGACTATTAAGTTTTGCCTGGGCGACCGGGGTCTGTCGGACGGGAATAGTCCGACGAGACAATGGGAAACCGGAACGGGAAAAGTGAGGGTCCGGGGAAACAGGATAAGGCTCATAATAGATAATTAATAGAGCCGCACATTCCGCCTGATAGTCCGTTGGGGCGAATGTTGCACGGATGGGGTGAAGGGAACACCCGGGGTAAGAGTAAGGAAACTATGATAAAGTTTTGTTACTTTGAATGGCCAAAGGAGCCTATCCGAGGGAGCGCAGTGTGGTGGTCAAGGTTGGGTTCAAATGGAGACTGGGTGAAACAAGCGTTGAATGTTTTTGTGAATGAACGAGAGACGCCAAATCAAATAGAAAAGGACTATGCCCGGTGCTGGAAACGCAATAATGGGATGTTTCCGTTAAAGACAGAGAGAGAGCAGGAATCTGACTGGCCCCAATTGGTGATGACCACCTACGACGTCTGCCCCCCGCCACATGAATCCCAGCCCCCAAATATACCCCCATCAGCGCCGGCTGCATCTGCCCAGGAGGTCCCACTAAGCCAGAGCGCTCGGCAGTAAACCTGTCCCGCTCCTGTCTCAGAAGAGACAGATAGTAGAGAATCACTGGAAAGTAGAGAAGAAACAGGATGAAAAAAACTGTGATTCAAACATAAAACGTGAAGGAGAGAGCCAGTCAGATAAGGAAGAGGAAATAAAAAGTGAGGACGAGGATGGGACGGAAGCCCTGGCAGTAGTCGATGACGCGATCTCAAACGAGGGCAGCCAAACAAAGATCAGACGATCTGTTCAAATGAAGCCCCCCTAAGAGAGGTCCCGTTATGGGGAAAATGAAGGGGGATGGGATATGTAAATGTGCCCCTCACCAGTATGGAGGTGAGGAACTTAAAAAAGGAGATGAAAAGTTTTATTGGAAGACCCCTTGGGACTTGGCTGAACCAAATAGATCAGTTTCCTAGGGCCAAATATATATACATGGGAAGAAATGATGTGGAATTCTCTGCCACAGAAAGTAGTTGAGGCCAGTTGGTTGGCCATATTTAAGAGGGAGTTCGATGTGGCCCTTGTGGCTGAAGGGATTGGGGGGTATGGAGAGAGGGCAGGTACGAGGATACTGAATTGATGATCATCCATGATCATATTGAATGGCGGTGCACGTTCAAAGGGCCGAATGGCCTGCACTTGCACCTAATTTCTATGTTTCTATGAAAAATATTGAGTTTGTTTCAAACTAAAAGAAAAACAATCTCATGAAGTAAGAATGAACTAATGTGATGTGTGTGTAAAAAAACCGGTTTTTGTATGAATGAGGAAGCTTGTATATGTGATAGGTTGTTTGCTGAGGGGCCACATGCTGTAAGGGTATGTGTGTGTGTTTCCTTTAAGAAATTGTAAGCAATGGGGGAGGTTACAGACAGCTGTAAGGTAACGGACAACGCTTTGTATCATCGCAACTCAAAAGGGGAAAGTTGGAAAATGTAGGTTGCTTGGCTTCTATAGATTTCTTTTCAGTAAAGTTAATTTGGAAAATTGTTAGTCGTATGTATTTAAACTAGAAAATTGGAATTTGGGAATTGTAGGGAGAATGGTTTGAACAAAATTAGAAATAAGTTAATTGCTGAACAACAAGCAGCTTTTATGGTTTGTTTAGTAAACATTCAGGTTTGGAGAAGGGTAATAAATTAATGGGGCTCAGGGGAAAAAAAGGATTTGGCAGACAATGAATGTCAATAATGGGAAGTTTGTTTACTCCAGAAGAAAGACAGATGGTCAGAGAGGCAGGAATAAAAGTCTGGGAAAAGGTTGCAGCTCAAGCGGGAGCAGCAGATGCGGAGCAGTAAAATATCCATTACTGCGCCGGATGGGGTAACCAAACAGAAGAAGTATGAGAGATCTCAGGGATATAATAATCAAGGAATCAAGAGGCCGTTCCCAAGGGACAGAATTTCAAACGGGCTTTTGAAAATCAACAGAACAAGGACAAACCTCCGACAGTGTTCTTACAAAGGTTGAGGAGGAATGTCCAGCAGTATTCGGGGATAGACCCTGATTCAGAGGCAGGTCAGCAGTTGCTAAGGGTTAATTTGTAACCAAATCATGGCCAGAACATTAGAAAGAAACTGGAAAAATTGGAAGATTGGAATGACAAACCATTGAATCAATTGTTAACAGAGGCTCAAATGATATATGTAAGACGGGATGAGGAAAAACAGAAGGGAAAGGCATAAATGATGTTGCAGCAGTACAGCAAGGAGTACAGAAGGGGGGAATCGAAGGTGATAGAAGGCCGGGTGCTCATGGGGACCGGGGAAGGGGAAGCGGTAGAATAGAGGACGAGGAAGAGTGCATGGAGGACCGAAGTTGGGGTCCCCGGGATAACAAGAACAAGGATCAGGAGGGGGTGGTACAATGGGCCATCCTGGTGTTACTAATTGTTAAATGAGGAGGTCCATTTTCAAGAGGGAATGTCCCCAGGCTACGATGGGAGGTGCAGTGGTACACACTCATGGAGGAAGAATAGGGAAGTCGGGGGTCCTGTTCCCTGGGGTGTATGGGATACACACGGGAACCTCTGGTAAACTTGAAATTAGGACCCCAGGGAGAGGATATGATATTTATGGTAGATTCGGGAGCAGAGAGATCGAGCGTAACTAAGGTACCAGAAGGAATGAGATTGGGTGAAAAACAAGTTAGAATCTCAGGGGTAGAAGGGAAAGTGATGACATTACCCGAGGTAGAAGGGGTGGTGGTAAAATATGAGGATCGAGAAGTCAATGGAAGATTTTAAAAGGAAGGTGAATAAATTTGCAAAGGAGGATAAACTATCTGAGAAGTAAGACATTGAGTTTAGAATGAGAAAGAAGGCAGATCAGAAAGGATTAAAGTGGGAAGCAGAGGGATAAATTGATGAGACTGCTTTAGAAAGAAAGAGCGTGAAAAAGGAAAGACAATGTTGTCAGTAACAACAGACCTGGTTGAAAAGTCTGAAATAATGATGCACCGACACAACAGCGAGTCCTATGACAGAGCCAAACAGGGGCCAGAGATTCCATGCCAATAATAAATGTATTGGGAGAGTGTTTTCTCAAATGCCCTATCATGAGTGAAATAAATCTGGATCTAAGCCCAGACAAGGCTTGTAAGGAGATAGGTAAATGGATAAGGTGTGTTGGGGATGTGAACAGGTAACGATAATCAGAAAATAATAATAATAATAATAATAATAATAATAATAATAATAATAATATTAAGATAATGGTGAACATAGCTGTGGTAAGAACATTAAGAAGAGGTATTAAATACACCTAGGCTAGGATGCGGCAGCATTTTAAATACTAGCGCCGTGTTTTTAATCAGATGTTGTAGGCAGATTTGGAAGGTGTTGATATAGTATGTGGATGATTTGTTGGTTTGTTCCACAAGTGAGGAGCAATGTCAGAGAGAGACATTGTAATTATCTTGAAAAGATGGCACAGGAGGTCATGATGTATCAAGGAAGAAGTTTTTGTTTTGTCAGCAGCAGGTAGAATATTTTGGACGAGTAATATCTAAAGAAGTAAAAGCTATAGCGCAGGATCAAATTAGAAGCTTGCCTGCAATCTTGCTTTGCTCAATTGGCAGAAATTAAGGCTTTAAGAGCAGCATATGTACCATGGAGTCTGGCACATGTTTGGAGCATTAGGGAAACAGAAAGGCTTTGAGAAAAGCAACGGAGACCCCATGCAAAGTTAGCAGTGTCCCCCCTATGAAATGTTGTATGGGTTACCTTATTTTGGGAAAGATAGAAGGACTACCCACCCATAGAGGGCAGTGATGTATTCTTAAGAAACTATTTACTGGCAGTATCTCATTCCCTTACAGAATTAGAGAAAAAGCTAAAGGACTATTGGCTCAAAGCCCACCCACTCGACTTTCCAATACATGCGTGAAGGCCGGCGACTGGGTACTGGTCAAGAATTGGAAGGAGGACAAACTCTAGCCCAGGTGTACCGGCCCATACCTAGTATTACTGACAACCGAGACAGCACTACGAACAAAAGAAAAATGGTGGACCCACGCAATCCGGGTTAAAGGACCCGTTGATCCACCCGCCCCTGATGAGGAGGAACAGTGGATGGTGAAGCCAGGAAACAAACCCCTAACATTAACTTTTAAAAAAAAGAATTGAAAATATAACAGACAGTATGAAAGGAGCAGTCGAGGGATTGTTTGGTTTGCATGTAATTATGGTAAAAGGTATTAATAATTGTGATAAATGTTATCATCCTATCAGATACAGAGGGCGGACAACCAGATCATTTACCTATCATTCCCATGTGAACAATGCATGCTATAACCTGAAGACTAGAACCATTTGTAAAGAGGGGGGAGAGAAGTATTTGATGGTAGGGAATATGGGGTATATAGGGAGGTTTGGGTACGTTACCTGCCCAAAGGGAGAGAGATGGGTTTGTGTAACCAAGGCAGGACAGTTAGGTTTCCCTTTCCAGGTCGTAAAATGGGCAATAGATAAGATGAAAGAGGAAGTACTAAAAGAGTTTACAGAAGAAGTAGTCACCAAGCCTCCCCCCCTCCCCCACCTACTCAGCCTCAATTGCACCAACACTGTACGAAGAAATAAAGAAGCAGATTGAGATCCCTGAAGGAGAAAAAAACCTGTTTGTTGACTTGGCCCTCCGGATAGCTGGAATCCTGAATGTGACTAACTGCTGGGTCTGTGGCGGACCCACTGATGAGCTCACGTTGGCCAGTACGAGAGAGGATCCATTATTGAAGTATGGGACCTGATGGAGTGGAACCTACAGTTGGACAAGACCGAGATCCCCAGGCATGGGTCCTGACAGACCGCTCCGGTAGGGACTGAGTGTATCGCTAGGCCCTGGGCAAAGGATGCCGTCCTAGTAGGCAGCAGCCCCTGCCAGCGCATCATCACCCAGTGGCCAAATCAGTCCCGATTGTGGTGGCCAGAGGACCTAAATGATATCCAACTAAGAAATACGGGAAAAACTGCGCTATCTGGATGAAGACCTGATGGAATGGAATCGACTGGACTATGAACTTCACCGGGAACAACCCTTATCAAGGAATCCCAGTGTTGCGAGACATATGGAACAAGGTTGCCTCTAGTGGAGACCGGTCCCTGAAGGACTGTTATAGATATCAGATACAAGGCATACTCGGTGTTACCGAGTAAATTGGAGCGGGCTTGTTTTATTGACTGGTACAACCTGGATTTTTCCTGTTAAACACCGAAGAAGGGCGGTCGCTAGGAACACCTGTATTGATGATACCTATATCGGAAGAAGAGGAAAATAGAACATTGGAGAATGGAAGAATGATGAATGGCCACCAGCAACAGAATCATCTCATACTATGACCAGCCACTTGGGCACAGGATGGATCCTGAGGCTACCGAACCCCAGTATACATGTTAACCCGATCATAAGACTGCAGGCAGTACTGGAGGTAATTACCAACCAAACTGCGGGGCACTGGAGATGCTGGCAAAGCAGCAGACACAGATGAGAGCAGTGATATACCAGAACAGGTTAGCCCTAGATTACCTCCTGGCAGAAGAAGGTGGGGGTATGCGGAAATTCAGCCTCCTCTAATTGCTGTTTTGAACATCGATTAATGGACAGGCAGTGATGGACATATCAGAAGGGATCCGCAAGTTGTGCAGCACATGTTCCAATACAGAAGTGGAATACGATTATGGGAACCCAATGGGGATTCCATCCTCGGAGGAACATGTGGAGAACGGTGGGAACTCGTGTTTCTATGTGCAGTGGGCTGACTGATCTTTATCCCCTGTTGTATCCCTTGTTTTAGGGAACTTATTACAAGAAGTAAAGTCAGATGCAGGCTGTAGTCATGCCGTATGGGAGAGAAAGGGGAAATACAGAGAATAATGATAATGCGGGCCAGGGGAGTCCATGATCTACAGGAAAATAAGATTAGGACAATGTTATGTCAATTCAAATTGAGGAACATGAAATGGGTTTAATCAGAAATGCGTACCAAAGAAAAGGGAGGATTGTGAGGGATAAAATTGATTAAAACTAAACCCCCATTTTAAAGATTCTTAAAGAGATTCAAACTGATAGGGGCCAGGTGAGGGTTCTGACACAGGCTGGTATAAAAGTTCCAGACCCATCCTTGAGTAAAAGTAATAAGCATTGTAGAAGAGCGGTAGAAGGGAGTGATGTAGAGAGATCCCTATCAGTAGATTTGAGTGAAGATGGGAACCCTTGTTCACTATAGCTTAGCTTTAGTACTTGATATAGGAGAACTGAGAGGGTTCACTTGGAAGTGAGTAAAACTAGGGTAGGTCATGAGCAACTGAAGCATGCTTAAATAGAATAAATGAATATTACAAACACACCCCTTAGGATCAAGAAACTGCTTCATATACCATGAACATGAACTGGACATGCGATGTAATGATATGGAGGGAGGGGGGTTACCACAAAAAGCTGGAGAAACTCAGCGGGGTGCAGTCAGCATCTAAGGAGCTAAGGAGATAGGCGACTTTGTTGGGTCGTACCCATCTTCGATATGGGAGGTAACTAGGGGGGATGTAACCCACAAATTGTCTGCACCTTCCAACCCTGAGATTGAGAAGGTGTCCGGAGGGGAGGTTTACTGTTAAATTTGTGTGTATTAAGGTGGAATACTTCCTCAAACTTCGGTGTGTCTCGACTTGGAGAGGCACCCGGTTCTGCAAGATTCGTGAAAAATAAAGAATCTCTTACTTCCAAGTGATTTAGTCTTTTGAGCAGTTGATTGTGAGAATCTACAAATACGTATTTTCACAGTTACCCATCCTCTCCATAATTTTACAGAAGCACTGCTGTGAGCTCTATATAGGCGATATAAAACTAGGGTCAAGTGTCTCCTTTGCCCGGATTTAAAATAGGGATCAACGACTGACATGTTTCGCATTCCCTCTTGTAAATAACCCTCCTGCCCACACAGTCATTAAACAAAAGCTAAGATATTTCATCCAAGTACAATATCATCCAGATGTTGAAAATAAACTCAAACGACAACCTATCTCTCTCCCCAGGGAGATATTGCCCCTGGACATAATTTGACATCCTTCAACTCTTTTATGGTAAAAAACAGATTAAAGATATAATCAATCTCCTAAACTCCTCTCCAGCTGTCCACTGAATTAACTGCCATCAGCTCGAATTCTCTTTCCTCCACCTCTCCCACTCCCATGCTCTTCTGATCTATGTCTACTTCTTGAAAACTGTCAAACCACACACTGTCTGCTTTTCTTCCTATTGGAAACTGCTACCCAACCTCCACCCTTCTGCAATCACCTGGTAACAAACCCTTTTATATACTCCCTGACATTCTACGCACGAAGCTGACCACAAATGCCTTACTTGGAGTTTCATCAGGGCCTAACGTACCAGACAAAACTTCCTCCAAACTATTCCTCTTTCTGCATGCCTTACAATCTCGTCTTGCTACTGCCTCTCAGCCGCTTGGAACTCCATTGTTCTCTCTCCCTCACTCTCTCCCCCTCTCTCTCCCCTCTCTGCTACCCCTCCCCACTCCTCTCCCCTTATTTCCTGCCCTCACACCCCTCACCCCTCCTCTCCTCTCTGCTCACTCTCCTCCCTCTCTCTCATCTCATCTCTCTCACTTCACAACCCCTTCCCTCTCTCTCCCCTCTCTCTCACTCCCTCTCTCTCTCCCTCTCTCTCTCCCTCTCGCCTCCCTCTCCCTCTCGATCCTCTCTTCACCTCCTCCCTCCCTTACTCTCCCTCTTCTCTGCCCTCCCTCCCTCTCTCCCTCTCTCATCCCTCCCTCTCCCTCCCTCCATCTCTCTCGCCTCCCTCTCCCTCCCTCCCTCTCTCCCTCTCCCTCCCTCTCTCCCTCCCGCTCCCTCTTCCCTCTCTCTCCCTCTCTCTCCTCCTCATCCCTTCCCTCCCTCTCTCCTCTCTCCCCCTCTCCCTCTCTCTCCCCTCACTCTCAGCTCTCCTCTCCCTCTCTCTCCCACTCTCTTCCCCTCACTCTCCCTACTCCTCCTCCCCTTATTCCTGCCCTCTCAGCCCATCACCGCCTCAGATTACTCTCTCTCTTCTCTCCTCCTCCTCCCCACACTACCCCTCTCTCTCTCCTCTCTCCTCCTCCTCTCACCGTCCAGTGCGAGTGCAGTTCCATCTTGGCCGTGGGCGTCCATTTCCGGCTGAGGCCGCCCCGCAGCTGCGGGTCAACGGCCCGGGACATGTGAGACAATCATTTCCGGCTGAGGCCCCCTCTCTTCTCTGGCAACGGGGGGCCTGAGGCCCCTGCGCGCGCGGTTTTCTCTCTCCGGGGCAACGGGCACCGGTGGCCGTGAGTACCCGGCCGGGCCGGCCGGAGCGCGGTGAGAGGCTCCGGTGGATCAGGGCGGGGCGCGGGCCGCGGGCGCGGGCTCCAGTCTCCGGTCTCGGCCAGGCCGCGGCCATCGCACCCGGGAGACAGTGGACTGGGCCTGGGTTGGCGGAGCCTGCGCTCGGGGAGCCGGGCCCTGGGCCTGGGGTCGGGCCTGCGCCGGGTCCCGCACGCCGCAACACGGCCATACAATCTCGGTGCGGCTCCATCATTCCTGTCCCCTGACTCACTCTCATCTCTCTCTCTCTCTCTATTGTCATATTGTAGTAAACAACAACTATGAAGATAATGTAACATCTCTCAGTCTGCCTCTCCCTAGCTGTCACTATCTCTCCCTAACTATCCTTTTCCTGTAACTATCTCTCTCCACTATCTCAGTCTCGGTCTACCATCTAGCTCTCTCTCTCTCTATCTATCTACTATCTATCTATCTAATATATATATCTATATATATCTATATATATATATATATGTGTGTGTGTATATATATATAATCCCTCCCCCTCCTCCCCCCCCTCTTCCCCCTCCTCCCCCCCTGCCCCTCTCTCCTCCCCCCCCTCCCCTCGTCTCTCCCCCTCCTCCTCCCCCTCATCCCCCTCCTCCCCCCCTCCCCTCTCTCTCCCCCTCTCATCTCTCTCGCCCCTCCACCTCCCCCCTTTCTCTCCCCCTCCCCCCCTCCCCTCTCTCTCCCCCCTCCCCTCTCTCTCCCCTCCTCCCCCCTCCT
>CM069170.1:8604771-8638520 GCA_035221665.1 Okamejei kenojei | reverse complement strand
GACACTTGGCATCTCTGTAACAGGCACGTACACAATGGTCAAGATAACAGGACGTACTCATGGGGTGATGTTATTTAGTGGACCAATTACTAGGGCTAAAGACAGGTACAATCCTCAGACCTTTCGCTGCGGTGGTTTTGTATATTTCTCAGCCTTCTGGTCGCCGGCCATCTCAGTCAGAGGTGGGGAATACCCCACGACCGGAATCTGGAGCAAAGGCAGGGACAATGTGTATTTTCAGGACCAAATTCCTGAACCTGCAGCCACATAGTTAGCAACTTTGTCAGCAGACATTTTATGTTTTAATCAGTTCACCCACCCCCCTGGCCAACCTTTTTACCTACACAGAACTTCTTCTTCTTCTTGCGTTTGGCAGCAGAAAGACCGCAGCAGGGTGATGGCCATCCGGTTCGACATCCGTAGGTGCACGCCTAAAAAGGGCGCATGCTTCGGGTTGGCGCCAAGCTGCGGGCGCTGTGCTGTCTCCGTTTGTTGTCGTTCGCCTGACTGAGGTCGTTGACGGGCTCACCACGGGGAGGTCGACAACATGAGCCAGCCACAAAGTACATTTCTTCAGTGCGTATTCAAGTTTTACATTCACAGTCCCCGTCCCTGTACGCTCCAGTGTCCCATCGGGGCGGGGGGGGAGGGGCGCAGCTCCAGCTTGTTTCTTCCTGTCCCGCCGGCCCGAGCAGTGCAGAAAAGAAGCACCATCTCCAGCTCAACTCCGCCATTCCGCAGGCGGGACTGCAGAGTTGAGCTGTGGGCGCGCCTCCCTCCGCGTGGCTGCGGGCCTGGACGCGGCACCCGTCACGGGCTCGGCCGACACCGCCGGCCGCGAAACCTCTGGATAGAAGACCCTTCCTTCAGACTTTCCTACATTAGACTTTTGTGCGTGGTTGGATGGTTGTGAGTGAGGATTTCTTGGAGTGAACTGAGTGTTCATACCGTCCCTGGTCCTCGGCCGTACACCGGGTTTGTGAGGAGTGTTGTATTCATCTTCAGCTCTGCTAAGTCGGTATATTATCCGGACGGCGGGGGATAAGGATCTGTTGTGAGGGCATCGGCGATGCTCTGGAATCCTAGCCGGCCGCGGGGTCGAGGGAGTCAGCGCCAGATCCGGGGAGTAGAGGTGTCGTTTTCCCAGCGGCGTGCGGAGAGGCACCAGCTACCGCGGGCCGCTCACTGTGGGCGCTGACTCCTTGATCCACTGCTCGGCGGGGCCCCCCCCCCAGGCTAGGATTCCAGAGCATGGCGATGCCTCGCAACAACTCTCACAAAACGCCGGGGAAGGAGGTACGGCGAGGACGGTAAGAACACTCAGTTCACTCAATACAAATTTAGGTAATTTGTTCCCGTTGCGCCCGCGGACATCTCCAGCGCGGGGGTCGATGGGGGTCTGGAACAAGTTGAGGGACTTCTTTCGATGGAGGATATTTTTCTCGACTCTCCTAAGAAGCGCGACAAGGTTTACCAGTGGTTGTCTGTCTAACTGAAATTTCTCTCTTTGTTCCCCACGCACGTTTTTCACCCCCCTTTTCTCTCTCCCCCATCCTCTCACCATCGGTCCACTCTCTCCCCTGTCTCCCACTAGCATCTACCCCCCTCTCTCTCTCGCTGTTACACCACGCTTTCCAAGCACCCCGTTCGCTTTTTTAATTCTCGAATGACCTTTGATTCCATGTGATTTTTCGGCATACCGAAACTAGCTTATGCAGCTGGACCTGCAGGATCCCGGATGAGACTTTACCATCAGCGGCCCCGCCTCCTGAGGATTGATGGTGACCTAACAGCAGCTTTGTTCAAATTCTTCATTCAAAGAACATTCGTCTGTGTTACTGCGGTTTACTCATCTGTAAATGAAACGTAAATCTCTATACCTATAAAAAGTTTCGCCTTGTATGTGTGTGGATTTTTAAAATTTTTGCCAAAACGCTACGCGGTGATTTAGATTTTTTACAACTTTTCTGACTCACATTTATCCGCTCTACGCAGTGATCAGGTTCACTTAAAATTTGATGCTATATTTTCATGACATTGGTGATTAAGGTTTTAGAGAAAGATAAAACTACCTTTTAAACTGACTTTCACACACAGATTCTTCACCAGCTTCGACTGATGACGTCAACAATGAGGTGGGCGGGCACCATGGGCTTGGATCGGACGCGCTCGTTTCACACTCGCCCGCCGCGCCCTCGCCTCGCTCGGGTCCTCGGGGGGGAGGGGACTGGGGTGGGAGGGAGTAAAGAGAGGGAGTGAGTGAGGGGAGGGGGGAATGGTGGGAGGGATTGGGGGGAATGGGCGAGTGAGTGTGTTGGTGAGTGTTAGTGGGCGGAGATCACACTGATCTGCGCGGACTCGCTGTGCCGTAGGTTTTTTTCCCAGGCTGCGTCTGAACTAAGAGAGGGGGGGAGGGAAAGAGGGAGATGGGAGAAACTTAACTTTACCAACATATCTGCCACATGCATGTCCTTAGAGTGGTGAAGCAAGAACATGCGTGAGCGCTTGAAACATACCAAGAACATGACGTTGTTTGTCAAGGCAGCAGTGCTGGGGTAAGGAGGGGAAGAAACACAGCAACAATTGACAATAGGTGCAGGAGTAATGCCATTCAGAAAGCCCTTCAAGCCAGCACCGCCGTTCAATGTGATCATGGCTGATCATCCCCCAAATTCAGTACCCTGTTGCTGCCTTCTCCCCATATCCCCTGACCCCGCTATCTTCAATTCTCTATCTAGCTCTCTCTTGAAAACATCCAGTGACCGGCATCCACTGCCTTCTGTGGCAGAGCATCCCACAGATTAACAAACTCTCTGGGTGGAAAAGCTTTTTTTCTCCATCTCAGGTCCAAAACAGCCAACCCCTTATTCTTCAACTGTGTGCCCCTGATTCCCAATATTGGGAACATCTGTCTCTAGCGAGTCCCAAACCCTTAATAATCTTATATGTTTCAATTAGATCCACTCTCGCATCCTTCTAAATTTTCAGAGTATAATACAAGCCCAGCCACTCCATTCTCTCAGCATATGACAGTCCCACCATCCTGGGAATTAACCTGGTAAACCTACACTGCACTCCCTCCATAGCAAGAATGTCCTTCCTCAAATTAGGAGAACCCAAACTGCACACAATACTCCAGGTATGGTCTCACGAGGGCCCTGTACGAACTGCAGAAGGACCTATTTTGCTGCTCCCAGTTTCTCCAGCACGTTTTGTCTACTACCTTCCTTTTTCCAAGCTTTCACCTTCTTACTTAACACACTGTGGTTCCTCCGACCGGCTGCCTCAAATGGGATATTGCTTGCTGTAGGTTGAAGAAGTTCTCCTGCCTCAGAAGACCAGTTTACACCCCTCTCTGACTGCTGCTCTTTATCCGCCCCCCTACCCAACCCACCCTACGTCAAGTCTGGAGTGATGAAGTTTCGGTCTGAAACATTGACTATTATTCCTTCGCTCCATAGATGCTACTGCTAGCACCTTCTGGTTTCCCAGCAGCACTTTTTTTGTTGACTTATTTTGCATCCTATCTTGACTCTCCTCTGGCTATGAAAGCCAACATAAAGTTGGCGTATATATTAATCTGATGAACGTTTGTAAACTATCAGTATAGGCAGTCTTTGATTGTGTTGTATGTATGTTTTATTTTAATTTTTTTGAAATAATAAGTAATTTGTATAAATTTAAAAAAAAATGTTTAGTCATCCGCTGCACTGTCGACCCGTCTGATTATTGGACAACAATCCCCATGTGGTGATAAGCTGCACTGCAGAGTCCGGCTAATTATATCCACGTTGTCCACATACCAGACAAGCCTGCAGTGCAGCGGATCACTGGGGATTCAGAGAATCAAATAAAATGAGTGGGACTGGACAGGGTAGATGCAGGAAACATGATTCCCCATGTTGGCGGAGTACGAACTGTTAAGGTTCATTTCTTAAAACAGACACAACTCACAATAAGTTTAGAGTCAACCACACAAGCTTTACTGATCATTTAGCAGGCGAGAGTGCCAGGGGATACAAAGTTAAGTATGTAATACACAGAGCACATACGCGATTAAGCCTCTTGGGCCATCACTCTCGTAATCCCGCTGCCTCTACAAGACCATACAGCTCTATATCTTTTAGACTACATAGCATCCTGTGCGCGCCGTAAACATAGTCACATAGTTATCAGAGTTGGAAGCAATGATGTCTAACACATCGATCACAGAGTATACCATTCAAAGCAGTCTTCTTGTCACTAACGCAATACTTCTCATGCTATGGTTTATATCGACAACAAACATTAGTTCCAATCCCCAAATAACAGGAACGTAGTCAAAGGTCTATCATCTGCAGTACCTTCTTAAACAATGTAAGGATCTTTCCTTCCCTCTACAGACGCGGCCTGCGCCACTGAGTTCCTCCACCGCTTTAGAGGGAATGGATAGACAACGTTTTGAGTCGGGCCCTTCTCTGACTGATTTGGAAGGGGGGGGGGAGGAAGCTGTAAAAGAGAGATGGGGGCTAGACAAAGCCTGGCAAGTGATAGGTGGATACAAAATGCTGGAGTAACTCAGCGGGACAGGCAGCATCTCCAGAGAGAAGGAATGGGTGATGTTTCTGTTTCAAACCCTTCTTCAAAAGTGATAGGTGGATATAGGCGAGGGAGACACAATAAACTACAGATGTCGGAATCTTGAATAGAACACAATTTAGTTAGATGTACAGAATATCTTGCCCAGAGTAAGGGAATTGAGGACCAGAGAACAAGCTGCCAGAGGAAGTAATTGAGGCTGGGATTATCCCAATGATTATGAAATACTTAAACAGATTCATGAATAGGACAAGTTTGGAGGGATATGGACTGAAAGCAAGCAGGTGGGACTAGTGCAGCCGGGACATGTTGGTCGGTGTGGGCCAGTTGGGCCTAAGGTCCTGTTTCCACACTGTATCACACTGACTCTAACACAAAGTGCTGCAGTAACTCAGCGGGTCAGGCAGCATCTGTGGAGAACATGGATAGGTAACGTTTCACAGAGTGCTGGAGTAACTCAGCGGGACAGGCGGCATCTGTTGAGAACATGGATAGGTGACATTTCGGGTTAGGACCCTTCTTCAGACTGATGCTATGTTAACCGATGAGGGATTGATCGGCAGATGAGTGAAGTGACAGAAGCGAGTGAAAAAAGGAGATAAAAGGGTGTGAGATAAGGAGAGAGGAATGTATATGTACAGCTTTAAGGGACATTGGTCAGGTAGCATGTGTAGTATTGCATACAGTTCTGGTCACTCCATTACATGATTGATTCTGGAGGCTTTGGGAAGTGCAGAGATGGTTAACCAGAATGGTTTAAAAGCAAGGAACTGCAGATGTTGGTTCACAAAAAAGGTCACAAAATGCTGGAGTAACTCACCGGGACAGGCAGCATCTCTGGAGAGAAGGATTGGGTGTTGTTTCAGGTTGAAACTGAAGAGGGTCTCGACCAGAAACGTTACCCATTCCTCCAGCATTTGTGTCTAGCTAAACTGCGCCTATCCACGTGGCCATATGCCAGCAGGCTGGAGGAGTGGGCAAAGGCCTTGACAGAGCGGGCAGGTGAAGGAGTGCTGCCCAATGTGGACTCTCCGATGCTCCAGCAGGTGCTCAAGGCGGGTGAAGCCCTGACCACAGGACCAGCAGGAGAAGGGACGCGCATCGCAATGGGTACGCCGGTGTTGCCACAGGCTGGACATGCGGGTGAAACCCTTGCCACATTCAGCGCACACAAAGGGTTCCTCTCTGGTGTGTATCCTCTGGTGCTCCTGCAGCCCCCCATGCGTTCTTGTCACAGTGGGAGCAGCTGCTCACCAGCGTGTGCCCGCCGGTGCTGCCGCAACCCCCGCGAGCTGTCAAACGACTCACCGCATACGGGCAGTCGTAGGGCTGGCCGCTGGGTGTGCACATGCTGGTGAGACAGGGCATGCGAGGAGGTCATTGCAAAGCGCTCTCCACACACCGGGCTGGGGAACGGACGGTCGCCGGCGTGCACTCGCTGGTGGTACACCAGCCTGGTGGAGCTCATGAAGCCCTTGCCGCACTGGGTGCAGGTGTAGGGCCGCTTGCCGGTGTGGGTGCGCTGGTGCTTCAGCAGGTTGTTGGACCTGGTGAAGCCCTTGCCGCAGTGGGCACAGGTGTACGGGCGCTCGCCAGTGTGGGTGCGCTGATGCTCCAGCAGGCTGTCGGAGCGAGTGAAGCGTGGGGCGCGGGGGGTCCTTGCTGCAGTGGGCACAGGTGTAGGGGCGCTCGCCGTTTGTGGTTACGCTGATGCTCCAGCAGCTGTCGGAGCGGGTGATGAAAAAGAGGCCCTTGCCACACTGGGCACAAGGTGTAGGGGCGCTCGCCAGTGTGGCTGCGTTGGTGCTTCAGCAGGCCCTGGATTGGGTGAAGCCTTGCCGCACTGGGCACAGGTGTAGGCGCTCGCCGGTGTGGTTGCGCTGATGCTCCAGCAGGCTTCGGAGCGGGTGAAGCCCTTGCCGCACTGGCACAGGTGTAGGGGCGCTCGCCGGTGTGGGTGCGTTGGTGCTTCAGCAGGCCGCTTAGGATTGGGTGAAGTCCTTGCCGCACTGGGCACAGATGTACGGGATGCTCGCGGTGTGAGTGCGCTGGTGCATGAGCAGGCTTGCTGGATTGGGTGAAGCCCCTTGCCGCATTGGGGCACAGGTGTAGGACGCTCGCCGGTGTGTGTGCGCTGGTGCTTCAGCAGGCCGTTGGGCCTTGGATGAAGCCCTTGCCGCACTGGGCACAGGTGTAGGGACGCTCGCCGGTGTGGGTGCCGCTGGTGCTTCAGCAGGCCGCTGGTGATTTGGGTGAAGTCCTTCCCCGCACTGGGCACAGGTGTAGGGACGCTCGCCGGTGTGCGTGTGCTGGTGCTTCAGCAGGCTGCTGGAGTGGGTGAAGCCCTTGCCGCACTGGGCACAGGTGTAGGGACGCTCGCCGGTGTGGGTGCGCTGCGGTGGTTCAGCAGGCCGCTGATTGGGTAAGCCCTTGCCGCACTGGGCACAGAGTTGTAGGGATGCTCGCCGGTGTGGGTGTGCTGGTGCACCAGCAGGTTGCTGGATTGGGTGAAGCCCTTGCCGCACTGGGCACAGGTGTAGGGACGCTCGCCGGTGTGGGTGTGCTGGTGCTTCAGCAGGCCACTGGATTGGGTGAAGCCCTTGCCGCACTGGGCACAGGTGTTGTTGGGTACGCTCTGCTGGTGTGGGTGTGCTGGTGCTTCAGCAGGCTGCTGGAGTGGGTGAAGCCCTTGCCACACTGGCCACAGATGTAGGGATGCTCACCGGTGTGGGTGTGCTGGTGCTTCCGCAGGCTGCTGGAGTGGGTGAAGCACTTGCCGCAGTCGTTGCACGTGTAAGGCCGCTCCCCGTAGGGCTTCTCGCCCGTGTGCACTTGTCGGTGGGTCTCCAGGACATTCGCCGTCTTGAAACTCTTGCCGCACTCTGAGCAGTTGAAGGTGGGTCTCCAGCTCGCTTGGGCACTGCCAGTCCTTGCCACACACGTCACACTCATAACGCTTCACCTTGTTGTGCCCCGTCATGTGATCCTCCATCGAAGCTCAGCCTCTCGAAGCTCGGCCCGCACATGTACCAAGAAGATGGGGGCTCACCTGCACGCGGACGCCCTCAATAGCCGCTCATGTCCCCGGTCTCTGTCCACAGCAACAGCAGGCTCCTAAACCCTGCAGTGGGGAACACAGAGGGTCAACAGGCTGGACCAAAAACCAGGACATTACTAGCAATATTGAGTGCATTTATGCGGAGGAAACGTTATTTAATTCTGCAAGGCACACTGGCGCAGGGTTAGTTGCTGCCTCGCTGCCAGTGACCAGGAACGATATGACTGCGGGTGCTGTCTGTGGTCTCCTTGACCTGCATGGATTTTTAATCGGGTGCTCGGTTTCTCTAACATTTCAAAGACGTTTGGGTTAGGTTGTAGATTAATCGGCCTCTGCAAAATTACTAAATTGTTCCTAATGTGCGTGGGATGTGCTTTTGTACGGGGTGATCGCTGGTCGACGCGGACTCCGTGGGCCGAATGACTGTTGTTTCCACGCCGGCATCTATAATGTAAATTAAACCAAGTAGGGTGTCAACCCAAAATGCCATCCATTCCTTCTCTCCACAGGATGCTGCCTGACCTGCCTGAGTTACTCCAGCACTTTGTGTCTAATTTCTCACAAATGCGCCTGACCGCTGAAGGTACTCCAGCACTTTGTCATAGAGTCTAGAGTGATACAACATGGAACGTGGCCTTTGGCCCAACTCGTCTCACCTCCTAGATCCCTCAGCTCCACACATTCCGCAAGGCTCAGAGTTGTTACAGTTCTGGTGGAGACCACACCTGGTGTAATGTGTGCAGTTTAGGTCCCCTAATTAGAGGGAGGCATTTCTGCTTTGAGGAGGCAGCATACGTTACAAGGTAATTCCGGGATGCCTGGACTATCATATGCTGAGAGAATGGGCTTGTTACACTCAGGAGTGCAGAAGGATATGTGAGGGAATTTTATTAGGAAACATATAAGATTGTTAAGGGTTTGGATATTGTAGAGGCAGGAAACATGTTGCCAATGTTGGGGGGAGTCCAGAACCAGGGGCCACAGTTTAAGAATAAGGGGTAAGCCATTTAAACGGAAGATGAGGAAAACACTTTTTTCACAGAGAGTTGTGAGAGTTGGACTTCCTCTGCCTCAGTGGGCGGCTGGAGGCTGGTCTCTGGAGACTTTCAAGGGAGAGCTAGATAGGGATCTCAAGATCGCGGAGGTCAACAGACAATTGAGACAATAGGTGCGGAGTAGGCCCATTTCGAGCCAGCACTGCATTATGAGGAGAAGGCAGGAAGGGTTACTGATTTGGGATGATCAGCCATGATCACATTGAATGGCAGTGCTGGATCAAAGGGCGACTTGCCGACCACCTATTGTCTATTAGCCATTGCCCCAGAGCCCCGCATTCAAGTGAAGATCCTTGCCTGGTTTGACTCTACAAAATGCTAACACCTCCCCACCCCACACAATGTGACCTCCTCCTAGGGCTCCCGCCCCTTATCCCTGCCTCCTCCTGCTCCTTATTCCCCTTTGCTCGCATCCCCCTTTCCCCACCCCCACACCATGTGTGAAACCCCACCAGGCTCCTACGCCCTCCTTGACTCACTTGACCCCTCTCTCTTCCCAGTTCCTGACCCACCACCCATTCACTTTCCTCGGCACCAAACTCACTCCCCTTGAATCCCTGCCCCTCCATGCTCCGCTTCCCCGCTACTCACTTCTCCCATTTTCCACCCCCGCTTCTCGCCGCCGCCTCCCTCCTCCCTCCCTCCCTCGGATGTCTCCTCTCTCTCTCTCTGAACCTCTCCCCTTTATCTGCCCCATCAGCCCCTCGCGCTAGATATCTCTCTATCCCTCCTTCTCCAGCCCTTCTCTACCCCTCTTTCCTCCCCCACTCTCACTCTCTCCCTCTCTTTACACATCTGGCGCGGGTCGGTCCATCTTGGCCGTGGCCGTAATTTCCGGGCTTGGGGCCGCCCCGCTGCTCGACCTCGCAGGCTACGGGGCCGTGACGTCATTTTCCGGGCTGATGCCTCCTCTGTCTTTGCGGGGCTGCCGGGCCGGGCGCTTTAGAGTGACGTCATTTACCGGCTGAGGCCCCTGCGCCCGCACGGTCATCTCTCTTCACAGTCTCGGCGGCAACGGGCAGCGGGCGGGATGGAGCGCTGGATGCAAATGTTTTGTCATACCCCTTGGAACTTTTCCACATTTTGTCACGTTACAGCCACAACATAACAACATAATAAAAAAACGTAAATGTTTTTTTTATTGGGATTTTATTTGATAGACCAACACAAAGTGGCGCATAATTGTGAAGTGGAAGGAAAATGATACATGGTTTCCAAATTTTATTACAAATAAAAAACTGAAAAGTGTGGCATGCAAAAGTATTCTGCAGACTGACAGGTTTTCTTCCAAGATTGCCCTGTATTTGGCTCCATCCATCTTTCCATCAGCTCTTTTTAAAAAAAAAAAAATTTATTATAGAAACAATATATACAGAGTACACTCTTATGCGGCATTAAAAATTATATAATATACAAAATTATATAATATTGATTATCAATTGATACTGTTTGTGTTATTTGTAATGTTATCCATTATACATTTCCTGGTTATTTATTTTGTATAATTGGGAGTGTATGTAGTATATTCCTAAAATAAGCAAATTTACTCCATACTTCTCATACCATACATATTTCTTATAATTACCAAAATACAAATCCCCCCTAATATAACTACATTATAACCATTTAACCAAACTTTCTATTGATATTCATGATATTTTCATAATTATTAAGAGTGTTTGTATATTATTATCTTTATATTTCAAAATTATGTATATAGTTGAAAAATTGCGCAATTTTATATAATTACAAATATAAGACATCTATAATATTTTCATACAAACTAATTATATGTATATTCATACTATTATTATTAAGAATATATATAATATGTTTCTATACTTTTTTTTCCTACTTAAAGATAGAAAGATAGAGATAGAAAGTAGAAAATAGAAAAGAAATGTGAAAAGTTCGGTGGAGATTAAAATATTTATCAATAATACGTTATTGGAGATACATTCATGATTTTGTATATGTATTTCTTCATCCATTCAGTTATTCAGGCCTCAGTCAAGTCCCCGCGCCAAAACCATTATGACCTGTAATTATTTAATGTACGGAGAACCAAATCCCTTTGAAGAGATCTAACCTATACATAAGGACAAGTCTCAATCTCTCCAACCTTAAGTGAAGTGTCTCCGTGACATTTCTGTATCCACATTTTAATAGTTGGGGATTGCAGGGCTTTTTCCAAAATTTTAGTATAATTTTTTCCCAATTATAGAGAATAGTCGATAAAAATTATTTGATTCCTTGTAATTATTTGTTCCGTTTCAGGTATTCCAAGTGATTATTAACTTTGGAACAGGAATCATAGTATATTAACAAACATTGAGATATCTTAAATATTTCGTTCCCAATATTCTACAATCTTCGTTACCATATTAGTGAATGAAATGGCTTGCGTCGTTTTTGCCCGTGAAAATTTGCTTCTGAGATTTGACATTTATCACATATAGGCGATAATTTTGGACATATATATGTCATTTAGATTTGGAGTTAGGCGTAATCTATGTAAAATTTTTAACTGTATAAGAAGCATGTTTAGCATTTAACGAGCAGTAATGTATGTGTTGTATGCTTTCTTCCCATATTTCGGGGCCTTATTATTTGACTAAATTTATTTTCCCATAGGCTGTCTGTGTGTTTCGAGATGGGATATCACTTTCCAACAAAAATATTGTAAATATATGATATCATTTTTTCTGTATTTATTTGGAAGTTTATTCAAGCATTCATCTTAAAATTTCACTCTTTCTATTTCCTGAAGTTTCTGTGGTATTTGCAGATATATAGTTTTGATTTGTAAAATATCTAAAATATTCATTATTTGAAGCCCGTAAGCTGTGTATTGTAACTCTTAGAAATGAAAGAAATAAAATTTTCCTTTATAAAGATCCCCTATTTTAAAATTCACTCCTTTATTTTTCCATTGTATAAGAAGCCTAATCAATCGTGTTGAGGGTTTAAACGTAAAATTCGTTGCATAGTAAAGACCTACGGTATAATAATTTTAGTTTTAAGTTTTCGTTATTTGTTTCCAAAATACGGATTCGCTTTCTATTATCGAGTTTTCACTATAAATTTTCTTAGGTAACATTAGTATTAGCATATTATCATGGAACTAATTTCAAATGGGAAAAAGTCTTCTCTTTCCCATTTTTAACCAGTTTGGTTTTTATCTGTTTCTTCTAACCAGAAGTCATATTTTTGAATATTAACTGCCCAATAATAAAACATAAAATTTGGTAATGCCTAATCCCCGTTTTTTTTAGCTTTACATAGTTTGTTTTTTTATTTATTATGGTTCTTATAAATCCCAGATAAAGTTGTTTACTAGAGGAGTCTTCTTTTTTAAAAAATTTTTGAGGGAGATAATATCGGGATTGTTTGAAATTAAATTATAATAATTTGTGGGAGAAAATCATTTTTATTGCGTTATATTTTGCCTAACATTGAAAAGGTAAACTTTTCCAGTATAAAATATTTTTATTTAATTTTTTATGTAATAAACGGGAAAATTAGAATTAAATAGAGAGTCAAAATCTTTTTGCTAACACAAAATCCAAGATTATTTAATATTTGCATTTGTTTTTTAAAAGGAATTGTATGTAATATCTGTAGGTATTCAGGCCTATTTGGCATTAAGTTCACTTTTATTCCAATTGATTCTGTATCCTGAATAATTAAACCAAATTCCGTTATTAGTTTTAAAAAATTACGGTATAATTATTTCGGTTTAGTGATATAAAGTAATACAATTTCGTCCGCATATATCGTGATTTCTATTCTTAGTATCTTTTAGTTTCCATATCAATTTTTTTCGGGTGCAATCTTCCTTTGGGCAAGAGGTTCGATTGCTAACGCAATAAATGTTAACAAGGGCGATATAAAGGACAGCCTTGTCTACAACATACGAGATAAAACTAAATTTAGTTGATACTACGGTTTGTTTGTTTTCTACGCTGTTGGGTTTGCATATACAAATTTGATCCAGTAAGTAAATTCTCCCCAAGCTTAAAAGCTTCCATACACCGAAAATAAATCAGGGCCATTCAACTGGTCAAAAATCTTTTTCTGACATCCAGCGAGTAACTACTAAGTCATTTTTTTATCACTTCTTTTCGGAATATATGATATTAAATTCGTCTTAGATTATATGAAGAATATCTTTTAGGTATAAATCCGTTTGATCAGGATGGATTTAAATTCGTTAACAATACTGTGCTTAATCTTTGTGCTAGTATCTTTGTTAAATTTTTTTTGGATCCGTATTTATAAAAGCAATTGCTCTATATGATCCTGGTTCATCCAAAATCTTTATTTATTTTGGGTATAAGTGTTATAATAGGACTCGTTCAGTGTATCTGGTAATTGTCTTGTGTTTATATCTGTTCATTATAAGATTTATAATATGGGACCATTTGATCATGAAACAATTTTATAAAATTCCGAACTTACCATCCGGTCTGGAGTTTTACCATTTTTAATGATTTATAGATTCTTGGAATTTCTTTTATTGAAATATCAGCATTTAATAGTTCTCTATTTTTGTAAATCTAATTCTTTTAAGTTACATTATGTTTAAAAAAAAGCATCTCATTTCTGTTTTATTTACTGTCGCATTTCGCAGTATTAACAGATTTTTATAATATTGCCATTAAATCTTTCATTATATCTTTGGGTTGTATTAATAATTCACCGTTATTTTGTGATTTAATATATGTATTAATTTTTTCAGCTTCAATTTTCCTTAATTGTTCGAGCCTATATTTTTTGGGGTTTTGTCTCCAAAATTCAAACTGCAATTGTTTTTAGTATGTTGGTAATATTTTAAAAGCTTGATCAGTATATATTTTGTTTAATTTATATTTCAATGACTACAATTTTATTATGTATTATTATATCTGATTTTTATTGCATTATGTATGTCTAATTGTCTAATTCCCTTTCTAAGTCCTGTTGTTCCTTCCGAATCTTTTTATTATGGAATGATTGTGAAGAAATCTTAATTACTCGAAGATTATGCTCTTAAATGGTTCCCATTATAAAGAGCGAGATATTTCTGGTTGTCAATTTTTTTCAAAAAAATCTTATCTGAGTTATAGATATTCCATCAGCTCTGACCAGCTTCCTGTCACTGCTGTAGAAAAGCAGCCCCACTGCATGATGCTACTGCCACACAGTTTCACAGTGGGGATGGTGTGTTCAGGATGATGTGCAGCTCGTTAGTTTTCTTGCCACACATAGCGTTTTCGCCATTTAGGTTCAAAACTTTCAATTTTGGTCTCATCAGAACCAGAGCACTTCCTTCACATTGCTTGTGGCAAACTGCAAACGGGACTTTTCTTATGGCTTTGTTTCAACAATGGCTTCATCTTGCCACTCTTCCATAAATGCCCCCGATTTGTGGAATGCATGACTAATAGTTGTCATTAGATAGATTTTCCCACCGGACTCGTGGATCTCTGCAGCTCCTCCCAGAGTTACCATGGGCCCTCCTTGGCTGTTCCTCTGATCGATGCTCTCCTATGGACGGCCATGCCTGTAGTAGGTTTGCAGTTGTGACATTACTCTTTCCATTTTCGGATGATGGATTGAACAGTGCTCCGTAGGTATGTTCAAAGCTTAGGATATTTTTTTTTATACCTAACCCTGCTTTATACTCTCCACAACTTTCTGGTGTGTTCTTTGGGCTTCATGATGCTGTTTTTTCATATGTTCTTAACAACTCTCTGAGTCTTCGACAGAAACAGCTGTATTCCTATACTGAGATTAGATTACACTCCAGGGGACTCTATTTTGCAATAATAAGGTGACTCTGAAGGCATATTGCGTTGCAATGGATTTTACTTAGGGGTATCAGAGAAAAGGGGGGGGCTGAATACTTTTGCACGCCACACGTTTCTAGTTTTTAATTTGTAAAAAAAATGAATAAACCGTGTATCATTTTCCTTTTCTTCACTATAATGTGCCACATTGTGTTGGTTCTAACACATAAATCCCAATAAAACTACATTTACGTTTGTGGTGTGTAACGTCGACACAAATGTGGAAATGTTTCAAGAAGCGTATGAAACTTTTGCAAGTCATTGTATCTATCTCTCTGACCTATATCCGGACTATCTCTTTATCGAAGGATACATAAGGTCATTTATTATCAATACACCAAATGTGTAGTGAAAATTTGACTTGCCAATGCAGCACATGGATAAAAGATAAGCACAAATAATTAAAAAATTAACAGTAAACATAAAAAATCATTCCCCCACAATGTATTCCCCACTGTGGGGGGGAAGGCAGCAAAGTGTAGTCCCATCCCCTGTTCACCCATAGGTCGGCTTATTGTGGCTCCACAGCCAAGTCCGATGTTTTCCATGCCTCTTGCTGGAAAGCTGGAACTCCGGCGTCAGGTGAAACACTCCCCAGCGGCTTGGAATGTTTCTGGAGCTGCGCTTCCTCCCCGTAGACAGGGCACCCGTGTCCTTAGGCCGTGCTGGTTGGAGCTCCAACTCTGGCGAACTTGAATCCCAGGCTCGCGGTATTTTAATCAGCGGCGCACTGCTGAATGCCGGCAGCCCCACAAGTTCCGCGGTGTTGAAACAGTCGGCCGAGTAACAGCACTATGGGCCCTTACCGCACAGTGGACCGCGTTAACGGTTAGCCCTCCTCCCTCTGATGTTGTCATTGCGCTGTGCCACCGCAGAAGCTGTAGTCCCAGCCGGTCCCGACAGGAAGGCTGCTCCAGTCCGATGGTAACGGCCGCGAGGGAAGTCGAGTGCGAAGAAGAAACAGCTCGGAGGGAAGCGCCTCTCCAAACCAGGTAGAGATGAGGAAATAATGTTTCACCCACCTTCCCGTGCTTGTGAGCGGCACATTGACCCCGGCGCCGGCCAACCCCCCCGGTGCGGTTAGCCCCCCCATCTGCTACGGGCGAGCGGGCTGAGCTTCGAGAGACTGAGCTTCGATTTACAACCACATGACGGGGCAACAACAAGGGAAGCGTTATGTGTGCGACATGTGTGTGGCAAGGGCCCTTGGCAGCACCCGAGCAAGCTGGAGACCCACCGGAAAGTGCACATGGGAGAAACGCCCCCTTTGACTGCTTGGAGTGTGGCAGGAGCATCATCCGCCTACGACAGATTGTGTGCACAACCGCCAGCACCCCGGTGAGAGGCCCTTCGGCTACCCCGACTGCAGCAAGAGCTTCAAGAATGATGCATGAGCTGAAGATACAGCGGGGCGAGACGCTCCTTTGGCTGCTCCACCTGTGGCAAGAGCTTTGCCCGGTTGTCGGGGCTGCGGCTGCACCGGCGGGTGCACAGCAGTGTCCAGCGGGGGTTGGGGGTCCCTTCACTGCTCAGACTGCGGCAAAGCCTCAAGTCATTTGCCGGATCAGTTGATGCACAGGCAGGTCACAGTGCAGTGGTCAACGGCCGCGCACTCACCACGATGCCCCATGGCCAGGGGTTCCAAGTTTTCATCACCTCCCCCACAAAGGTCACCTGCTTGGCAATGGCCATGGCACCCAGAAATGATCCGCTGGATGACAGCCTTGTTTGTGGGAGGTGATGTGCCGGACCTTCTCTCTGGTGAAAGGCGTGAGTGGAGGCGGCAGTCCCTGGCACACTGCGGCCGCTCGGCAAGGACGGCTGCAGACTGGCCGATCTCCTCGCCACTCTCTCCTCCACCCATCCTCAACCAGGTAAAGCCGTGCTGGCATCCGTACATCTGAATTTCAATATCCACGGAGAAATCTCACGCCTTTCATACATCCGAACTGTACTTATCAGCCATCACCTGCTATAAACCCAGCTACCTTTGTATCACTGCCAGTAGAAGAATGCGACCATGGTATTGTCTGTTGCTTGTAGAAGCCGCTGCCACTTCCCGCAGCTGGATTACAGTCATCCGATTGATAATCCTGATCTGGTCCTATTTACCGATGCCTCTTCCCACCGACACTAGCGGTGACAGATTATTGGCCAGGATATGCAGTGGTCAAACCACTACCTGGTGCTGGAGGTGTACACTTTACTATCCGAATGTCTGCTCAGGTAGCTGAGCTGTATGCACTGACTCGTGCCTGCATGTTGTAAAAGGTGCCAGTGCTAATAATGTACACCGCTTCTTGCTATGGGTTCGTTTGGGGTTGTACATGACTTTTCTTTGCCTCTACATGAGCTGCGGCGCCCCAGGTTCGAAACTTTAATCCCCTTATAAGTGTTAGTTAACCGTTAATTTAAGTATTTATGCACTCTTTAAATTTGTACAATAAGGCACCTTCAAATTCAATTTAAATGGTATAACCTTACTGTAGAAACAGTTTAAAATATCAACTGACAACTATATTCCAATGAATTACCTTCACATTTATTCTATTAATTAACATTAAAAATATGTTGGTCAGGGAAATACAATATAGAAGATCTATAACCAAATATATGGTGTTTTACTGGTGTTTCGCACACAAATATTCAAATCAACACCACTCAATAAATCAATCTTTTTATAGTATCTTTCAGTATTAATTACTATGTGGGCCCACACATGCACTCACACAAGCCGGCTACATAAAATAAAACAAGAATAACCCCACGTTGCAGGGCCTGGTCGAAGCTGTAGAGCGTCGCAGCCAAATACAGCGTTGAAGCCGACAAGTGCACATTCCAGAAGCCTCACAAGATGGCGGGCGAATGGCGAGTTGCTGGCGAGTTGGCTCACAAGAGAGGACCCCCATGACGGCAGAAGTCCATTCCTTCCTCCTTCGGTGGCTCCCGGGATCAGCTAACTGTTGCTCCCACTTCTCCCCGTAAACTCACAAAGTCTAGACAGCGACAGTCTTTATTAAAGTCTTAATCTTACCTCACCACGAGGAAAGATATTTAAGCTGTTTACTGACCGAGTAGGACAGTCAAAAACTTAGTTTTCTCAGTCTCTGTTCTTCACATGTCTCTCTCTCCTCCTGCCCAGGACTTCTTCTTTCCTTCTTCTCCTCACCAAATCACCCCACAATTTCTAAGATCCCCCACCCCCCAACCAATCACCACACAGGAAAAAAATTATCTAACTCATTAAGAACAAATCAAATGCATTTAAATTCATCCACACAGGCTGCACGCTGGTACACCACCACATGTTCACGACAGGTACACTGCAGAAAAATATTTAAAGGGGCAGTAGCACATATCAATGTGAACCAGCTAATGACATCAAAACACCTATTCACAGCAAACTTATATAAAAGTTCTTAATAAGAAAAAAACGAATGAAATAGTCATGGATATTAAGTAACACAGGGCTACACTTCTCTCCAGAGATGCAGCCTTTCCTGCTGAGTTACTCCAGCATTGTTGTGTCCTTTTTTTAGTAACCTGCATCTGAAGTTCTTTGTTTTTAAACCATTCTGGTTAACCATCTCTGCACCTTCCCCAAAGCGTCCACATCAGTCCTGTAATGGAGTGACCAGAACTGTATGCAATACTCCAAATGCTACCTGACCAATGTCCCTTAAAGCTGCACATATACATTCCTCTCTCCTTATCTCACACACCCTTTATCTCCTTATTTTCTCTCGCCTCTGTCATTTCACCCATCTGTCCGATCACCCCTCATCTGTTAACATAGTGTCATCCATGAAGAAAGAAGTCCTTGACCCGAAGTGTCTCCTATCCATGTGCTCCACGGATGCTGCCTGACCCGCCAAGTTAATCATCCCACACTGTTAAGTGTCTCCTATCCATGATCTCCACAGATGCGCCTGACCTGCTGAGTTAGTGCCACACTCTGTGAAAACGTCACCTCTCCAATAGTTCTCTTCAACAGGGACATTGCCCTGACCCCCACCAGTTCTTCTCCAGCACTCATGTGAAACGTCACAATCCATGGTCCTCCACAGATGCTGCTCTGACCCACCTGTAATTACTCCAGCACTCTCTCGTGAAACTTCAGTTATCCATGTTCTCCACAGATGCTGCCCTGATCCGCCAAGTTACTGCCGCAGCACTTTGTGTTAGAGTCATAGAATGATACAGTGGGTAAACAGGACCTCTCTTCGGCCCAACTTGCCCACACCGACCAATATTTCCGGCTACACTAGTCCCACCTGCCCATGTTTGGGAGTCCATATCCCTCCAAAAACTTGTCCTATCCATGTACCTGTCTGTAACTGTTTCTTAAACGCTGGACAATCCCAGCCTCAACTACCTCCACTGGCAGCTTGTTCCATACACCCGCACCATTTGTTTTGAAAAAGTTTACCTCAGATTCCCATTAAATCCTTTCCCCTCGGGCCTTGATTCCCATGTCCTCTGGTCCTCGATTCCCCCACTCTGGGCAAGAGATTCTGTGAATCTAACCAAATTGTGTTCTATGCAAGATTCCAGCATCTGCAGTTTCTTGTGTCTCCCTCACCCTATATCGACCTCATCACTTCTGAAGAAGGGTCTCATACCTGAAACGTTCACACCATTCCTTCCCTCTAGAGATGCTGCATGTCCCGCTGAGTTACTCCAGCATTTTATATCCACGCTATCACTTGCCAGGACTTTGTCCAGACACCCACCCATCTCTCCTTTCCAGCTTCCTCCCACCACCCTCTCCACTCAGTCTGAAGAAGGGTCCAGACTCAAAACGTCGTCTGTCCATCTAGTCCCTCTAAAGCGGTGGAGGAACTCAGTGGGTCAGGTCGCATCAGTATAGAGGGAATGCAATCTACGGGGACCACATCTCCCACCTCTCACTTTCCAACCTTTCTCCACCCCCTACACCAAGCAGTCTGAAGAAGGTCCTGACCTAGAATGTATGCCTGTCCATGCTCTCCAGAGATGCAGTTACTCCCATCAGGAGATTGTGTTCTCTTTTTGTAAACCAGCATCTGCTGTTCCTTGTATCGAGACTATGGTGTGCATTTCACCCTACACTTGGCGCCTCGATCCGCAAGGCCTGCTGGATCTCCCGGTTGCCAACAATTTAAAACTCCCCTTCCCACTTCCACACTGAGCTTTCTGTCCTGGGCCTCCTACCATTGCCAGAGTTGGTGACACGCAAACTACAGCGGAAGACCACCTCACTAGTATACAGCCCAAATGACATGAACGTTTAAATTTCTTTAAATTAAGGAGAACATCCCCCATCGTGGGCCATGTCTTTGTACATCCCTTCTGTCTTGCTCGCTGGCAAAAGGCGGTCATGATTAATCCGGATCACCAGCTTCCTCCCCCGCCATTCCCCCACAACTCTGAACGTGGGATCTCGCTCTTCTGCCCTTGGAACTGTCCGCAAGACTCCAGTTGTAGCTAACAAGGACTTTGCCGTGAACCCGCTGGAGCCAAGTCGTGTTCCAATGAAATAATTGTCTTTTTTTTTGTGGAATAAGTTAATTTAGAAGGAAATTAACGGAAAATGAAAAGCGGAGACTTTGCAGATTTGCTTCGAGATTTTATTGCAATGACTAGACTAAGTGGGATTCTTTATGGTCCCAGTCACACAGGAGCCTGTTCCCCCCCCCCCCCCCCCCCCCCAACACAACCCATAATTCCCCAGCACAATATTCCACCACTCACCGGTTTCCCCTAACGCAACCCGTTCCCCCAAAGCAATATCCCACCTCTTGGCGGGGGTGTGGTGTGTGGGTGGGGGTAGGGGATGTGGGAGAGGGAGGTGTCGGTAGGGGGAGGGTGTGGTGGAAGAGGGGGGTAAAAGAGTTTGGTTTGATGTGGAGGGGGGTGTGGGGGAGATGGCATAGTGTGTGAGAGGGGGTTGGGGAATGATGAATACAAGTCAAGCACATGGTTAATTCAAGTCAAACACAATACAAGGGAATCTTGACATTAGTTTATTATCTCATCTTTCAGGCGGCCCCACACCACCATCCCCATTCCAAACCAATCCATAAGACTCCCATTTTACTGCAACATATCTACGCCAGAGAGCTAGCGTGTAGGGACGCGTGAGATCCTCAGTAACGACTCACAGAAGAGTAAACAAGCTTCGTTATCTGCTCTGCTATTTCATGTTTACGTTTACGATTCACCCTTCACACATTCCCAGATAAACAAGAGGTAATACGTCTAATCTTACTTTGCCGATTCCCACAACCTCTTCTGCACTCTGGTTGTCAAAAAGCGAGAGCTGCCAATTGTCAACATCCAATACAAAACATCCTTTCATTATTTTGTTCAATTCCAATCAAATTAAATAAGGAAGGATATAATTTTTCTTCCACAGTTCCCCTTCTTCTTGATGAACGCTTAGAAGGAAGAAAGGATATTAATATTTTGTCTCATTAATCAGTTGCAAAAATGGAACCATACAGGTCCGATTATAATTTTACTTGGAGACTCGTCACGTGAGTGACTACGCGTGAAGAAGAGCCCGCCCTCACGCTGGTAACGGCAATGACGTCGACGCTGACGGCGAAAAAGGAGGAGCTGCGGTAAGGAAGCAGCTCCTCGCAGCGGCGGTCGGTAACGTCCCGCAGGTAAGTGAAGTTACATCGGCGCCGGTTTTAGGTTACGCTGGACGATGGTTCCAACAGCGAAACTAAAATGAGTAAAAATTTAGACGTTAACGTGCTGATTGAGCACAAGATAAATTTTAACAAAAATGGAGAAATCGGGAAGGAAGGCTTCGCTGGTGAAAAGAGCCTCCCGGGGTGAAAGTAAATATACGGGAAGCGAAGCTAGAGTGGACCCGGTTCCGATACCGTTGGCCACTGATTTACCCGATAGAGACAATTTCCAGATTCCTCCGGAAATTATAACCACGGAGAAAATGCTCCTAAGAAAATGCAAAAAGAAAACTGTGAGGCCCGTGGTTTCTGATGATTCTGATTTTGAAAGACCTCCAGATAATAAAAACTATGTGGCTAAAAATGGAGCATATGGAGAAAGTTCTCCAAACTATTATGAGACAAGGGTCACAGTACCCTCATGAATCCCAGAAAAATCCACTGAAGGTGGTTTGAATATGATGAATAGTGGATGTGGGCCAAGTTGGGAATATGATACTCCAGACCCACGATTTAGGCTGGAAGAAGTCCTCATGGGATAATATCCCGATGGAATTAGGCTGCAGAAGGCAGACCCTGCTGAAATTTGAAATGGCTTTTATGAAAGCACGCCACAAAGTAAAAAGAAAAGCTTGATCTGCCTGGATAGCACAAGGTTTTGCTATACCCGAAGGAAGTGTGAGGCTATGGAAGAAAGCCTAGCTGCCAATATAAATTATATGGTATCTCACCAGCTTCATAATACTGTGGTGGTAAAAAAAAAAATGAATGAATTATCATAATATATAAAGCCCAGGCAATGTGCCTCATTGGAGAAGTGCTACGGTGAATCCGTGGCTATGGGCATCTATGACTCCAAGTATGAGAGCCCAAGAAGTGAAATTCTCAAAGGTGCTAAAATTATTTTCGCTGCCATCACGGCATTTGGCAGGCCAAATGGAGAATCTGGAAATGGACAAAGATTCAAAAAAGATACTTTGGGGCTTAATGTGCAATTCGTTTAATGAGATCAATTGCATGAGGAAAATGGCGATTACGGCCCATATTTCACCCTAGCATACTGCAAGCCTGTGTCAAGAAAGTGGAGTTCAAGCTCCTGGAGATTTGTTTGGAGAAAATCTGCACGAACAACTGAAGCAGTTGGATGAAGAAGCTAAATATTTTAGCACATTAAGCCTTTTGGGTCCTCTATCTGGACAAAGAGAAAGGGTTTTCGCGGCCCGAAGGGGTTTTTGATTTTCGTTATAGAGGCAGAAATTTGTCACGAAAGTATTTATCGTGCTGCACAGGCCACTGCTTCCCTGCATTCGGGAAAGAGGAGGAAGACCATCACGCTCCTATGGGAGAGGTATAAAAAATAAAATAAATTTTTAAAAAGACACCCCGTTCTATCCTTAAAGAGAAACTGTGGTGAATCTCTGCCAGTTGGAGGGAGTAGATTGCAAAAAATTTATAATGCCTGGCTTAATATTAGCTTCTGATCGATTTATATTACAAGCAGTTTCAGGAGCTATTTGTCTATTTTAATAGAGGGGTCAAACTCCTCCTTACAGAATAAAACCTGCTTATGCTTATGTGTTTTCCTCCAGAAGAAAGAAAGGAGATTAATGTGGAAATTGGCAAATTATTCCGACAAAACGAGGGTAATTGATAAAAAACTTATGAACATAAGCATCAAATTTGTCCTCTAATATATTTCGCAGAGATAAGAAAGCATGGTGTTGTAGAATTATTCTAGACCTACTACAGAGATCTAAATAAGTTTGTAGAATACAACATTTTAAGATGGAGACATTCAAAACTGCAAAACTAGTTATGATTTCAGCAGTTCTTATATGGCTAAGATTGATTTGAAAGACGCCTATTATTCTGTACCAATTCATCATCTTTTTCGGAGATACTTTAAAGTTTTATTGGCAGGGGCAATTAATGGCAGTTCAAAGCTTTACCAAATGGATTAAGTTCGGCTCCCTGACTCTTTACAAAAACTGTTGAAAACCAGTTTTTTAGCTCAATTAAGAGCACAGAAACACATTGTAATGGACTTATTTGGATGATATTCTGATATTTAAATGATAGTCAAGAGTCAGCTGAGCACTCACTCAATTTTCAGTTTACTAAAAGCTTTGTTTAAAGGAAGCTTGGATTCTTAAATTCATCCAATTAAATCCCAGCTGCAGCCAGTTCAATCACATTGATTTTTCTTGGGGTTTGTAATTAACTCAGTGGACTATGTTAGTTTACGTTGCCACACAAAGAAGACAAATGATATTTTGAGCAAATGTGGTAATTACCATCATTCACAAACCTAGCCCTCCATACCGAGAAGTGCAAAAGTCATTGGTACAATGCGTGGCAGCATTTTCCGCAGTGCGAATTTGGCCATTACATTATCAAATCTTCAAAAGGAACAAAGAAGGCTCTTAAAGATAAGGCAGGAGTCACTTATGACAGACCTATGCAATAACAAGGAAAGCAGTATTGGAAGTTGCAATGGTGGGTTGAAAATGACCCACATAGCCTGCTAAGAAGATCATGATAAACAGCCTGAAAATTCGGTTTTCTGCAAACAGATGCAAAAGCTCTCCAGATGGGGCCACAGATTTATCCTTCTCCAGTTGTGGAGTAATGTGAAAACAGAAGAGCAAGTGTTATTCTCCAAAAGTATCGGTATTAACTATTTGGAGTTATTGGGCCTTTTTATGGGCTTAAAGCATATTGTTCTGCAAACAATGTCTGCATGTATTAATATCAATAAGTACAATACAAACGGCGTGGTTTCTACATGTAATCACATGGGTGGAAGATAGATCAGTATCAAGTATTATAGTCAAGGTCAATGAGAATGTCAATGGCTTGTATTGGGCGGCAGATATGGAATTTCAGCAAGCTATATTCCGTTAAGACAATGTGGAAGCAGAATGAAAGGTCCAGGATTGTTATAAAGATATATACGGAATGGATAGCTTAAGCCATCAATATAAAGAATATTTGTTAGAAGACGATTTGGTTGCCCAGAAATTGATTTGTTGCAACCAGGCTTAATCATCAATTGCCTCATTATGTGTCTTGGGAAACAACATCCGTAACGCAGTTGCAGTAGATGCATTTTCATTACACTGGGAAAAAAGTTTCTTTTATGAGCTTTTCCACCATTTGCTCTGATCCAGAGATCTTGAAGAAAAATAAGACAAGGGTTCAGCTTCCGGTTGCAGTTTGGTTAGTGCCAAATTGGCCACTCAACCTTTGTTCCCATTATCTAAATTGATTAAAGAATCATATATGCAGATTCCTAACTGTAGTGATATATCTTGTGACTAATCCAGTAAACAAATGAAGGTTACCCCATTATATGCATATATTAGAATTTGTTAATCTAGCAGGTTTGACCAGACCACTACAGGAACTGGTGATTGTCGGTACCCAAACTTTGACAGTTATTGGCGCATCATGCGACATAGCACACAAAGAAACAATATATACACACATATTAAGAAATGGGAAGAATTTTGCACACAGTCAAATATTTCTGATGATTCTGTGAATGTTACTCCACTGTTTGGAATTCCTTGCCAATTTGCACTTTTGGAGACAACATTTAAGTTTACAAGCAGTGCCATTAACACTGCACGCAGTTGCCTTGTCGTCCTATTTAGGACTTATGATTGGTGAAAGTCAATTGGGTCGCATCCATTAATAGCACGATTCATGAAAGGAATTTTTCACATGAATCCGCCAAAACCTAGATATACAAAGATTTGGATGTGAGCATAGTACTTGCGCTCTACTTAGAGAATGGACGCCAATTGAAGGGTTGACATTGGATAGGTTAACATTGAAATTAATGGTCATGTTAAATGTCACTGGTCCTCAGCCCCAAGAGTGCAAACTTTACAAATGATGGCGTTTAAGACTGTATGCATGTGACTACAGATAACGTTGTATTCTATGTTTTACAACGATCTGATCAACCAAAGTAGACCATGGAGATCTGGAACAAAGGTAACCTTTCAAGCTTTTTCATATTGACCTGCTTTGTGTGTGGTTAGACATTTGAACCAATATATTAAAGTTACGGACACTTTTCTAAGGAAACGAAAAGACATTGCTGCTTAAACGCACAAAAAGCCACACACAAAAGCTCAGTTCAAACTATCCTCAAAATGTTTGAAACAGGTGTTGGTTTTTTAGCGCGGAGTAGACACTGATGTCTCAAATCTTACTCCACCAGGGCGGCAGCTACGTCCGCGGCGAAGGGGCGGGACGTAACCTCTCGAGCAATTTTAAAAATACTGCAGGGTGGAGTAAAGAAGAAACTTTTTCAAGTTCTAACAACAAACCTGTTTTCACGAACTATGAAAGCTTTGGACACGCGGTGTTTGGGAGCACTATAATCACCTGCTTTGTTTGCTATTAATTGCTATAATCAGTTGTGTAGTCACTGATATCTTTTGTCACTTGTAATCATTTTTCCCTCAAATATAAGAGGGTATTATATGGTCTGTTCAACCATTAAAAAAAGTTAATTGTGAAAAGATCTAACTTTTGTCTGCTTTCTCAGTATGTGTTATACTTAGCCGGACTGTCGTACGGATTAATTCTACGACCATAAAAAAACACAGAAAAGCTTAAAAACTCTTCACGTAGTCACTCACGTGACTCCGAAGTAAAATAGTAAGATTAAACGAGAACTCACCTGTTCGAAAGTTTTGATCGTTATTTTACAGGAGTTACGATGAAGGGATTACGTGCCCTCCACTCCCACCCTCGTAAAATAAATGATCAAAAATGGTGTTTCTAAGTCTTTTTATACCTTATATGTTACTCGCGCTTCTTTGGTGGTTCTGTGTTTTTATTCATGCCGTTGCTTTGAAGTATTGCCGTTACCAGCGTGAGCGGGGCTCTTCTTCACGTAATCCCTCATCGTAACTCCTCGTAAAATAACGATCAACTTCGAACAGAGTGAGTTCTCGTTTAATCTTACTATTTTGGTTGGAGCAAGCAAAGCGATACTTCCTTGTGCATGCGAAGGAATATGGGCACAAACCAACATTGTTTACTTCCAGCAGAGAGTTCACTGTGTTGTGTGATGGAAGTTGTTCGTTGACATTTCAAACTCCAACTTCTACCTTCCTCCTGTTCAGATGCCCATCAGATGCCATCACTTCACCCATCGTACCTTTCTCCATCCCACACAATGTTAGTAAGATATTCATTATTTTATACTACTACAAAGATAGTTAATAAGGAATATGTCTATCATTTTAGGATCTTAATAAATTTACTATCATTTACTTTGCTTAAGAGCCTTTCCCTGTTGATTATGATGAATCCTCTATTTCTTCCATAACTGCGCCCAAAGTCATGTACAACCCAAACGCATAGCAAGAAGCTGTAAAGAATATTAGCACTTGCATCTTTTGCCAATATGCAGGCATGAGCTAGGCATACAGCTCAGTTGCCTGACGACATTCCAGATGGTAAACAGTGCACCTCCAGCAGTAGGTTGGTGTGACCACTGCAATAATCTGCCAATAATCTGTCATCGCCAGGTCGGTGTGAAGAGACATCGGTAAATAGACCAGATCAGGATGATCAATCGGATGAGTTAAGTCCATCCGGGAGTGGCAGCGGCTTCTACAAGCAACAGACAATCATGGCCACATTCTTCTTCTGGCAGTGGGAACAAAAGGTAGCTGGGTTTATAGCAGGGATGGCTGATAAGTACAGTTCGATGTGATTAGGCATGAGATTTCTCTGTGGAGCGGCCGAGGTCGCCAGGACTGTTCACCAGAGTGTTCACCAGAGAGAAAAAAACATACCGGCCCATCACCTCCCACCACAAAGGCTACCGTCCAGCGGGCTGGATCTGGGTGCCATGGCCAGTGTCAAGCTGGTGGGCCTTTGTGGGGGAGGTGATGGACCCTACCCTTGGCGATGGGTCATCTTCGTGAGTGCGGCCGCAGACCGGCCGCACCGTGTCCTGCCTGTGCATCAACAGGTCCGGCAATGACTTGCAGCCTTTGTTGCAGTCGGAGCAGGTGAAGGGCCGCTCACCACTGCTGTGCACCACCGCCTGCGCAGCTGCAGCCCCCACAACCATGCAAAGCTCTTGCCACAGGTGGAGCAGCCGAAGAGTTTCTCGCCCGTTGTGCACTAGCTGCTCCATTCTTCAGCTCATGCGTCGTCTTGAAGCTCTTGCCACTCCCAGTTGGAGCAGCCGAAGGGCCTCTCACCAGTGTGCTAACCAGTTGAGCCGCAGCCCATCTGTCATAGCGGGTGAAGCTCTTGCTGCACTCCAAGCAGTCGAAGGGGCGTTCTGCCGTGTGCACCCGCCAGTGAGTCTCCAGCCTCGCTCGGGTGCTGCATCGCCTTACCAGACACGTCGCACTCATAACGCTTCTCCCTTGTTGTGCCCCGTCATGTTTTCACTGCACCAAAGCTCTGTCTCTCGAAGCTCAGGCCCATACACCAAGCAGGTGGGGGGGCTCACTGGCACTCTGGCCGCCCACGTCCCCATTCTCTTCATCACACAGCAACAGCTCCAAAACCCTGCAGCAGGAGGGGAACACAGAGCATCAACAAGTTTGCAACAACAGGACATTACTAATGCATGAACATTACAAATGGGGGAGCGGGAATAAAGGAAAGGGGGGGAAATGAAGGTGTGAGGGTGAGGAGGGAGGGGGAAAAGGGTTAAGGGAGGCAGGAAGGAAGGGGGAGATGGTGAGGAGGCAAATTGGGGAAGAGTGGATGGGGATGATGGAAGTGAGTGAAGGAGAGAAGTGAGGGAGTGGGAAGGAGCAGGGGAGAAGTGGGGGCTCCGCACCGACCTGGTGATGCCAAGCATCTGGGCACTGCATCAAGCGGCCCGTCGCCGGCCAACACGACCGGCGCCCTGACGTCACCCCCAATCCGACAGAGATCGCCGGTCATTGCCACTGAATCAATTATGGGAGTGACATACATCATGGGAAGAAGGTCACAGAGTGCTGCAGTAAATCAGCGGGTTGGGCAGCGTCTGTGGGGAACGTGAATAGGTGCATCGTGGCCCCCCGAGAAGGTACTGCAGTCGGAGGACCAGGAGGCGCAGCACCGTGGCCTTCAATAGACAGGGTGCACTGTAGTCAGAGGACCACAAGGCACCCAGACCTCCTTCCTTTCCTCACTCACTGACATCCCTGAGAGAGAGAGGGGGATGGAGGGGGGGGGAGGGAGGGAATTATGCTTTATATTGCTTTTAATTCAATGTCTAATAGCTGATTTTTGGCCCAAAAAGTTTCATTAAAACATTTAGATCTAAGCATAAGTACACAAATATATTGTATTTGTCACTAAGCACCCACTAAAATATCTCTCAATAATGCTCTTTGGTTCAGAGGATTTGTGCATTGGTGTCGGGCCTACATTTTAGGTCACAGGCCTGTGTTCCGGGCATTGCCCGAAATTCTGAGATTCCGTGCCTGTTTCGTAGGCCTCAGGGCTGTTTTTTATAGGACCTGTGTTTTAGGCACCGGGCCTGTGTTGTAGAGCCCTCCACGCCTGTGTTAATAGGCTCTGGGCCTGCGTTGTATCATGCCCTGGGCGTGTGTTGTAGTTCCGGGCCCAAAATTCTGGGCTTGGGCCTAAATTTCTGGGCCACAGGATTTTATTATAGGCTCTGAGGGCTGTCAGATCACCTCCTCCATCAGGCTATCAGCAGAGAGATGAGGCCACGCCGACTGAAGTCCCGTCAACCCTTTGCTCCACAAATGGGAGAAATAACTCCTAGCATCCATCCAGAGCAACTGAGACAAAGCACACTGGATAGCCACCAAGTGGTCACGGGAGTAGAAGGGAACCTGATCTCCATTACACAGCTACATCTCATCATCAGATAAAAGTTGTCCAGGTCTGACCTCCCCAGAGGAGCATGGGTGAAGCTTAACAGACGGTACTGTAGTTATGGGAGTTTCAATGCGAGCATGTGTTACATAGGGGCTCTAACGCCAGAGCCCAACCTGTGAATGCGGAGCAGAACAATAGACAGCCAACCATGTCATCTCTTGGCGTCCGCTCTACCACCCACCAAATGGAGCTTCAGGCCTGCGACATTGACGCAGAGACAACACCAGGCTGCTCAACCACCCGGCTTGAGATCCAACTATTCCATTTGTTTATTTATGTTTCATTCCGCAAGAAGAAGGGCTTTATTATAGGCTCTGTGGCCTTGTGCTATATGTTATAGTCTCTGGACTAAGTTCTGGGCTGTTTTCTGGCCTAAAGTTCTGGTGCCAATGAGTGTGTGGTTTTTGTTGGCCACGGGGTTATATTATAGGTTTCCAGGCCTGTGTTTTTATGCTTTTGGACATCCAGGGCTCCAGGACTCCAGGAGATGGCCAGCCCGGCCGGCAGTCTGTCGTTCTATCACCTTTTTGTTATTTTTAGCGCCCGTTAAAGTTTGTTTTTAAGTTCTTCTTCGGTTTGTTTTATGTGGGGGGGGGGGGGGAAATCGAGGGAAACTTTTTTCAAGTTCTCTTACCATTCCCGGATAGTGATCAATTTTTCCGGATCACATTCCTCCAGGCTCTGCGGCCTACCATTTGCTGGAACAGGAGATCTCCTCAGCTCGTGTCGTGAGCCCCACCGCGGACACGGACTTAACATTGGAGCGGATCTCTTGCCTGGGATCGCTCCCACAGCGGCCTGCAGACTGACCATCAAGGGCTCGCAGTCTCAGGAGAGGTTGAGTCGGGAGTTCCAACGCCGTAGAAGGTACGTCCAGCCCTGACGCGAGGTTCGATCGCCCGGTACGGGGAAGCTGACATTCCCCCGATGCAGGAGCTAATCGCCTCGATGCGGAGGGCCCAAACGCCGCTGGCTATGGGAGTCAAGACCGTCCTGTCAACGGAGGCTCGAGCCCCCTCGAGTCGAGGAAGAACAAAATAGGACAAACTTTTTTTTCGTTTTTTTCAGCCTTCCATCACAGTGAGGAATGTGTAGGAGTCACTGTGGTGGATGTTCATGTTAAAATGTGTTTTTGCGTTTGTTGCTTTTAATTGTGTGACTGACCTGGCCTGTGAAATTCCTCATATGTTGCAAAACATACTTGGTGAATAAAATCTGATTCTGGATTCTGAATTGGCCCAGTTCTGGGCCTCAGAGCCTGTGTTGCAAGGCCTCGAGGGCTGTAGCTTAAGGCCTGGTTGGTGGCTTATGGCCTCCACTTTGTTTTTTCAAGGACTGTACATTAGCCAAGGTAGGATGGTGGTAGGGAGAGGGGATCGAAGTCCCCTGTGCTCATTCTTTTCAGTCTGACCTGAAGTCTAGCCACGTTTCTCAGATCAGCAATGGAGGCCTCTCCGATGTTTCCAGGTACTATGTTTACTGTACCTGCGAAACTGCGCTGGAACGGGATTCCTTTGCAGGCAGCAGCTCCAGCTCCGGTGCCCCTGGAATGATCCTGCCCATCGGCCTCTGGAGATCTTCCCGGTGTTTCTAGGTACAGTACTTGTGATCCTGAGTTGGGTCAGGGGATCCAGCGATCGAAGGGTCATTTACAGGGGGGGGGGGGGGGGGGGGGGGGAGGGGGGGAGGGGGGAGGGGTGGAAAGGGAGGGAGGAGGGTAGGGGGGAAAAAGAAGAGAGAGAGAGAGAGAGAGAGAGAGGGAGAGAGAGAGAGAGACGAGAGAGAGAGAGAGAGAGCGAGAGAGGGGGAGAGGGGAGAGAGTTACGAGAGCGAGCGCATAGTGTCGAATTAGGGGTGGGGGTCTGTGGACTGAAATGGCGTCCGAGTCAAAAGCTGACCTTGCCGCTCCATTGCCTACTACACGTCAGCCCATTGGTTTTAGCAGGAGTGCACTATCTATCTTGATTGCTATAGGATATTTGCCGTAGACCTCACCCGCGGTGTTCCTCCAACATTTTCTGTCTACCTTCCCTTTTTAACAGCATCTTCAGTTCTTCCTTCCTTAAACATTCCTTTGGACTGAGAGTCACAGAAGAGGGAGACAGAGATAAAGAAGACCAAGGTTCACTTGTCACTCCAACACTCTGTATTAACGAATGGTGTCAGGTTAGAAAATGGGAAGTACAATGAGTCCTTCCTGGGTGTCCTTGTATATCAGTCACAGAAAGTAAGCTTGCAGATACAGCAGGCAGTGAAGAAAGCGAATGGCATGTTGGCCTTCATATTCAACATCAATTCAATTCAATATTTATTCCCATGTCATTTGAACCTCAGTGAGGCTCAAACGAAAACTCTGTTTTCCACAGCCATACAAACAAAACAAACTCCTACAAGACACACAAATAATTCAATTCACACAAACATCCACACACAGTGAATCTCCTCCTCACTGTGATGGAAGCAAAGTCTTTTTCCTCTCCCCTGCACTCTTTTTCTCCCGATGGGTTTGAAGCCCCAGGCGGGCGAATGGCAAGTTCCTCAGCCATTTAAAGTCGCGCCGGTGATGTACGGCCACCGTCCAGGTCTAAATGTCACAATTTGAGCCCGGCGGGTCTTGGATGCACCTGTGGCCTATTAAAGCCGTGCTGGCAAAGGTACGGCCCCGCTCCGGGGTCGTTCAACTCCCACGACAAGGGGTGGAGAGTTACGTTGGCGGGAGCTTCATGAAAAGCGATCTCCCACCCGGACCTGCCGACTCCCGATATCACAGTCCACAGAGCCACCGACTCCGGAGTCGGGCCGCAGCAGCGAGCCACCACCCCGCTCCCCACGCGTCTGAGGGCCGGCCCAGCCCCCACGATGGAAGTCCACCGCACCGCGACTGAGCCCCCAGGTCATTCTCGTTTGGAGGCCGCTCCACTGTGCTATGCCCCAACGACAACGGAACCCAGAAGGGAAAAGGTCAGGTCTCCCTTACAGGGAGAGAATTTAAAGTTTCCCCTCCCCCTCCCCCGCCCCCCCAACATATACACATTTAAAGACAGTAATTAAAAAAAACATGACACTACCTTTAACTAGACAAATAAAAAAAAGACAGACAAGCTGTAGGGGCCGCTGCAACGTGATTGCGCCGCCAACTCCTCCTTCATACAAGATTAGTTGAGTTAGGAACAAGGAGGTCGTACTGCAGCTGTAATTGGGCCCAGGTGAGACCACACCTGGAGTATTGTGTGCAGTTATGGTTATCCTATTTGAGGAAGGACACTTCTTGCTATTGAGGAATTAAGCGCGTAAGTTAACCAGGTTAAATTCCCCTGGTTGGCGGACTGGCATATGATGACAGAATGGGTCGACTGGGCTTGTATTCACTGCAATTTTAGAAGGATTTAACGGATCTTATAGCAGTAATATAAAATTATTAAGAATTGGACAGGTAGATCAGGAAACATGTTCCCATGTTGAGGAAAACCAGAACCAGGGGCCAACGATAAAAATAAGGGAGGCCTTTGGAATGAGATGAGATAAACTTTTTTCACCACAGAGAGTGAGAACCTGTGGAATTCTGTGCCACGGAGGCAGTGGAAACAATGCACCTGGATGTTTTCAGGGGAGAGTTAGTTTAAGTTCAGTTCACATTTATTGTCACATGCCACCCAAATTAAGGTACAATAACATTAGAGTTACCAAATAGCCATACTAAGTGAGAAACAAAAATACACCAGCAAATAAAAAAGTTTACATTAAAAACATCCACCACCAGATGAATCCACATTCCCTCACTGCGACGAAAGCAAGAACGTTCAGTCATCTTACCTTCATTGTTCACCAGTGATTGCGGCTGCTGAACCCTCCACACTTTTTTGCCGCTCCGACGGCCTAGCTGTTCTAGCCCTCTCCGTCGGGATGAACCGAAACTCCGGCGGCCTGACGGATGGAAACACTCTGTAGCATGAGCTCCCAATCGGCCTCCTTCTTACCGAGGCTTTCACGGTGCTAGAGTCCACAGGCCCGCAAGTCGGAGCTCCATCACTGACGATTCCTCAGCAAAGGATCGCAGCTCTGCGATGGTAAGTCCGTGCCCGTGGCTTGAGACTACCGGGCCGACTCCAGGAAAAGGCGCACCACTGCACGTTTGTAGTCCGCATGGGGGGTGGAAGTATGACACGGAGATACAATCGCATCTACGGAGTAATGACTGAAAACACGGTTCCTTTTTCCCCCCCACATAAAATAAACCAAAGGAAACACTAAAACATATTTTAAAATAATAAAAACAGTAGAAGTGACAGACAGACTGTTGATGAGGCAGCAGTGGCTGGTTGGAGCTACCCGAGTGGACACGTTTTTATTTGGGCCAATCTATATTTTTTATTTGCTAAAAAAATACATTTATATCACTGGAATACAAATTGGCTCCAGTGGTTTAATGAGCAAAAAAGCCCTTGTTTTACCGCAGCAGAGTCTTGCGATGCCCAATGTCGGAGAACGAGATATCCCCAAACCCACCATTCGGATGTGAGGGAGCGCCGGGGGACGGGAAGCATGATGAGATGGGTTTGGGCAGACTCCCAGTGCTTCATGGGGGGGGGGGGGGGGGGGGAGGGGGGGGGGGGGGGGGGGGGGGGGGGGGGGGGGGGGGGGGGGGGTGGGTGGGGGTGGG
>CM069170.1:8502182-8604271 GCA_035221665.1 Okamejei kenojei | reverse complement strand
GTGATTTGCTCTTTCTTCTGCAGGGACAGGGAAGTGGTCCGATTTCTTGGGAAGTTGGATGGAGCCAAATACTGGGCAATCTTGGAAGAAAACCTGTTTATTTTGAGTCTGCAAAGACTTCAGACTGGGGGCGGGAGGTTTCACCTTCCAGCAGGAACAACGACCCTAAACTTCAGCCAGCGATACAATGGAATGGTTTTTTAGATCAAGCTTTATTCATGTGTTTTAGAATGGCCCGGGTCAAAGTCCAGACCTAAATCCAATTGAGAATCTTCTGGCAACAAGACTTGAAAATGCTGTTCACAGACGCTCTCATCATTGACTGAGCTTGAGCTATTTTGCAAAGAACCATGGGCAAAAATGTCAGGTCTCTAGATGTGCCAAAGCTGGTTAGAGACATACCCCAAAAACGAGACTTTGACAGCTGTAAGTGCAGCAAAAGGTGGTTCTACAAAGTATTGACTCAGGGGGGCTGAATACTTTTGCACAGCACACTTTTCAGTTTTTGTTTATTTTTATTTGTAAATAAAATTTTGGAAACCAGTATAATTGCTTCCACTTCAAAGTCTGCACCCCTTTGTGTGGTATATCACATAAAATCCCAATAAATACATTTTCGTTTGATGGTTGTAACGTGACAAAAAATTTGGAAAAGTTCAAGGGGTATGCATATTTATGCAAGCCACTGTATGTTTGAAAGAATGGTTGACTGGTTTGTATTCACTGGGAATTCAGAAGGATGACGTGGGATCTATAGAATCATATAAAATTATGTAAGGGGTTGGACAGGGTAGAGCATGGAAAACTGTTCCTTTGTTGGGGGAGAAGTCCAGAACTGTTTAGATTCATTTCTTAAAACATGACAATCACAATGTTAGATAATGTGGTTGTAACGTGGACTATAATGTGGGAAAAAAAGTTCAAGGGGTATGACTACTTTTGCAAGCCACTGTAGCTAATGAACTGGCCTCAACTACCTTCTTTGGCGAGAATTCTCACAGATTCGCCACTTTCTGTGTTGTTGAAAATGATTTTTTCATCTCGGTCCTAAAAGACTTTCCCCCTTATCCTTAAACTGTGACCTTTGTTTGGACTTCCCCAACCCGGGAACAATATTCCTGCATCTAGCCTGTCCCAAAGCCTTAAGAATTTTGTATGTTTCTATACGATCCGATCCGAGTGCATAGCCGAGATATCCAGTCTCTTTCTTCATATGAAAGTTACGGCCATCCCAGGAATCCGTCTGGTGAACCTTCTCTGTATCCCTCTATGGCAACAATGTTTTCCTCAGATTAGCGAGACCAAAACTGTACGCAATACTCCAGGTATGCCTCACCAAGACTTGGTACAACTGCAGTTAGACCCTCCCTGCTCTTTACTCAAATCCGTTTGCTTGAATGCTAACATACCACTGCTTTCTTCATGCCTGCTGCACCCTAATCGGCACCATTCAGATACTAGTCTACTTTCTTTTTTGCCGGCCCCAAAGAGGATAACCTCACTCATTTATCCACGTTTTTTACTGATCTGCATGCATTTGCCACTCACCCAAGCCTATCCAGTCACGCTGTAGAATGTCTTTCCTCTTTTCCCCTCCCGGACGTCATTTGTTGCCGACAGGCACTACCACTTCCGGCTGCTCACCTTCACCTTTGGGGAGCTCTGCAAACGGTCCATGGCGTCCTGGATCCTGGTATCACGGAGGCGGCAACACATATCTTGACTCCACCTGTTGCTGCAGAAACCCGTGTCTATCCTCGACTGCCACGGCTCTGCCTGATGTCTGTCTCTTCGCTTATGCCTCAGCGTCACCTTTTGACTCGCAGACCTGTCCCTTCTCTCTTCGGGTATCTTCAGTGTAACAATCTTACTGTAGGTCCTGCCCAGGATTTTCCGGGATGAACCTGAGGTCACCCATCTGCTTCTTCAGTGCCCCAACAGGGTCCTTCAGGAGCTGAACACACTTTGCAAGAGGCAGGAAACATGTTCCCGATGTTGGGGGAGTTCAGAACCAGGTGCAATATTTTAAGAATAAGGGATAAGCCATTTAGAACGGAGATGAGGAAGCACTTTTTCAAACAGAGAGTTGTTAGTCTTTGGAATTCTCTGCCTCAGAGGGCGGAGGAGGCCGGTTCTCTGGATACTTTGAAGAGAGAGCTAGAGAGAGCTCTTAAAGATAGCAGAGTCAGAGGATATGGTGAGAAGGTAGGGACAGGGTACTGTATGTGGATGATCAGCTGTGATCACATTGAATGGCGGTACTGGCTCATAGGGTCGAATGACCTACTCCAGCACCCATTGTCTATGTTTCTTTGTAAAAGCTTTTAACTCCACAACACCGACTACATCTCTCCTGTGACTCTCAGTCTGAGGAAGGGTCTCGCCCATGCCTTCTCTCCAGAGATGCTGCCCATCCCACTGAGTTACTGCAGCATTTTGTAGTTGCCCCCCTTGGAGTTTAATCTCAGGTTTGCAGCCCTCTGCACGCTGCTGTGATTGTTTCCCCTTCTCTCCCCCCCCCCCCCCCCACGTGGTACAGGAGCCACCGGGGCGGGGCCACCCACACCATGGCAACCGTTGCTAGGGCGGGGATGGGCGGCTCTGATTTGGCAGCAGAGGGCATTGTCCATTCGAGGGGTGGGGACGCGGCTTGATTGGCTTGGTCGTTATTGGGGGGGCCAGGGCTGGACCTTTGTGACGTGAGAGAAAAAGCGGCGGGGCTCCGCTCAGCGCCGGGGCTAGGGGGAACAGCCGCTGCCACTCAGCCCCGGGTCCATTCCCACCCCCCTCATCCCTCCCCCGTGAGAGCGATCCTGGGCCGGCCGGACCCAGGGGAATCCGGGAGCCCGAGGCGCATGTGGGCGGGCGAGGGGGATGGGATGTCAGTGAGTGAGTCTGGGCGCCCTCTGGTCCTCCTACTGCAAAGCCCTTCTGGCGAAGGGAGGCCACGGCGCAACGTCTGTGGTCCTCCAACTGCAGCATTAACCTGGCAGTGTAACCTATCCACGTTTCCCACAAACGCTGCTGGGGCGGTGCCAGCTGCCCCACCATGACGTCAAGGCACCATTCGTGTGTGGGGGGGGGGCAGGGTACATCATGGCTCAGGTCCTGATGACGTCACGGGGCAGGGCGGGGGGACGTCCTGGGGTAGGGCCGCCCCCCCTTCTTCCTCACCCCTCCCCCTAGGCCTCTCTTCCACCCCCCTCTTCCCTCATCCCCTCCCTCACTTCCATTGTCCTGAGTCCCCTTTCCTACTATCGCCTCCTCACCACTCCATCTCCACCCTACCCCCCTCCTCCTCCATCCCCTTACCCTCCCGTCACCCCTACCTGGCGATGCCACTGTCTCTGGTCCTCCAACTGCGGCGCCCCCCTTCCTCACCCTATACACCCCTCCCCCTCCCATCTCACCCTGCCTTCCCCCCCCTTCAACCACTAGCAATTGTTCGCCACGTTAGTAATGTCCTGTTTGCAACTTGTTGACCCTCTGTGTTCCCTTTATGCGGGTTTTAGGAAGCCATTGCGGTGGACGGGGGTCGGGGACGGGAGCGGCCCTTGAGGCGGCCAGGAGTGTCGTGAGCCCCACGTGCCCGGTGTGCTGGCTGAGCTTTGGTGGAGGTCCACATGGCGGGCACAACAGGTGAAGCATTTTTTTTTTCTTTGTGTGCGACGTGTGTGGCAATGCCTGCTGGAGCGCCCGAGGAAGCTGGAGATCCACCAGCGGGTTCATACGGGTGAGAAGCCCTATGCCTGCTCCACCTGTGGCAAGAGATGTACCCGGTTGTCGGGGCTGCGGGAGCACCAGCGGGTGCACAGTAATGAGCGACCCTTCACCTGCTCCGACTGCGGCAAAGGCTTCAAGTCATCCACGAACCTGAAGGTGCACAGGCGCCTGCACACCGGGGAGCGGCCCTACACCTGCAGTGACTGCGGCAAGGGCTTCATACGCTACAGCAACCTGCTGGACCACCAGCACACCCACAACAGCGAGCGTCCCTACACCTGCTCCCACTGCGGCAAGGGTTTCAACAGCTCCACCAGGCTGCTGGAGCACCAGCGCACCCACACCGGGGAGCGGCCCTACACCTGTGTCCAGTGCGGAAAGAGCTTTGCCCGCTCCACCAACCTGCAGGAGCACCAGCGCACCCACACTGGCGAGCGACCCTACACCTGTGCCCACTGCGGCAAGGGCTTCGCCAAGTCCAACAACCTGCTGCAGCACCAGCACACCCATACTGGGGAGCGTCCCTACACCTGCGCCCAGTGCGGCAAGGGCTTCACCAAGTCCACCAGTTTGCAGTCCCACCAGAGGGTGCACGCCGGTGACCGTCCTGTTCCCAGCCCAGTGTGTGGAGAGCGTTTTGCCATGGCCTCGCACGCCGTCTCTCACCAGCACGTGCAAACCAGTTGCCAGCCCTACGACTGCCCGTACTGTGGTGAGGCGTTTGACAGCTCGCGGGGGTTGCGGCAGCACCGGCGGGCCCACGCTGGCGAGCAGCAGCTCCCACTGTGACAAGAGTGCATGGGCAATGGGAGCAACAGCGGATACACACCAGAGAGAAACCCTTGGTGTGCGCTGAGTGTGACAAGGGTTTCAGCCACATGTCCAGCCTGTGGCAGCACCGGTGCACCCACAGCGGTGAGCGTCCCTTCCCCCGCCTGTCCTATGTTAAGGGCTTCACCCGCCTGTCTCAATGCGAAATCTCACCAATTCCTTCTCTCCAGAGATGCTGTCTTTCCCGCTGAGTCAAACAGCGTCTGCAGTTCCTTGTTTTTAAATCATTCTGGTTAACCATCTCTGCACCTTCCCCAAAGCCTCCACATCAGTCCTGTAATGGAATGACTAGAACTTTATTTAATACTCCTAATGCTACCTGACCAATCTCCCTAAAAGCTGCACATATACATTCCTCTCTACTTATCTCACACTGTTTTATCTCCTTACTAAACATATGTTTGAAAGGTTGGGGTTTCTCATCAATCCAGTTAAATCCAAATTGATACCATCGAGGATCATTGATTATTTGGAATTGACCATTGATTCAACTAACATGTTAGTAACTCTGCCTAGAGGCAAGAGATTAAATGGAAGCTTCTAGCAATCTTGTTGATGAGCAGCAATCCTCCATCCGATGAGTGCCTAGTGTAATCAGCAAATTAGTGGTTGCTCTCCCTGGAGTGCAATTTGGACCTTTACATTATCAGAATTTGCAACAAGGTGAGGTAAGGAACAGGCACTCAAAACACATGCGGGTTATTTTGATAGTCTCATGCAATTGCCAGTTGAAGTTATCGCCAGAGGGGGGGTGGGGGGGGGGGGGGGGGGGGGGGGGGGGGGGGGGGGGGGGGTACAGTGGTGGATAACAAATGTTTCACGTTGCTCTAGTAAAATTCTGGTTAATCAACCTTGAATTCATTTACAAACTGATGTGAGTGCCTTGGGATGGGGAGCCACTGATACAATTTCTAGCTGCGGCGGCAGATGGAATTTGCATGAGGCGTTAATTCTTCAGATGCATGTTATTAACTATTTGGAACTGTTAGGAGCATTCTATGGCTTAAAAGCGTATTGTTCAATTATGCATGATTTACATGTTCAGCTCCAGATTGATGACACCACAGCAGTTGCTTATGTTAATCACATGGGCGGAATTAAGTCGGTATCATGTGATAAACTGGTTAACCTTATTTGGCATTGGTGTATTGCAAGGAACATTTGAATCTCAGCAATCTACCTACCAGGTAGATATAACATGGTGGCAGACACCAGGTCAAGAAAATTCAATGACAACACAGAATGGATGTTGAATCCAAAAGTTTTTTAAAATGTTGTCGCCTAGTATGGGTTGCCGGACATTGATTTGTTTGCATCCAGGCTAAATCACCAGTTACCAAAGTATGTTTCATGGGAGCCGGATCCAGGGGCAGTAGTGGTAGATGCATTCTCGCTACACTGGGGTGGTATGTTCTTTTACGCTTTTCCCCCATTCTGCCTCATCAGTCGATGTCTCATTAAGATTGAGCAGGACTCCGCTTCAGGCGTTTTGGTAGTCCCAGACTGCCCTACACAACCATGGTTCCCACTCGTTCTGAGACTGATCACACAGCCTTTTATGGTTGTCCCCAAATACAGCAACCTGTTGGTTCACCCTATGACAGGAGAGAGTCATCCTTTACATGAATATATTAATCTAGTGGTTTGCAGATACTGACAAGACCGTTCCTGGGGCTCGGACTAACATATCGTATGGTGGATGTGATTACTGCGGCCTGGAGGGATAGTACTAAGAAACAATACGTATCTCATATCAAAAAATGGGAGATGTTCTGCTTGCAGTCAAATATATCTTATCATACTGCAAGCATACCTGATGTATTGGAGTTCCTTGCCACATTATATTTTGATGAGCGACTGAGTTATTGTGCCATCAATAGTGCCAGAAGTGCATTGTTCTCCTATTTATGGTGGGGGCTGGGACAACATTCCGTTGGGTCTCATCCATTGGTGTCTTGATTCATGAAGGGTATTTTTAACTGTAACGCTCCTAGGCCTAGATAGACGGAAATCTGGGATGTGAGCATAGTTCTCACACTACTTTGTCAATGGGCTCCAATTATGTCTCTGTCTTTGCAAAGACTCTCCCTTAAAGTGGTCATGCTCATGGCGCTCGTTTCAGCGCAACGTGTCCAGGCATTGCAAAAACTATGACTGGATAACATGGTTTCTTCTGTAAATAATATTACATTTTATGTTTATGATTTAATCAAACAAAGCAGGCCAGGGATATCTGGGATGAAACTGAGTTTTATGGCATATCCCATTGATGTGCGGCTATGTGTAGTTACGCACTTACGACAGTATGTCGAGGTCACCAAGAGCCTTAGAGGCTCGGAGATTACGATGCTCATCAGTCACAAAAAACCTCATGAGAAGGTGTCAGTACAGACCATTTCTAGGTGGCTGAAACAAGTTTTGGATTGTGCCGGAGTGGACACTGATGTGTTTAAATCTCACTCACACCAGGGGCGGCATCAACATCCACAGCGAGGGCACTGGACGTCCCTTTAGACCCAAACCTCGGGCCGCAGGATGGTCCAGTGAAGGGACATTTCAACGGTTTTATAATAAACCTGTCCTCACCCCGGATGTATTTGGCCATGCTATTTTGAGTTCTGTTTTGTAACTATCCCCTGGGAGAGAGGTGTTGTTATTAGTTATTGGGTTTTTTTGGTATTAAAATTAACACATTGAACATGGTGTTTTGGTATGATGATACATCTACTGTTGTTCAATCATTATGTCAACCTGTGTCAACAGAGGCAGTGTGTCGTATGGACCTGTATCTACGGCATGAAATCACAGAGCTTTGAAATCTTCACGGAATCACTCACGTGACTCCGATGTAAAATTGTAAGATTAAATGAGAACTTACCAGTTTGAAGTTTGATCTTTATTTGATGAGGAGTTACGATGAGTGATTACGTGCCCACTGCTCTGCTGCTCTTCTGCTGCAGCTGGCTCCCGCCTCTCTGCTTTTGCTTTGCTTCTCCCTGCCCCTGTCTCATATCACAAAGGTCATCTGGTAGTTCTAATCTTTAAGTCTTACTATCTTACTTCGACTGTTGTTATCTGTGATTTCACAACGCTGCTTTGAAGATTGACGCACATGAGGACTGGCGGGGCTTCTTCACGTAATCGCTCATCGTAACTCCTCATAAAATAAAGATCAAACTTCAAACTGGTAAGTTATCGCTTAATCTTACTATTAGTGTGCAAAATTAGAGCACATGGTATTGGGGTAGAGTGCTGACATGGATGGAGAACTGGTGGACAGACAGGAAACAAGAGTAGAGATTAACGGGTCCCTTTGACATGGCAGGCAGGGACTGGTGGGGGTACCGCAAGGCTTGGTGCTGGGGCCGCAGTTATTTACAATATATATTAGCGATTAAGACGAGGAAATTAAATGTGACATCTCCAAGTTTGCGGATGACACAAAGTTGGGTGGCAGTGTGAACTGTGAGGAGGATGCTATGAGGACGCACAGTGACTTGGACATGTTGGATGAGTGGGTAGCTGCATGGCAGATGCAGTATAATGTGGATAAATGTGATGTTATCCATTTTCATCGCAAGAACAGGAAGGCAAATTATTCTCTGAATGGTGTCAGATCAGGAAAATGGGAGGTGCAACGAGACCAGGGTGTGCTTGTACATCAGTCAATGAAAGTAGGTATGCAGGTACAGCAGGCCGTGAAGAAGGCGAATGGCATGTTGGCCTTCATAACAAGAGGAGTTGAGTATAGGAGCAAAGAGGTTCTCCTGCAGTTCTTGCTATTGAGGGAGTGCAGCGACGGTTCACAAGGTTAATTCCCGGGATGGCGGGATTGTTATAAGCTGAGAGAATGGAAAGGCTGGGCTTGTACACTTTGGAATTTAGAAGGATGAGAGGGGAGAGATATTACATATTGAAACGTGTAAGATTATTAAGGGAGTGGACACGCTAGTGGCAGGAAACACGTTCCCGATGTTGGGGGAGTCGAGAAGCAGGGGCCACACAGTTTAAGAATAAGGGGTAGGCCGTTTAGGACTGAGATGAGGAAAAACGTTTCCACCCAGAGAGCCGTGAATCTGTGGGATTCTCTGTCACAGATGGCAGAGGAGGCCAGTTCACTGGATGTTTTCAAAAGAGAGCTGGATAGAGCTCTTGTAGAGAGCGGAGTGAGGGGATATGGGGAGAAGGCAGGAATGGGGTACTGATTAGGGATGATCAGCCACGATCACATTGAAAGGCGGTATTGGCTCGAAGTGCCGAATGGCCTACTCCTGCACCTATTATCTATGTTTCTGTGTTTCTTCCCCTCTCTCTCTCTGACCCCAGGCACGGCTGCCTTGACGAACACACGCCGCGGTTCTTGATATGTTCAAGAGCTCGCGTATGTCCTTGCTTCACATGCTAAGGACACGTATGTGGCAGGTATGTTGGTCAAGGTAAGTTTCTCCCGTCTCTCTCCCCCCCTCTCTTTTAGTTGAGAGATACTGGGCCGATAAAAGCCCTTCGGCCCATCGAGTCCGCGCCGACCAACTATCCCCTTTTCACAGACTAGTTTAGTTTAGAGTTGCAGCGCGGGAAAAGGCCCTTCGGCCCACTAAGTCCGCGCAGACCAGCGATCCCCGCACACTGAACACTATCCTACACGCTCACTCCCCCTTCCCTCCCTCCCCCAAGGACCCGAGCGAGGCTGCGGGCGGGCGTCTGTGGAACCGAGATGGTGCCCGCCCACCTCATTGTGACTTCATCAGACAAAGCTAGTTGAAGAATATTTGTGTGAAAGTCGGTTTAAAAGGCAGGTTTGTCTTTTTCTCAAACTTTAATCACCAATAAGTCGTGAAATATAGCACCAAATCTTAAGTGAACCTGGTCACTGCATCGAGGGGGAAAATGTGTCAGAATATGTTAAAATATAAGCGTCATCGCGTAGCGTTTTGGTGAAAATATTTTTTTTAAATCGACACACATACAAGATGAAAAGATAGGTATAAAGATTTACGTTTCATTTACAGACGATAAACCGCTAACAGACATTGTTCTGTGAACGAAGAATTCGAACAATGCTGCTGTTGTCACCATCAAACTGCAGCAGGTGCGGGGGCCGCTGATGGTAAGTCGCATCTGGGATCCTGCAGGTCCAGCTGTAATAAGCGAGTGCGGTATTCCAAAAATTGCAAGGAATCAAAGGTCATTCGAGAATTAAAAAAACAAACGTTGTACCTGGTAGCGGGGGAACGCAGTGTGTAACAGCGAGAAAGAGGGGGTAGATGCGAGTGGGAGAAAGGGCGAGAGAGTGGACCGGCGGAGAGACGGTGACTGGTAGGGGAGAGAGAAGGGGGGGGGGGGGGGTGAAAGATGTGCGTGTCGAGACAAGAGAGAGACATTTCAGTTAGACAGACAACCACTGGTAAAGCTATGGCTCGATGCTTCTAGGAGAGTCGAAAAAATGTCCTCAATCGAGAGAATGCAACTTCAGAACCCGAGAGGGCCTGTTTCCGTGCTGTAATTGTTAACCCCCTTGTCTCGACCGCGCTGGAGATTTCCGCGGGCGCAACGAACAAATGCCCTAAAGTTTGCTTTGAGTGAACTGAGTGTTATTACCGTCCTCGTCATACACCGCCACTTTGTGAGCGCGATGTGAGGCATCAGCCATGCTCTGGAATCCTAGTCGGCCGCCGCAGAGCAGCGGGATCGAGGAGTCAGCGCCCGACAGGTGAGCGGCCCGCGGTAGCTGGTGCCTCTACGCACGCCGCTGGGAAAACGGACACCTCTACTCCCCGGGTCAGGCGCTGACTCCTCGACCCCGCAGCCGGCTAGGATTCCAGAGCATCGCCGATGCCTCACATCAGCTCCTGATCCCCAGCCGCCTCTCTGGATAATGTGACCGACGTTGGCTGAGCTGAAGATGGGATCCAACCAGTCTCACAAAACGTCGGTGTACCGCGAGGACCAGGATGGTAAGAACACTCAGTTCAACGCAAAATTATGCCCGCGGAAATCCCCGCTCCCATCCATCCCAACCACGGCGCAAAAGTCCAATGTGTAAGGAAGTCTGAAGGAGGATCTTCTATCCAGAGGTTCGGACCGGGGGACCGCGGACGGTCCAGGCCCGCAGCCAGAGCGGAGAGGAGGCGCCGGCCACATCTCGACTCTCCCTCTCCCGCCGGCGGGATGAGCGGAGTTGAGCTGGAGTTGGTGCTTCGTTTACACGCCGCCTGCCGGCCTGGGCCGCCGCTGCGACAGGCCGGCGGGACAGGCGAAGCCGAGCTGGAGCCTGAGCCCCCTCCGCCGCAGCCCGTCCGGCTCCCGCCGCCTGGGAAGGGACACTCGGGAGCGGACGGGGACGAGAACGGCTCAGCGGGGGCTGGTTAGGGACGAGACGTAAGTCTGCATCCATGCAGCGGCACGGCCGCCGAGAGTGTTTATCCCGAGCGACCCATGACCTGTGATGCGCAGTCGGAATACCGAACTTGCTTATCCCCTGACCCACCCCACCCCACCCACTGGGGGCAGCACAGGATATCCGGCATCAACAGCAGCGCCGCGTGTCCGGGTCACGTGACAGCAGGCAGGGCCGCCTCTGACGTCACAGCCCGCCCGGCCCGGGATCCGTTGGGGTTTAAACCCGTATCGCGGTCGCTTAAAGGGGAGGGCGGCCGTTTAAAGGGGACGGCGGGCGATTAAAGGGGAAGGCGGCCGATTATAGGGGAGGGCGGCCGTTTAAAGGGGAGGGCGGCCGATTAAAGCGGAGGGTGGCCGATTAAAGGGGAGAGCGGCCGATTAAAGGGGAGGGCGAATGATAGAACAAATATCTGTGGTTGTGGTGTTTGGTGACTTTCACCTTTATTCTCATACTACTACCACCAGAGAACGATGGCAACATCTTGACCCGGGGGAAGGTGGTTAAAATAAGAGGGATGCCCCCCGTGCACAGTGACGGCCGCTCGGCCCCATAGAAGGGGTGCTGGATGGAATAACATAATAGTGGAGCAATTTTACAGTTCAGTGTTAGCGACAAACGGACAGTTACCCCAAGATCTGACCGGTGCAGAGCCAGTCCCAGCCGAGGTATTTGATTGTATCACAGAGCCTGATGGCATGAGACAGGACCGCATAAACTTGACAGTTTGCGTCGTTTAACGCAGATCCCGCCTTGTCTATCTTCCTGTAAAAATGTGTTCTTTAAAATGCATGTTTGTGCTTCATCAGCGACACCATCTGACACGGATTTTGCGAGTTAACATTACTCCTTTAGGGGGAAATCCCTGCATAGTGTATTAAACGGAGAGCACCAGTAAACGTGCAATTAGGGGAGGGTTCCTGTAAACATGGAATTAGGAGAGTGCACTTGCAAATAGGGAATTGTGGAAGGGCAAATTTAAAAGTGGTTTTAGGGAAAGGCCCTTGTGTCTCTGACAATGATCCTACTTCTTTCCGTACGTATTCCTCTCTCTGCCCGCGAGCGTTTCTGCATCTAGATAGGACTTTAAACTAAATAGTGTGTGCCAACAAATTTGAATTGCAAGGGCAGAGATAAAGGTGAAGAAAGTGCAGGAAATGTTACACAAGACTCTGGAATTAACGGGACGGAAAATTTAGGAAAATATAAGAGAATAAGATCAGGTTAAATAGGGACCGATATGAAAGGGAAAGTGAACATCAAATTAAAGGCGTTGTATTTGAAAGCGTGCAGTATGAGAAACAAAATGGATGAGCTTGTGACCAGTTCGAAATTGGTTGGTTTGATATATTGGGGAATTCCTGAAACGCCGCTCCAAAGGGATCGGAACTGGAAGATGAAACCTCAAGGTTATATGTCCCATCGGAAATACATGCAGATGCGCAGCGCAGGCGAGGTAGCGCTGTTGGTTAGGAAATAAATTCAGTCATTACCGAGACGTTACATAGGATCAGAGGAACGATCATCATTGTGGAAATATCTGTATTGTAATTGTGAACATACACTTGTTTATGTTGAGAGATTGTAATGGTAATCATACCTAAACGAGAATCATTTACAGGCTGTCAGTAGCCACGATATCAGTAGCAAGGATAGAGGATTCAAGCTGCATCAGGAGAAACATTTGTCATGTAAGAAAGGCAATGCTACGTTGGTCATGTGTGATTTTTAAATGCAGGTAGCTTGGGTAAAATGAGTTACTGGACCTCAAGGAATTGAATTTGAGGAGTGCCTCTGAGATGGATTCTTAGAATAGCTGACCATGGGAATGTCAATTCTGGATTTAGTGATTTGTAATGAATCAGGTTAGATAAGGGAATTCAAAGTAAAGGAACCATGAGGCGGTAGCGACCACAACATGATAACTTTAAACCTGCAATTTGAGAGAGAGCAGGTGAAAACGGATGCGTCAGTATTTCAACAGAGGCAATGAGAGCGGAGCTGGTCAAGGTTGATGAGAAAGGGACCCCAGCAGGGATGACGGCGGAACTGCAACACCAGGAAATTCTGGAATAATTCGGAGGATGCAGGATCTTTTCATTGCACAGATGAAGAAAGATTCGAGGGGAGAATTAGGTGACTCGTGGCAGACAAGGAAAGTGAAGGACGGTTAGAAAAAAACTAAAAGAGAAGGCAGGTGACATTGCAGAGATAAGTTAAAATCAAGAGGATTGGGAAGCTTTTAAAGAACACCAGAACGTAACTACAAAGGCAATCAGCGGAGACAAGATGAAATACCAAGTTAAGCTAGCTAATAATAAAAGAGAATAGTAAGATTTTCCTCACATACAAATAGGTATGTGAAGAGGTAAACATTAGTTCAGACAAAAGTTGGACCCTTGAAGATCGAAAAAGGTGAATTTATTATGGGGAACAAGGAAATGGCAGATGAGTTGAACAGGTACTTTGGATCTGTCTTCACTAAGGAGGACACAAGCAATCTTCCTGATATAGTAGTGGTCAGAGGATCTGCGATGACGGAGCGACTGAAGGAAATCCACATTAGGCAGGAAATTGTGTTGGATAGACTGATGGGACTGAAGGCTGATAAATCCCCAGGGCCTGATGGCCGGCATCCCAGGGTAATTCAGAAAGTGACTCTAGAAATCGTGGATGCATTGGTGATAATTTTCAAATGTTCTATCGACTCAGGATCGTTCCTGTTGATTGCAGCTCACTTTTTACGAAAGGCGGGAGAGAGAAAACGTGGAATTATAGACCAGTTAGCCTGACATCGGTGGTGGGGAAGATGCTGGAGTCAATTATAAAATATGAGCTAGCCAAATATGTCAGGTCTCGCTTTTGATCTAGTTTCTGTATCTTATTGGTTTTTAGTATTAGAGTTTGCATTCTTGTTTTATTTTGGTGTCTCACATCTCCTCTTGTTTCAGGTCCCATTTCCTGTCATGTCGTTTACCCTCATGTGATTGTTGGCCCAGCCCTGAAGTGTTTCTCCTGTGTCTCGTTATCCCCCTGTTAGTCTGTATTTAAGCCCTTTGTGTTTGAGTTCTCATTGCCAGTTCGTTGTGTATCCTGCTGCGGCTTCAGTGCCTGCCAAGTCTGTGTCTCCAGGGGCTCCGATGGCCATGGCTGCCGCAGCATCTCCATTCGTCCACCTGGCAAGACCGGAACACTTTTCGGGGGGAAGAGGAGAACTGTCGACCTTTTTTGATTCAGTGTGGGCTGCATTTCGAACTTCAAGCGGCTTCCTTTCCATCAGAATGCTCAAAGGTAGCCTTTATCATCACGCACCTGTCGGGTAGAGTGGAGGCTTGGGCCACGGCGGAATGGTCTCGGAATTCTCCTGGTTGCCAGACGTCGGTCCAGTTCATGGAAGCTCTGTCCCGCAAGTTTGATCACTCCAATCCTGGCCGAGAGGCTTCACAGAGCCTGGTCTCAATGACAACAAGGTAATCGCCAGTTATGGATTTTTGCTATTGAATTTCGAACTGTTGCTGCTAAGAGTGAATGGAATGAGGCTGCTTTGTTGGATGCTTTTCGCAATGGATTGTCTGAAGCTATCAAAGATCAGTTGGCTCCACTAACCCTTCCAACTTCGAGTCTATGATTTCCCTGGCTGTCCAGATTGACGCTTGGCTCAGAAAAAGAGAGAGAGAGGAGATCGGCGGCAGTTCGGTCCTCCTCCCAACAGTGGCGGCAGCATTGCCCTTCGTCCCTCTCGGCCGGTCCAGTCAGCCTACAGCGCCACCTGTCTCTTCGGAGGAGCCCATGCAGGTGGAACGAGCCAAACTCAGCCCGGAGGAACGGCAGCGCCGCCTAAGGGAGGGGAGGTGTTTTTACTGTGGTAAACTGGGACATTTGTTGAACAGCTGTTCAGTAAAAGATAAGGCTAACTAATGAAAGAGAGGACATTGGTGAGTTGCACCACTCCTATGAGCCGTTCCTCTCATCAACTCACAACTGTACAATTGTTGGTGCATTCCCAGTGGCATTCCCTGCAGGCTCTGGTTGATTCTGGGGCAGATGAGAACTTCATGGACATTCGCTTGGCTGATGAATTGAAGCTGGAACGTGAACAGCTTCAAGATCCTCAAGAGGCTGGTGCACTGGATGGGCGCCTACTGTACAGGGTGATTCACAAAACGCAACCTGTTTAACTCATCATGGCAGGTAATCACATTGAGACCATCTGTTTTCATCTCCTCGACTGTCCTCTTCATCCTCTGGTTTTGGGGCTCCCTTGGCTGTCTTACCATAATCCTCACATGAACTGGGGTACTGGGGAAGTAATTTCTTGGGGAAATAACTGTAAACTTATCTATCTGCATGATTCTTCTCCTGAATCTATGAAGGATCCATCAAGGAGCAGTTTGCTGTGATCTTCCAGGACCACCCTCCGGCAGCCTCCCCGTTCAAGGGAGGAGGATTTTCCAGATCTCACCAAGGTTCCCTCATGTTATCTAGACCTAAAGGAGGTGTTCCACAAGGCCAAGGCCACCTCTCTTCCGCCGCATAGACCATACGACTGCTGCATTGGCCTTCTGCCCGTTACAGCGCCTCCTAAGGGTCGTCTTTATTCCTTCTGTTCAGCTGAGCGGCTCGCCATGGAGAAGTACATTGACGACGCCCTTGCTGCTGGGATCATCAGACCTTCCTCTTCACCTGCAGGAGCTGGATTCCTTTTTGTGAATAAGAAGGATGGAACACTTCGGCCCTGCATTGACTACAGAGGGCTCAATGACATTACTGTTAAAAACAGATACCCTCTTCCTCTTATCTCCTCTGCATTTGAACCGTAAAAGACGCTGAAGTATTCACTAAGTTAGATCTTAGAAATGCTTATCATCTGGTAAGGATAAGGGAGGGGGATGAATGGAAGACAACACACCCAGTGGTCATCATGAATTTCGGGTCATGCCGTTTGGTCTTACTAATGCTCCAGCAGTTTTTCAAGGCATGGTTAACGATGTATTACGGGACATACTGAACAAATTTGTGTTTGTGTACCTTGATGACATTTTGATTTTTTTCTCCAGACGAAACTTCCCATGTGCAGCATGTACACCAGGTGCTGGAACGTTTGCTCTTGAATGATCTGTTTGTAAATGCTATGAAATGTGGATTTCATGCTAACACTGTTCAATTCCTTGGTTATGTTATATCACCTGATGGTATACAGATGGACCCGGGCAAGGTCAGTGATGTGGCCACCTGGCCTACACCCACCAGTTGTAAGCGACTTCAGGAGTTCCTTGGGTTTGCTAATTTTTCACCCTGACCCGTCACTCCAGTTTGTGGTTGAGGTGGATGCCTCGGGGGTGGGCATCGGGGCCGTACTCTCCCAGAGATCCTCCACAGATGGTCGACTACATCCCTGCGCTTTCCTCTCAAGAACGTTTTCTCCTGCTGAGCGAAATTACGATGTAGGTAACCATGAACTGTTAAAGCAGCCTTGGCGGAATGGAGACATTGGTTGGCGGGTACCAAGCAGCCATTTCTAGCTTGGACAGACCACAAGAACCTGGAATACATCAAGTCAGCCAAACGCCTCAACTCCCGCCAAGCTAGGTGGACTCTCTTCTTAAATCGATTTGATTTTGTACTGTCTTACCGCCCTGGTGCCATAAATGGCAAACCTGATGCTCTATCCAGACAGTTGATCCTGACCCCACCCCAAATAAGGTTTCAACTCCCATTATGCCTGCTTCCTGTTTTGTTGGGGCGGTTGCTTGGGAGTTTGAGAAGAGAGTTTCCGAAGCAATTGCTGGTGTTCAGTCTCCGCTAGGGTGTCCTTCTAATCGTCTGTATGTTCCCGAGTCTCTTCGTTCACAGGTGATTCATACGTCTCGGATCTCCTGTCATTCCGGTGTCCGCCGAACCCTGTTTGTGGCCAAACAGTGGTTTTGGTGGCCTTCCGTGGAGAGGGGGATTGAGGAGTACATCGCCACCTGCAGTATTTGTGCTCAGAACAAGACCTCCCGTCGGCCCGCCTTTGGCTTCCTGAATCCGCTGCCTGTCCCCTCACGCCCCTGGTCAGATATCTCCATGGACTTTGTCACGGGCCTGCCCGCTTCCTGAAGGTAAAACCCACAGTCATGACTGTGGTGGACAGATTTTCTAAGATGGTCCATTTCATTCCGTTTACACAAGCTTCCCTCCGCCAGGAAAACGGCAGAGCAAGATCATGTTGCCTCATGTTTTTTCGAATTCATGGATTTCCCAGCGACATTGTGTCTGACCGGGTCCTCAGTTCGTGTCCAGGTTTTGGAAGGAGTTTTGTTCTCTGTTGGACGCCACGGTCAGCCTTACATCCGGTTATCACCCGGAATCACCAATGTACAGTCTGAACGCCTGTAACCAGGAATTGGAGACGGGGCTGCTGCAGTGCTTGGTGGCACAGAATCCTTCACTTGGAGCAAACACCTCATTTGGGTGGAGTATGCACACAAACACCACTTCCTGCTCATCCTCTGGTCTCTCTCCATTCCTGTGTGCCTGTGGTTATAACCGCCATTGTTCCCTGATGTGGAGAAGGAGACCAGTGTGCCCTCTGCTCAGGCTCTCATCCGTCGTTGTCGCAAGGTTTGGAATGGGGCTCGTCAGATGCTGTTGCGCAGTTCTGCGCGTTACAAGAGGATGGCTGATCGTGGAAGAACGCCGGCTCCAGTATACTCGCCGGGCCAAAGAGTGTGGCTCTCCACTCGAGACTTACCTCTGAGGATGGAATCCCGGAAGCTGGCTCCTCGTTCTGTTGGTCCTTTCCCCATAACGAAGGTCGTCAATCCTGTGGCGGTTCGTTTCGGACTCCCCCGTGCCTTGAGGATCCACCCTACTTTCCATGTCTCCCGACTGAAGCCATTTAAGGAGAGTCCTCTGGTCCCTGCCTCAACACCCCCTCCACCCCCCCCCCCCCCCCCCCCCCCAATCTCGGTTCCTTGATGGGCTTGCAGTGTTTACGGTCAGCTGGCTGCTGGGGATGCGCCGGCGTGGTCGTGGTTGTCAGTATCTTGTGGATTGGGAGGGTTATGGACCTGAGGAGTGGTCTTGGGTGCCGGCTCGCAACATATGGACCCACTACTTATCAGGGAATATCGGCGCCAACATCCTGACGATCCTGGGGCCGTCAGGAGCCGGCCGTGGAGGGGAGGGAGGTGGGGGGGGGGGGGGGGGGGGGGGGGGGGGGGTACTGTCGGGGTCTCACGTTTGATCTTGTTTATGTGTTTTAGTTATTGGTTTTTTTAGTATTTGAGTTTGCATTCTTGCTTATTTTGGCGTCTCAATTGAGGGTCTTGGGGGAGGAGGTCCCATTAGGGGTCCTGTCATGCCGGAAAATGGGAAGGGATGAAAGGGGGGTACCCATAAAAGAGGTGATTGTTGGGCCCCCGCCCTGATGTGTTTCACCTGTGTCTCGTTATCCCCTGTAAATAGTCAGTATTTAAAATGCCCATTTGTGGTTTAGTTCATCGCTGCCAGAACTTCGTTGTGTATGCTACTTGGTTTCACTTCGTTCCAGCTCTAGAAATCTGTGACCTTGTGATCTCGACCATTGCCTGTTTTCGACCACTGTTTTTGCTGCTCCTAGATAATACTGTTGCCTCTGTTTTTGCTTACCTGTTACCGACTTGGCTTAGGAACCGATATAAACTCCCTGCAAACGGATCTGCCCTGTGTCTGAGCCTGCATTTGGCCTCGTCCTTGTTCGGTTCTGATAAAATATTTCCATAGCAGTAAACAGTAAAGGTCCGAGTCAGCATGGAATTACGAAGGGGAAAATCATGCTGACTAATCTTCTGATTTTTTGATGATGGTAACTAGGAAAATGGATAAGGGAGAGGTAGTGGATGTAGTGTACCTGAACTTGCAGAACGCATTTTGATAAGGTCCCTTTGTAGATTAGTGGGCATAATTAGGGCACATGGTATTGGGGGTAGAGTGCTGACATGGATAGAGAAGTGGTTGGCAGACAGGAAACAAAGAGTAGGGATTAACGGGTCCCTTTCAGAATGGCAGGCAGTGACTAGTGGGGTAGCGTAAGGCTCGGTGCTGGGACTGCAGCTATTTACAATATACATCAATGATTTGGATGAAGTGATTCTAAGTAACATTAGCAAATTTGGAGATGACACAAAGCTGGGTGGCAGAGTGAACTGTGAGGAGGATGCTATGAGAATGCAGGGTGACTTGGACATGTTGTGGGAGTGGGCAGATGCATGACAGAAGAAGCTTAATGCGGATAAATGTGAAATTATTCACTTTGATATAAAAACAGCAAGGTAGATTACTATCTAAAGGGCAGTCTGCATCCCGGTGGCCAGAACATTGACTTTTCCCAGTTCCGGTAGCCCTTGCTGTCTCCTCCCCTTCTCAGCTCTCCCTCAGCCCTCTAGCTCCTCTTCTTCCTTTTCTTCTCCCCCCCCCCCCCCCCTCCCACCCCCCACCCCACCCTACAGCAGTCTGAAGAAGGGTTTGGGCCCGCAACGTTGCCTATTTCCTTCGCTCCAGAGATGCTGCTGCACCCGTTGAGTTTCTCCAGCACTTTTGTCTACCTTCGATTTTCCAGCATCTGCAGTCCCTTCTTAAACACTATCTAAATGGCGTCAAGTTGGGAAAAGGGGAAGGACAACGGGATCTGGGGGTCCTTGTACATCAGTCTGTGAAAGTAAGTATACCTCCCAGCTGAAGAAGGGTCTCGACCCGAAACGTCGCCTATCTCCTTCGCTCCTTAGATGCTGCTGCACCCGCTGAGTTTTCTCCAGCTTTTTGTGTACCCTGTGAAAGTAGCATGCAGGTACAGAAGGCAGTGAAGAAAGCGAATGGCATGTTGGCGTTTATGATAAGAGGAATCGATTATAGGAGCAAAGGGGTCCTTCTGCAGTTGTACAGAGCCCGAGTGAGAGCACATCTGGAGTATTGTGCGCAGTTTTGGTCCCCTAATTTGAGGAAGGACATTCTTGCTATTGAGGGAGTGCAGCATAGGTTTACAGGGTTCAATCCCGGATTGGCGGGACTGTCATATGCTGATAGACTAGAGCAGCTGGGCTTGTACATACTGGAGTTTAGAAGGATGAGAGGGGATCTCATTGAATCAGATATCATTGTTAAAGGTTTGTACACGCGAGAGGCAGGAAACATGTTCCCGATTTTGGGGGATTCCAAAACCAGGGGCCACAGTTTAAGAATAAGGAGTAAGCCATTTAGAACGGAGATGAGGAAACACTTTCTCTCACAGAGAGTGGTGAGTCTGTGGAATTGTCTGCCTCAGAGGGTCGATGGAGGCAGGCAGGTTCTCTGGATGCTTTCAAGAGAGAGCAAGATATGGGGTTTAAAAGAGTGGAGTAAGGGGATATGGGGAGAAGGCTGGAATGGGGTACCTGTTGGGGATGATCAGCCATGATCAAATTGAATGGCGTTGCTGGCACGAAGGGCCGAATAGCATACTCCTGCACCCATTGTCTATTGTCTAAAGAGTAAGAAAGTGGCAAAGGGTATCCTTGAACCGCTGGATCCATTTATCCATGTATAAAGGATGAGTTTACGGAGTACTTGAAAGTCGACAAATTAATATGCCTAAATCAGCGTGGCCTTGTTACGGTGAGGAATTGTTTGACAAATTTGCTGGAATCCTTTGAAAAAGTAAATAGCAGGACCGTCAAATAAGAGTCAGTAGATGATGATTAGATTTTCAGCAAACCATTGATAAGGTGCCATACATTCGGCAGCTTAGGAAGATGAGAGCACACGGTATCAGAGGGCATGGATATCAGGTTCTCTGGAATGTAGAATACAAGAAGTGGCAATAAAGTGGGCTTTTTCTGGTTGGCTGCCAGTGATTAGTGGAGTTCCGCAAGGGTCGGTGCTGGGGCCGCAACTCTTCACGTTGTATATTAATGATTTGGGCGAAAGGATTGAAAGCTTTGTGCCAAGGTTAGAGGATGATACTAAAATAGGTGGGGGGGGCGGTAGGGAAAGCAGGGATTCTGCAGAAGGACTTGGACAAGTTGGGGGAGTGGGCAGAGAATTGGCAGATGGAATAATATGTAGCAAAGTATGTAGTCATGCATTTTGTTAATAAGAATATTAGAAATATTTCTAAATGATCCGAGAATCCTGAAAGCGGGGGTGCAAAGGGACTTCGGAGTGCTGCTGCAGAATTCCCCAAAAATAATCTGCAAGTAGAATCGGTTGTCAGGAGAGCAAACTCAAGGCTAGCATTTATTTCAAGAGGGCTTGTATACAAAAAGAGGGGTGTAATGTCGTGGATCTATAAGGCGCAGGTAAGGCTGCATTTGGATTACTAGACAAAGGAAACACAGAACATGCGCCGGAAATTGGATCTGCTGTACGGGCTGAGCCTGTTGAGCACCGACAGAGCTCACTGACTCCAGCGTTTGCCCGCTCTGTCCGCGCCGCAATCATACACCAATGTACGGCCCGCCAACATATTTGAATCCACACACGTCCAGGATCGAGCGTGTGCACACACAGACTGTTTATACAAAACATTGAAAGGCTTCAGATATTCATTGCACATTCTCCGTCCCTATCAACAGTGCATTCGTGAGGCAGGTAGACCAGTGCTGAAACATGTTATTCGCAATCTGGCCTCACTGGAGCCATCCAACTTTTGACGGTGAAGAAATGTGGAGTGGAAACACCCTCTGTCTCTGATCTTCTTCCTCTGCCAGTCGCTTTCTCTTTCACTGTCGTTTACTTATCCCTTCTTCCTATCCCCCCCCCTCCCCATTCACTCTCGTTCACTCTGTTTCGTTTCCACTAGTGTCTGTCTCCGTCGCTCTCGCTCTCTCGCACTCCCAGTGTATCGCTCTCACTCTCTATTTCTCTCCCTTTCCCTCTCCCTGTCTTCCTCTCTCTCTATGCGCCCCCCCCCCCCCACACACACCCAAGTTTATCTCCTCTTGCTTCAGTTTCAGTATCCAGTCCTTCATTGGAAACTTCCTTCACCCAGTCATTCATTGGAAACCAGGATTCACTCACCTCCTCTATCAGACACTTCTAATTACTGCTAACCACCCAACTACATACTTCCACAGACCATGCAGAAGGGCACCCAACATTATCTACAAAGAGATTGGCTGACATTCTACCTCATTAGTACATTGACTATTGTATATTGGTCAAGGCAGAGAGGACTACGGATGGCATTGGTAAATGCGAATAGCTTAGAAAGGCAGACGATAAGTGTTTGGACATGTGGGTCGAGTGTTTGTTTCAATTTTATATGACTTTAGAACACAATGGTACGGTAAAATTGCCTTACCAAGAGGAATCGAATCAGTTATCTCTTGTTATCAAGTCCGAGCGCAATTGCCTGCAGACAGAAACGCCTGTTGTTTTTCGATCTGGTTCCGAATTAAAGGAGGAATATAAACAGAGAATTCATATTAGATTTTTATTCCCATGCATTGGCCTGCTGATCAATTCCAGCATTTAGTATTTAACTTTGGTACAAACCACCGAATGCAGTTGGTTGGTTCTGATGATATAATACATTAAAGTCTAATCAGTGTCGGGATTCATGAGGGGCTATCACATTCCATGGAACTGGGATGAATGGAAGCACGGGAGTGTGTCAGATGAACGTCGGAACCGGAGAATAGTTTCAATCGTTAGATCAAAGGAAGTCCCATAGCTGTGAGGAACAAACCGGACCAGATGCAGCAATAAAGTTGAATTTCAGTTAGAAGCATGGCGGGGAAGCAGCATTCATGGTCATAAAGGTGAGGAAGAAATGTCGAACGGAAATTCAAATGAATAGTTTAGGTATCTGTCTTGCAATATCATTGATGCCCTGGTAAACGCGGCCCTGCAGCACATTGGCCAGAGATAAATGATGCTTAATGTTCGCAATAAAATATGGAAAGCTGCGGTGGGAGTTAGGGTTTGCATGTACTGGAAGATTCAGCGCTGGTAGTTTAGATACATTTATAATTCAGTCTGGAGCCCTGGAGAAATTCATCGAAATCACACCAAGATAAAATGGAACAACACAGTGCCATGGACCATTCTTTCATTGGAAAACATTAATTGTTATGTTTCTCGAAGTAAAGTGCTGGAGTAACTCAACGGATCGTTCAACGTGTTGGGAGAATGTGCACAGGTGACCTTTCGGATCGGGGTCGTTATTCAGAGTCTTTTTTCGGCGACACGTTTTGTATTTTTTTTTAAGTCGATCCTTAGATAATGTGCTTGTAATCTCCCCTGGTGGATTCAGTGATGCAAGGTGTTTGATCCGTGAGTGCCAATAATGACAATCAGCAGGCATGAGGTCATGTCGCAGGAGAAATATCGCTCTATATATCTCGCTGCCCACCCACCAAAACGCATCGCCACAGAGCGACAACGGACTGCCGGAGCCGCGGGCGTTAATTGTGTCTTACAGCTATGCTTGATACATTAATCTATCGAATTGAAGGAATATATTATCCTGCAATAGCGACTGTCGCTGTTTTCGGTAATTATTATTGACGTAATTGTTTTGTACGTGCATTTGCTGTGGGACATTCCGCGAAACAAATGTTGTTTAACGCTGCCAACGTTAAACAACCATTTTCTCTGTTTCCATCATTAACATGTTTAATTTTGCCAAGCATGAACTTTCCCCAATGAAGCTGGCGCATTATATACGTCATATCCGTTGTTTATCCTGGATTGGATCAGACTCTATACCTCTACTGGTGTAGGGTTGGGTCTATCGCGCTGATCCTTAGACTCTATTAGATCTCTACAAATTTAAAATGCAAGACTTAAAAAGAAATATGGGGAATGAGGGATTAACGTTTTGCAGTTGGAATGTTAAAGGTATTAATGAACCGATAAAGAGAGGAAAAGTATTGGCACATTTAAAGGCAATTAAAGCTGACGTAATTTATATTCAAGAAACCCATTTAAAAAAAGATGCGGAAAACAGGTTGAAAGCTAAATGGATAGATAAAATATATCATTCTTCTTTTACACATAAATCAAGAGGCGTAGCAATATTATTTCGTAAAGGCATTTTATTTAAACATACATCAACCATAGCTGATAAAGATGGCAGATACATTATTGTGATAGGAGAATTAAATACAGAAAAAAAGATTTTTGTTAATATATATGGACCAAATTTTGATAGCCCAATTGTTTTTTAGAAAGTATTTAACAATATCCCGGAATTAACACAATATAATTTGATAATTGGAGGAGATTTTAACTGTACATTGGATCCCTATTTAGACAGATCTATAAAACAAAGGAAAATTAAATCACATTCTAGTGTGTATTAAATGCATACATGCAAACGACCAATATTAAAGATGTTTGGAGAACAGAAAACCTACGGGATGTTGAATATTCTTTTTACTCTCCAGTACATAAAAACTTATTCAAGAATAGATTATTTTTTGGTGAATGCAAAACTTTTTCACTTACTTATGAATCTAATATGATAATATTATAATCTCAGATCATGGCCATTAACATTTAAAATTAAAATCAATGGTAAAAATAGAAAACTCAGGACAGTGGAAACTTAACCCACAAATTTTAAAAATAAAGCCACCAGGAATATATCACAACTCAAATTAAGATTTTTTTGAAATAATTGGATCAACCAGAGATATCCCGTTCTTTATTATGGGAAACATTTAAAGCATTTCTCCGGGGAATCATGATCTCTTCACAAGCATTCCATAACAAAAAAAAGATTCGGAAAGAACAACAAGATTTAGAAAAGGAGATTAAACAATTAGATATACAGAATGCAACAAAAACCAGATATAATATTACATAATAAAATTGTAACATTGAAATATAAATTAAACAAAATATATACGGATCAAGTGATAAAATTTTATCAACACACTAAGCAATTACAGTTTGAATTTGGGGACAAACCCCAAAAAATTATTGGGCTCGACAACTAAGGAAAGTGAAGCGGAAAAAATCATACATAGGATTAAATCACAAACGGTGAATTATTAATACAACCTAAAGATATTAATGAAAGATTTAAGCAATATTATAAAAATTTATACACTGCTAAAGCAACAGTAAATAAAATAGAAATAGATGCATTCTTTAAAAAATGTAACCTGAAAGGATGGATTTACAAAACAGAGAATTATTAAAGGCTGATATTTCAATAAATGAAATTGAAGAATCTATTAGATCATTAAAAAAACGGTTAAAACACCGGGACCCGATGGTATAGGTTCGGAATTTTATAAAATATTTCATGATTATATGGTTCCATACCTGAAATCATTATATGAACAGATACATGCACAACAGAGATTACCAGATACGTTGAATGAATCTATTATAACACTTATACCTAAAATAAATAAAGATTTGGATGAACCAGGATCATATAGAGCAATAGCTCTATTAAATACAGATCAAAAGATATTAACAAAAATATTAGCAAAAAGATTGAAGTTCAGTCGTTAATGAACTAATCCATCCCGACCAAACAGGATTTATACCAAAAAGATACTCTTCATACAACCTAAGACGGACAGTTGTTCGATATTATATATTCGAAAAGAGGTGATAAAAAGATTTAGTAGTCATTCGCTTGATGCAGAAAAAAGCTTTTGACCAAGTAGAATGGCCTTATTTATTTTTCGGTGATGGAAGCTTTTTAAACTAGGGGAGGAGTTTTATTACTTGGATTAAAATTACTATATGCAAACCCAACAGCTAGAATAACAACAAATCGAATGTTATCAACTAAATTTAATTTATCTCGAGGTTGTAGACAAGGTTGTCCTCTATCACCTTTATTGTTTGCATTAGCAATAGATTCTTGCCCAGAGTGTGAGACTACACCCGGAAATATATGGATATGATACTAAAGATACTAAGAATAAAATCTCCTTATATGCGGATGATGTATTACTTTATATTACTGAGCCAGAAATAAGTATCCGAAATTTGTTAAAACTAATAACGGAATTTGGATCACTTTCAGGATTATGTATTAATTGGAATAAAAGTGAACTTATGCCAATAACGGTGAAGAATTTACATATATTACAACAATTTCCTTTTAAGATAACAAATGAAAATATTAAATATCTTGGAATTTTTGTTACAAAAAGATTTGACTCTTTATTTAAATTTAATTTCCCTCCATTATTGCATAAATTAAATAAGAATATTTTATACTGGAAAAGTTTACCTATTTCAATGATAGGTAAAAATTAATGCAATAAAAATGATTTTTCTACCACAATTATTATATTTATTTCAATTAATTCCGATATATCTTCCCAAAATTTTTTTTAAAAAAGTAGACTCCATAATTACTAACTTTATCTGGGATTATAAGAGCCATAGAATAAATAAAAAACACTTATGTAAATCTAAAATAAACGGAGGATTAGCATTACCAAATCTTATGTTCTATTACTGGGCAGTTAATATTAAAAATATGAATTTTTGGATAGAAGAATTAGATAATAAACCAAATTGGTTAAATATGGAAAAAGAAGATTGTTCTCCATTTGAAATTAGCTCTATAATATTTGCTAACACTAATGTAGCTAAGAAAGTTTATAATGAAAATCCGATAATAGAAATGGAATCCGCATCTGGAAACAAATAAAGAAAGCATTAAAACTAAAATCTATACCATTAGGTCTTACAATTGCCAATAATTTTGTGTTTAAACCTTCAATGTTGGATAAGGCTTTTTTACAATGGAAAAATAAAGGAATTTCTAAGATGGGTGATCTTTATAAAAAATATTTTTCTTTTCATTTCAAGAGTTACAACAAATTTATGGCTACACAATAAAGAATATTTTAGATATTTACAAATTAGAAATTATGCTTCTGCAAATATACAAGAATTTAGAAATAGAAAGACAGAAATTTAGATGAATGCTTGAATAAACATCCAAATACGGAAAAAAATGATATCATATATATATAATATTTTATTGGAAAATGATACCCCATCAACAGAAACATATAGAGAGTCTTGGGAAAAGGAATTAGGTCAAATAATAAGACCAGAAATATGGGATGAAAGTCTACAACATATACATTCATTGCTCGTTAAATGCTAAACATTCCTTATACAGTTTAAAATACTACATAGATTACATTAATTCTAAATCTAAATTACATTATATTTTCCCAAAGATATCTCCTACATGTGATAAATGTCAAATGTCAGAAGCAAATTTGTCACATTCATTTACTAACTGTATAAAAATTGTAGAATACTGGAATGAAATATTTAAGATAATTTCGAATGTTGTCAATATAAGTATGACTCCTGACCCAAAGTTAATTATACTTGGAATATTTGAAACTGACCAATTAATAACAATGAATCAAAGAACTTTTATTGACTACTGTCTAATAATTGGGAAAAAAATTAATATTAAAAATTTTGGAAAGGCCCTGCATTCCCAACAATCAAAATGTGGAATATAGAAATGTCGGAGACACTCCATTTGGAGAGATTGAGGCTTATCCTTATAGATGGGTTAGACCTCTTCAGAAGGATTTGGTCTCCGTATATTAAATATTTACAGGGTCATAACGGTTCGGCGCGAGGACTTGACTGAGGCCTGGATATTTGAATGGATGAAGAAATATATATAATAATTCATGAATATATCTTTAAGGGCGAAATTAATGACGAATATTCTATTCTCCATCAAATCGTTCTTATTCTTTATTCTATTTTCTATTTTCTTTTATCTATATAAAAAAACTAGAAAATAGTATAGAAACAAATGATCTTAATCTCTTAATACCGGTACGAATACAAATATTATTAATCTCATGAGAATATTATTAGTATCTTATATTTTTAATTATATAAAATTGTGTATTTTCAATTATATAATAACACAAATATTGTTAACTTTACGAAAATATAATGAATATTATAAAAGTTTTACTAGTATTTCATATTATTAATCACATAATATTTAGCATTATACTTAAAATTAGAGACAAAATAAATAGTATTAATAGTATGAGTATATTGCTAATATTATAAATGTATTATTAGTATCATGTATTTTTAGTTATATAAAATATATAACCTTGAAATTTATAATTAAGAACAATACAAATAATATTAATAGTATGAATTGATCATTAATATTATGTATTTTTTACTATAGTAAAATAATGTACTCTGTTATTATTTTGTTTCTATAATAAATAAATTTTTTTAAATAATAAAAAAAAGACTCTATACCGATTGCTCTGGCCGGAGCCCAGAACAGAGAGCAGCTGTCAGATAATCACACCATAAGAATGGATGTATGTTGACCAGGAGCTGAGAGATTGGCATCTTGGTCTCCTTCCGTGGTCTGTCAGAAACGAGGTCTTGAAATGGCATGTGTTCCCAATCAGGCGAAACTGTTTATAAAGTCGAGATATACAGCAATCGTCGCTGCGTGAAACATAATCCCGTTTTAGACCTGTAGTTCTACAGCTGATTTGATAAAGCAAGTAAATACCATGAGCTTGGTGCTGACTCTGTGAAACAGTCACTACATTATTGTGAATGAACTCAGATGCAAACAAATGCTGGCACGTAATTTATATCAGATAATGTTATGTATCTTGTTTGCCATGAAAGCAATGTTTCATCGTTCGCCCTCCGACTCCGCGCTAATCCTGGCTGTGCTCTTGTTTCCTCCACGTGCCATTGACCTGCCTGTTAATAATTTATGTAACTACTGTATATAGGCATTAGTGTAGATGAATGGTACAATCTGGTGGCAGTTTTTGTGAATGTGTGCAGTAATAAAAGCTGTGAGCGTAGTGTACATTGGCGTTTGATGGATCAAAAGCCGTGGTCCAAAGCCTGGTGTATCTGCGCTTTGCGGGGCGAAATGTAATTTGGTCAACGAATCCAAGTTTGAACATCTTCCAATCAGACAATGTTCCTCAGATTTGTTTGTGCGGAGCTGCGTCAATAATAACTCTTCTCTCTCTCTCTCTCCCTCAGTAAACTTGCTGGTGATTGTGATTCTGTGTCGATGTAACTGTGGTCTCTCCAAATGTATCACTCTCTACCTGGTGGCCATGGCAGCGTCTGATCTTCTGGTCGGCATAAGTGATCCGTTTCTACGTCTGACTGTTCAAATGTATTTCCCGTATTCATTGCTGAGCATTACTCCCGTGTGCACGCCTATCTATTTCTTGACCTTTGCAACCACCGCGGTCTCTGTCTGGCTGACGGTCGCCTTCACCGTCGATCGCTTTGTGGCTCCTTGTTGTGAGAAGCTGAAAACAAGATATTGCACTAAGAGAACGGCGGCTGTGATTATCGGGGCAGTGAGTGTGTTGGGCTGTTTAGAGAATGTGCCCCGGTGTTTTACGTTAGTACATGGCTTCGTGGTTCATAAACTTCCCAGGGGTTGCTACGCCAAACGCACTTTCTATACGTCGTCTGCATGGATCGCATATGATGTCACACACCGCGTTCTAACCCCTTGTTCTTTCTGCTTCTTCTGCTCAATGTGCTGACGGTCAGGCGGATTGTAGCGGCCAGCAGAGTCCGCAGGGGGCTCCGGGGTCGCATCGACGGAGAGAATGACAAGGACCCAGAGATGGAGAACCGCAGGAAATCCATTATTTTACTCTTTAGTATCACTGGCACTTTCATATTGCTTGGGCAACACAAGCTGTCCTTCGTATCTATACGGGTATTGCGAAGATATATGACCGCTCCCCCACTGGTTATTACTATGTCCCGAAAGCCTCCACATCAGTCCTTTAATGGAGTGACCAGAACTGTATGCAATCCTCCAACTGCTACCTGACAAATGTCCCTTAAAGCTGCACATATACATTCCTCCACGTTCGATGTTTTCCACAGATGCTGCCTGCCCGCTGAGTTACTCCAGCACTCTGTGAAACGTCACCTATCCATGTTCTCCACAGATGCTGCCTGACCAACCGAGTTACTCCAGCACTTGTGTTGGAGTCTTAGAGTGATACCGTGTGGAAACAGGACCTTCGGCCCAACTTGCCCATACCAAACAACATGTCCCAGCTACACTACCATATAACCATATAACAATTACAGCACGGAGACAGGCCCTCTCGGCCCTTCCAGTCCGTGCCGACCATTTGTTTTCCCCTAGTCCCATCTACCTGCACTCAGACCATACCCCTCCATTCCCTTCACGTCCACATACCTATCCACTTTACTTTTAAATGTTAAAATCGATCCTGCCTCCACCACCTCTGCTGGAAGCTCATTCCACACAGCCACCACCCTCTGAGTAAAGAAGTTCCCCCTCACGTTACCCCTAAACTTCTGTCCTTAATTCTCATGTCATGCCCTCTTGTTTGAATCTTCCCTACCCTCAATAGGAAAAGCTTATCCACGTCAACTCTGTCTATCCCTTTCATCATTTTAAAGACCTCAATCAAGTCCCCCCTTAACCTTCTGCGTTTAAAGACCTAACTTGTTCAACCTTTCTCTGTAACATAGTTGCTGGAACCCTGGCAACATTCTAGTAAATCTCCTCTGTACTCTCTCTATTTTGTTGACATCCTTCCTATAACTAGGCGACCAAAATTGTACACCATACTCCAGAATTGGTCTTGCCAATGCCTTGTACAATTTTAACATTACTTCCCTACTCCTATATTCAATGCTCTGATTTATAAAGGCCAGCACACCAAAGGCTTCCTTTACCACCCTATCTACATGCGATTCCACCTTCAGGGAACTATGCACAGTTATTCCTAGATCCCTCTGTTCCACAGCATTCCTCAATTCCCTACCATTTACCATGTACGTCCTATTTTGAGTTTGTCCTGCCAAGATGTAGCACTTCACACTTATCAGCATTAAACTCCATCTGCCATCTTTCAGCCCACTTTTCCAAATGGCCCAAATCTCTCTGTAGACTTTGAGAATCTACTTCATTATCCACAATACCACCTATCATAGTATCATCTGCATACTTACTTATCCAATTTTCCACCCCATCATCCAGATCATGATGTACATGACAAACAACAGTGGACCCAACACAGATCCCTGAGGCACCCACTGTCAGGCCCGGCTCCAACCTGACAAACAGCCATCCACCATTACTCTCTGACATCTCCCATTCAGCCACTGTTAGAATCCATCTTGCTACTCCGCCATTAACACCCAAAGATTGAACCTTCTGAACCAACCTTCCATGGGGAACCTTGTCAAAGGCCTTACTGAAATCCATATAGACAACATCCACTGCTTTACCCACATCAATTTCCTAGTTACCGCTTTCAAAAAATTCAAGAAGGTTTGTCAAACATGACCTTCCAGGCACAAATCCATGTTGACTGTTTCCTGATCAGACCCTGTTTTATCCAGATGCCCCCCCACCTTATATATATTATCTCTAAGTATCCTTTCCATTAATTTGCCCACCACTGACGTCAAACTAATAGGTCTATAATTGCTAGGTGGTATTCTTTGAACCCTTTTTAAACAATGAACAACATGCGCAGTACGCCAATCCTCCGGCACTATTCCCGTTTCTAATGACATTTGAAATTATTTCTGTCATAGCTCCTGCTATTTTCTACACTAACTTCCCCTCAATGTCCTAGGAATATCCTGTCAGGACCTGGAGACTTATCCACCTTTATATTTTTCAAAAGTGTCAGTACTTCCTCCTCTTTGAATCTCATAGTTTCCATAGCTACTCTACTTTTTTCCCTTACCTCACAGAGTTCAATATCCTTCTCCTTGGTGAATACCGAAGAAAAAAAATTGTTCAATATCTCCCCCAACTCTTTTGGCTCTGCAGATAGCTGTCCATTCTGGTTCTCTAATGGTCCAATTTTATCCCTCGTTATCCTTTTGCTATTAATATAGCTGTACACTAGTCCCACCTGCCTGCGTTTGATCCATATCCCTCCATTCTTGTCCTATTCATGTACCTGTCTAACTGTTTCTTAAACATTGGGATAGTCCCAGCCTCAACTACCTCCTCCAGCAGCTTGTTCCATACACCCACCACCTTCTGTTGAAAAGTTACCCCTCAGATTCCTATTAATTCTTTTCCCCTTCACCATGAACCCATGTCCTCTGATCCTCGTTTCGCTCACTCTGGGCAAGAGATTCTGTGCATCTAACTAAATTGTGTTCTAGGCAAGATTCCAGCATTTGCAGTTTCTTGTGTCTCCTTCACCTATATCCACCTATCACTTCTGAAGAAGGTTCTCAACCTGAAACGTCACCCATTCCTTCTCTCGAGAAATGCTGCCTGCTTCGCTGAGATACTCCAGCATTTTGTATCCACCTATCACTTGCCAGGCTTTGTCCAGCCCCCATTTCACTTTTCCGGCTTCCTCCCCCCACCCTCTCCAATCAGTCGGAAGAAGGGTCCTGACTCAAAACTTCGTCTGTCCATTCTCTCTAACGCGGTGGAGGAACTCAGTGGGTCAGGCCACATCTGTAGAGGGAAGGGAATGTAAGGCGACCACTCCCGCCTCTCCTTTCCAACTTTCTCCACCCCCCACTCCAAGCAGTCTTAAGAATTGTCCTGATCTAGAATGTTGCCTGTCTATGCTCTCCAGAGGTGCAAGTTGCTCCAGGAGATTTTGTCTCTTTTTGTAAACCAGAATTTATTTATGGTCCTTGTATTTAGACTAGGCGTGCATTTCATCCTACACTTGTCCTCTGCCCGCCAAGGCCTGCTGGATCTCCCGGTTGCCAACCAGTTTCATTTCCCATCCCATTCCCACACTGATCTTTCTGTCCCGGGCCTCCTCCATTGCCAGAGTGAGGTGACACGCAAACTGGAGGAACAGCACCTCATAGCTTACGGCACAATGACATGAACAATGAATTATCCAAAGAAAGGAGACAACCCCCCCCCCACCCCCCCATGAAGCCCTGGAGTCTGCCCCAACCCCATCTCATCACTGCTTCCCGTCCCCCGGCCGCTCCCCCTCAACACCGAATGGTGGGATCTCGTTCTCCGACCTTGGGCATCCGCAAGACTCTGGCTGCGGTAAACAAGGGCTTTTGCTCATTAAACCACTGGAGCCAATTTGTATTCCAGTGATATAAATGTATTTTTTTAAGCAAAATAAAAAATATAGATTGGCCCCCAAATAAACAGTGTCAACCGGGTAGTTGCACCAGCACTGGCTGCCTCACCAACAGTCTGTCTGTCACTTCTACTGTTTTTATTATTTTAAAGTATGTTTTAGTGTTTCTTGGTTTATTTTATGTGGGGGAAACGTGTTTTCAGTCACTTACTACGTAGATGCGATTGTTCTCCGTGTCATATCTCCGTCCCCCACTGCGGCCTACAACGTGCAGTGGTGCGGCCTTTCCTGGAGTCCGGCCCGGAGTCTCAAGCCACGGGCACGGACTTACCATCGCAGAGCCTGCGATCCTTTGCTGAGGATCGTCAGTGATGGAGCTCCGACTGCGGGGCCTGTGGACTCTAGCACCGTGAAGCCTCCGGTAAGAAGAGGCCGACTTGGGAGCTCCATGCTACAGAGTGTTCCAATCCGTCCGGCCGCCGGAGTTTCGGTCATCCCGACGAGAGGGCTTGAACAGCGGGCCGTCGGCAGCGGCAAGTGTGGAGGGTTCAGCAGCCGCAATCACTGGTGAACAAAGAAGGAAGATGACTGAACGTTATTGCTTTCCGTCGCAGTGAGGAATGTGGATTCATCTGTGGTGGATGTTTAAGGTAAACTTTATTTTATTTGCTGTGTGTATTTTTGTTTCTCACTTAGTATGGCTATATGGTAACTCTAATGTTACTGTACCTTAATTGGTGCATGTGACAATAAATGTGAACTTGAACTTGAACTAACTCTCCCTTGAAAACATCCAGTGCATTGTTCTCCACTGCCTTCCGTGGCACAGAATTCCACAGATTCACAACTCTCTGGGTGAAAAAGTTTATCCTCATCTCATTCCTAAAAGGCCTCCCCCTTATTTTTAAACTGTGGCCCCTGGTTCTGGTTTCTTCCAACATGGGGAACATGTTTCCTGCATCTACCCTGTCCAATTCCTTAATAATTTTATATACTGCTATAAGATTCCCGTTAATCCTTCTAAATTCCAGTGAATACAAGCCCAGTCGACCCATTCTTTCATCATATGCCAGTCCCGCCAACCAGGGAATTAACCTGGTTAACTTACGCTCAATTCCCTCAATAGCAAGAATGTCCTTCCTCAAATTAGGAAACCATAACTGCACACAATACTCCAGGTGTGGTCTCACCTGGGCCCTATACAGCTGCAGTACGACCTCCTTGCTCCTAAACTCAACTCATCTTGCTATGAAGGAGGAGTTGGCGGCGCAACTCACGTTGCAGCGGCCTCTACAGCTTGTCTGTCTTTTTTTTATTTTGTCTAGTTAAATGTAGTTGTCATGTTTTTTTTAATACTGTCTTTAACTGTGTATATGTGGGGGGGGCGGGGGAGGGGGAAACTTTTAAAATCTCTTCCCTGTACGGGAGACCTGACCTTTTCCCTTTCGGGTCTCCGTTGTCGTTGGGGCCTAGCACTGTGGAGCGGCCTCCAACGAGAATGACCTGGGGGCTCCAGTCGCGGTGCTGTGGACTTACCATCGTGGGGCTGGCCGGCCTCGGAGCGTGGGGAGCGGTGGTGGCTCGCTGCTGCGGCCCGACTCCGGAGCTCGGAGGCTCTGGTGGACTGTGATATCGGGAGCTCGCAGGTCCGGGTGGGAGACCGCTTTTCAGAGCTCCCGCAACGTAACCTCTCCAGCCAATGTCGTGGGGTTGGAACGACCCGGAGCGGGGCCGTACATTGCCCAGCACGGCTTCAATGGCCGCAGGGCATTCCAACGCCCGCCGGGCCTCCAACTTTGTGACATTTAGACCTGGAGCGGGGCCGTACATCACCCGGCGCGACTTTAAATGGCTGTGGAACTTGCCATCGCCCGCCTGGGGCTTCAACATCGTGGAGAAAATGGTGCAGGGGAGAGAAAAGACTTTGCCTTCCATCACAGTGAGGAGGAGATTCACTGTGATGGATGTTTGTGTGAATTGAATTATTTGTGTGTCTTGTAGGAGTTGTTTTGTTTGTATGGCTGTGGAAACAGAGTTTCGTTTGAGCCTCACTGAGGTTCAAATGACATGGAATAAATATTGAATAAATTGATTTGAATATGAAGGCCAACATGCCATTCGCTTTCTTCACTGCCTGCTGTATCTGCAAGCTTACTTTCTGTGACTGATATACAAGGACACCCAGGACTCATTGTACTTCCCATTTTCCTAACCTGACACCATTCAGATAATACAGAGTGTTGGAGTGACACCTTGGACTTCTTTATCTCTGTCTCCCTCTTCTGTGACTCTCAGTCCAAAGAATGTTTAAGGAAGAACTGAAGATGCTGTAAAAAGGGAAGGTAGACAAAAAATGTTGGAGGAACACCGCGGGTGAGGTCTCCGGCAAAGATCCTATAGCAATCAAGATAGTGCACTCCTGCTAAAACCAATGGGCTGACGTGTAGTAGGCAATGGAGCGGAACGTCAGCCTTTTCGTCGGCCATTTCAGTAAACCCGACCTGACTTTGTAAATCCCTCTGGCGGGACGCAAGTTGGGGCCTGATCAACGGCGGCTGGGTCGCCTGGGCGTAGGTGTCTGATGTTGTGAGACCCGACACACACGATGACCCCAGATCACGTGACTGAGGATGCGTCCCAGCGCATCTAGATGATGTATATTTTTAACACATTCTTCGTCACACGTCACAAAGGACCAGGTTCTGCCCCCTCCTTGCGTCCGACCAATCAGAGCAAAGTCTCCGCCCCTCGGACGGACCGCCCTCCGCCAATCGGAGACGCCGATTCCGCCCTAGCAACGGTTGCCACGACGCGGCCGGACCCGCCCCCGCGGCTCCTACACCACGTGGGCATGGGGGGGGGGGGGGAGGCGAAACAATCAACTGCAGAGGCTGCAAACCTGACATAAAACCTCAAGCGGGATCAGACGACAAAATGCTGCAATTACTCAGTGGGACGGGCAGCATCTCTGGAGAGAAGGAATGGGCAACGTGTCGAGGTGGAGACCCTTCCTCAGACTGATAGCTGTAGGAGAGATGTAGACAGTGATGTGGAGTGAAAAGCTTTTACATGGAAACATAGGCTATAGGTGCAGGAGTAGGTAATTCAGCCCTTCGAGCCAGCATCCCCATTCAATATAATCACGGCTGATCATCCCCAATCAGTACCCGGTTCCCGCCTTCTCCCCATATCTCCTGACACCGCTATCGTTAAGAGCCCTATCTAGCTCTCATGATAGCATCCAGAGAACCAGCCTCCACCGCCCTCTGTGGCAGAAAATTCCACAGACTCACAGCTCTCTGTGAAAAAGTGTTTCCTCGTCTCCGATCTCAATGGCTTACCTCTTATTCTTAAACTGTGCCCCCTGGTTCAGGACTCCCCCAACCTCGGGAAAATGTTTACTGCCTCTAGCGTGTCCAAACCCTTAACAATCTTATATGTTTCAAGATCCCCTCTCATCCTTTGAAATTCCAGAGTATACAAATCCAGCCACTCCATTCTCTCAGCATATGACAGTTCTGCCATCCCGTAAATTAACCTGGTGAACCTACGCTGCACTCCCTCAATAGCAAGAATGTTCTTCCTCAAATTTGGAGACCAAAACTGCACACAGTACTCCAGGTGTGGTCTCACTAGGGCCATGTACAACTGCAGAAGGACCTCTTTGTTCCTATACTCAACTCCTCTTGTTATGTAGGCCAACATGCCATTCGCTTTCTTCACTACCTGCTGTACCTGCGTGCTTATTTGTGTGTCTTGTAGGAGTTTTACTTCCCCTTTTCCCAACTTGACACCAATTAGATAATAATCTGCCTTCTTGCTTTTTGCTACCAAAGTGAATAACCTCACATTTATCAACATTAAACTGCATCTGCCATGCATCTGCCCAGTCACCCAAACTGTTCAAGTAACCCTGCATTCTCATAGCATCTCCTCACAGTTCACACTGCCACCCAGCTTTGTGTCATCTGTAAATGTGCTAATGTTACTTTGAATCCCTTCATCTAAATCATTGATGTATATTGTAAATAGCCACGGTCCCAGCCTTGCGGTTCCCCACTAGTCACTGCTTGCCATTATGAAAGGGACCTACTAATCCCTATTCTTTGTTTCCTGTCTGCCAACCAATTTTCTATCCATGTCAACACTCTACCCTCAATACCATGTGCACTATTTTTGCCCACTAATCTACTATGTGGGACCTTATCAAATGCTTCTGAAAGTCCAAGTACACTACATCCACTGGCTCTCCCTCGTCCATTGTCCATTTTCCTAGTTACATGCTCAACATATGTGAGAGGATAAAGTGATTAAACCCTATTAAAGAAAGGAGTTTTAAAGAGAATTCAAACAGAGAGGGGCTGGAGAGGAGATTCTGACAGCAGTGTCTGAAAATTGCCAGACCCATCCTTGAGGCCTTGAGTAAGAAGAGATAGCTTTGTCTCGCTAAGAAGGGGGTGATGTAGAGAAATCCCTATCAGTGGAAAGGAGTGATGGATGGGACCCTAGTCACTATAGCTTAGCTTTAGTGCTGATATAGGAAAACTGAGAGGGTTCACTAGGAGTTGAGCGAAACTGGGCCAGGTCATGAGCAACTGAGCATGCTTAATAGAATAAAATGAATATTACAACACACCCCTGGTCAAGAAATTGCTCATTACCATAAACATGTTTGAACATGCAATGTATGATGTGGGAGGTGCGAGGGGATGTACGGTGGGTTGTACCTACAGATTGTGCACCTCCAACCCTGATTGGAGAGCAGTCCGGAGGGGAAATTGAATGTAAGATTTTGTGTATAAAAGGGGGATGATCTCCCTGGCTTCAGGGTGTCCTCGATTGGAGAGGCACCCGGTCTGCAGACTCGTAAAATAAAGAAATCTCTTGCTTCCAGGATTTAGTCTTTGAGTATTTATTGTGAGCATAAAGGGTATCTCACAAATTGGGGGCTCGTCCGCGATCGCCACTCCGGCTGCTTGGTTGAGGCAAGGAAGGAGGGGAAGGTGCACCCTGCTGATTTCAGCAGTCTCTGATCTCCTTGCTTGCCATCACAGTTTGAGCGAGTGATATCCGGTGAAAAGACTCCGGAAGCAAGAGGGGGTGTAAGGTAAATACGTACGGGACGGTCGAGTGATTCTTGTGCACAGGACCCAGGTAAAGAAAAACGACTATTAAGTATTGCCTGGGCGATCGGGTTTGTCGGACGGGCATAGTCTGACAAGGTAATGGGAAACCGTGAACGGGAGACGTAAGGTCCGGGAACCGGGATGAGGCTCATACTGATATGGAGCCTAACATTCCGCCCGATAGTCCACGTTGGGCGAATGTTGGATGGGTGTTGAAGGGAACACCCGGGGTAAAGAGTAAGGAAACTATGTGCCTCTCACCAGTATGGGGTGTGAGGAACTTTAAAACGGAGATGAAAGTTTATTGGAAGACCCCTTGGGACTGGCTGAACAAATAGATCAGTTCCTAGGGCCAAAAACGTTTTATGAAAAATATTAAGTTGTTTCAAACAATCTCATTGAAGTAAGAAATGAACTAATGTAAAAAGCGGTTTTGTATGAATGAGGAAGTTTAGTATATGTGATAGGTTTGTTTGCTGTGGGCCATGTTGTAAGGGTGTCTGTGTGTGTTCCTTTAAGGAATTGTAAGCAATGGGGGAGGTTATTGTAAGGTAACGGACAATGCTATTTGAATCATCGCAACTTAAAAAGGGGAAGTTGGAAAATGTAGGTTGCTTGGCTTCTATAGATTTCTTTTCAGTAAAGTTAATTTGGCAAATTGTTAGTCGTATGTAATTTGTAGGGGGAATGGTTTGAACAAAATTAGAAATAAGTTAATTGCTGAACAATAAGCAGCTTTTATGGTTTGTTTAGATAAACATTCTGGTTGGAGAAGGGTAATAAATTAATGGGGCCCAGAAAAACAATACGGAGTTGGCAGACAATGATGTCAATAAGGGGAAGTTTGTTTACTTCAGAAGAAAGACAGATGGTCAGACAGGCAGGAGAAGGGGTTGCAGGCTGATTGCTGCCGACTTGAAAATAACCAAACAGGAAGGAAGAAAAAGTATGAGAGATCTCAGGGAGATAATAATCAAGGGAATTAGAGAAGGCCGTTCCCAGGGGACAGAATTTTCGAACGGGCTTTTGAAAATCAGCAGAACAAGACGAACTTCCGACAGTGTTTTTACAAAGGTTAAGGAAAAATGTCCAGCAGTATTCGGGATAGACCCTGATAGGACTGCAGGTCAGCAGTTGTTGAAGGTTAATTTTGTAACAAAATCATGACCAGATATTAGAAAGAAATTGGAAAAATTGGAAGATTGGAATGAAAAACCATTGAATCAGTTGTTAACAGAGGCTCAAAAGATATATGTAAAGACGGGATGAGGAGAAACAGAAGGGAAAGGCAAAAAATTATGTTGCAAGCAGTACAGCAAGTAGTATTGGAGGACGAGGAAGAGGTGAATGGAGGGACCGAAGTTGGGGTCCCCGGGAGAACAAGGAACAAGGATCAGGAGGGTGGTACATGGGGCCACCCTGGTGTTATTATTGTAAAGAGGAGGGTCATTTCAAGAGGGAATGTCCTAAAGCAACGACGGGAGGTGCAGTCGTACGCACTCATGGAAGGAAGAAGAGGACTTCAGCCAATTATAGAGAACTTACTAAAGGACGGTATATTAGAGAGTTGTATGTCCCCATATAACACCCCCGTACTCCCAGTAAGGAAGACCGACAGGACGTTCAGATTGGTCCAGGATCTCAGGGAATTAAATAAGGTAGTTAGAACGCGACACCCGGTAGTCCCGAACCTGTATACCATAATGGGACGGATACCCCCGAATCACAAGTGGTTCAGTGTGGTAGATTTAAAAGACGCTTTTGGAGCTGTCCCCTGGCTGAAGGGAGCAGGGACCTTTTTGCGTTTGAATGGGAAAACCCAGAGACCGAAAGGAAACAGCAGTATCGGTGGACTGCACTCCCTCAGGGATTTACAGAGTCCCGAACCTGTTTGGACAGATATTAGAAACAAGTATTAGAGGACGTCCCGAGGACTGATGAGACACAGCTGTTGCAGTATGTGGACGATTTATTACTATCAGGGGAAGAAGAGGAGGCAGTTAAGGATGCAACAATAACCCTCCTGAATTTTCAGGGGGAAAAGGGGTTGAGAGTTGTCTAGAAGTAAGTTACAGTTTGTAGAACGAGAAGTTAAATATCTAGGACACCTGATAAGCGATGGAAAGAGGAGAATAAACCCAGAAAGGATAGCGGGAATTAACCGGACTGCCAATGCCGAAGAATAAGAAGGAGATTAGGAAGTTTCTTGGACTGATTGGATATTGTAGATTATGGATAGATGACTATACCCGATAGGTTAGGTTTCTATATGATAAATTAAGTGAAGAAAATGATAAAGTAAAGTGGGAATCCGGGGACGAACACCAGTTTAGGAAATTAAAGAACAGTTTAATCACTGCCCCTGTACTGGCTCCCACCCGTCTATTGACCAGCCATTCCATCTTTTTGTGAACGCAGAAAATGGAATTGCGCTGGGGGTACTGACCCAAGAGAAAGAGGGAAGCGGCAGCCCGTCGCGTTCCTCTCCAAACTCTTGGATCCAGTATCGCGGGGATGCCAGTATGTATTCAAGCGGTAGCAGCCACAGCGGTGTTAGTGGAAGAAAGTAGAAAATTGACATTTGGAGGAACTCTGGTAGTGTCCCACTCCCCACACGGTCCGGACGATACTAACTCAGAAGTCCAGTCGGTGGTTGACGGATTCTAGAATTTTGAAGTATGAGGTTATACTTATGGAAAAGAATGATTTGACCATAGTAACGGATAAAAACCTAAATCCCTCTCAGTTTTGTACTCGGCAGGTGCTGAGCAGGAAGGGGAGTTATCAGAACATGATTGTAGTGAGATAATAGAACTTCCAGACAAAGAGCAGGGAAGATTTAGAAGAACGACCGCTTGAGACAGGGGAGAGATGGTTCATTGATGGTTCTTCCCGATGCATAGATAGAAAAAGGTATAGTGGGTATGCTATAATAACCGGAGAAGGGTTTGAAAAAGTGGAAGCAGGCAGGTTACCAGGAAGTTGGTCCGTGCAAACGTGTGAACTGTATGCATTACTGAGGGCATTGGAAACTATTGAAAGGGAAAGATGGAACTGTGTATACGGACTCCAAGTATGCCTTTGGGGTGGTACACACCTTTGGGGAAAATCTGGAAAGAAAGAGGGATGATTACAGCCAGAGGGAAAGAGTTGGCTCATGAACAGTTAATTGAGAAAGCTTTGGAAGCACTAAAATTGCCAGAAAGAATAGCGGTGGTCCATGTAGCAGGCCACCAGAGAGGGAATTCGCTGGAAGCTAGAGGGAACAGGGCAGTCGATAGTGCCGCTAAGACAGCAGCGACAGAAGGAAACGGTAAAAATGCTGTCTCTGATACGTTGAGAGAGGGAATAGAGAAGATACCTGTATTCTCGCGGGAGGAGGAAGATAAAATGAATGAGTTGGGTGCCCGGCGCTCCACGGACGGGAAGTGGTGGACGCCGGACAAAAAACAAATAATTACTAAAGGATTGACGAGGGATTTGATTAGACAACTACATTCGCAATCGCACTGGGGAGCTCAGGCTCTGTGCGACACGATCCTACGGACTTATGCCTGTAGAGGCATTTATACTTTAGCCAAGCAGGCGGTGTCTGGTTGTGTAATGTGTCAGAAGGTGAATAAGAAGGTAATGAGAGCTGTCCCAGGGGGAGGACAACAATTGGCCATTAGACCCTTCCAGAGAATACAGGTAGATTTCACAGAATTACCAAAAGTACAGCAGTGGAAATATCTTTTGGTTATAGTGGATTATTTCACCAGGTGGGTAGAGGCATTTCCCACGATAAATGCCACTGCCCAGGCAGTTACTAAGATATTGCTGGAACAAATCATCCCACGATATGGAGTAATTGAATCCATAGACTCAGATCGAGGAACACATTTTGCTTCCAAGGTGCACCTGTTAATTTGTCTATTGCGAATACGGACGGCACCACGAAAGGATATTGCGGTGTCTCCCTATGAAATGTTGTTTGGATTGCCTTATTTTGGGAAGGTGGAAGGCACACCAACCTTTGAGGGAGGTGATGTATTCTTGAGGAACTATTTACTGGCAGTGTCCCATTCCCTTACAGAATTAAAAGCGAAAGGATTATTGGCTCAAAGCCCACCACTTGACTTTCCAATACATGCTGTAAAGGCCGGCGACTGGGTACTGGTTAAAAATTGGAAGGAGGAGAAAACTCCAGCCCAGGTGGACTGGACCGTACCTAGTATTACTGACAACCGAGACAGCAATACGAACAAAAGAGAAAGGGTGGACCCACGCGATCCGGGTTAAAGGACCCATCTATCCACCCGTTCCTGAGGAGGAGGAACAGTGGACGGTGAGCCGGGAAGTACACCCCTAACAGTAATTTTAAAAAGAAAAGCATTGAATGTATAACTGACAGTATGAAAGGAGCAGTCGTGGTATTGTTTTGCTTTGTATGTAATTGTTGTAAAAGGTATTAATAATTGTGATAAATGTTTATCATCCTAATTCAATACAGAGGGGTAATAACCAGATCATTTACCTATCATTCCCATGTGAATAAAGCATGCATGACCGAAAGAATAGAATCATTTGTAAACAGGGGGGAAAGGAGTATTTGATGGCAGGCAATAGGGGGGTATAATAGGGAAGTTTGGGGCCGTTACCTGCCCAAGGGGAGAGAGATGGGTTTGTGTGCAGTTAGTTTTCCCTTCTCAGATCATAAAAGGGGCAATAGATAAGACGAAGGAGGAAGTAGTGAAAGAGATTACTAAGGTAGTAGTCACGAAGCCTCCCCCTCCCCCCATACTCAGCCTCAAGTGCACCAGACACTGTACGAAGAAAATCAAGAAGCAGATCGAAATCCCTGAAGGGAAAAAAAAACCTGTTTGTGGACTTGGCCACCCGGATAGCTGGGAATCTGAATGTGACTAAACTGTTGGGTCTGCGGAGGACCACTGATGAATTCACGCTGGCCATGGGAGAAGGATCCATTGTTGAAATATGGGGACCTGATGGGGTGGAACCTGACAGTAGCTGGACAAGACCGAGATCCCCAGGTATGGGTCCTGACAGATGCTCCGGTCGTCGGGACTGAGTGTATCGCTAGGCCCTGGGCAAAGGATGCCGTCCTAGTAGGCAGCAGCCCCTGCCAGCGCATCGTCACCCAGTGGCCAAATCAGTCCCGAGTGTGGTGGCCAGAGGAGCCTAAATGGTATCTAACTAAGAAATATGGGGAAAACTGCGCTATCCGGATGGAAATTGATGGAGTGGAAACAGCCGGACTATGGAACTGCACCGGGAATAACCCTTATCAGGGGATCCCAGTATTGCGAGATGTATGGAAACAAGGTTGCCTCTAGTGGACCGGCCCCTGAAGGATTGTTATGGATATGCGGATACAAGGCATACTCGGTGTTACCGATGAATTGGAGTGGGACTTGTTTTATTGGACTGGTACAACCTGGATTCTTCCTGTTAAACCCCAAAGAAGGCCAGTCGTTAGGAACACCTGTACTTGATGACCTATATCGGAAAAAGAGGAAAATAGACATGGAGAATGGGAAGATGATGAGTGGCCACCAGCAAGATCATCTCATACTACGGACCAGCCACTTGGGCACAAGATGGAATCCTGGGGCTACCGAACACCAGTATATATGTTTAAACCGGATTCATAAGGCTACAGGCAGTACTGGAGGTAATTACAACCAAACTGCGGGGCGCTGGAGATGCTGGCAAAGCAGCAGACGCAGATGAGAGCAGCAATATACCAGAACAGGTTAAGCCCTAGATTTCTCCTGGCAGAAGAAGGAGGGGGTATGCAGGAAATTCAACCTCTCTAATTGCTGTTTGAACATCGATGATAATGGACAGGCAGTGATGGACATATCAGAAGGGATCCGGAAGTTGGCGCATGTTCCAATACAAAAGTGGAATTCGATTATGGGAAACCCAATGGTGGGATTCTAAATCCTCGGAGGAACATGGTGGAGAACGGTGGGACTTGTGTTTCTATGTGCAGTGGCTGGACTGATCTTTATCCCCTGTTGTATCCCTTGTTTTAGGGAACTTATTACCAGAAGTATGTCAGATGCAGGCTGTAGTCATGCCTATGGAGAAGAAAGGGGAAATACAGAAAATAATGATAATGCGACCAGGGGAAGTTTATGATTTACAGGAGGAGAAGGTTAGGACGATTGTTACGTCAGTTCGAATTGAAGGAACTTAAAAATGAGGGTTTAATCAGTGTATGCGTAGCAAAAGAAAAAGGGAGGATTGTGAGGGATAAAGTGATTAAACCCTATTAAAGAAAGGAGTTTTAAAGAGAATTCAAACAGAGAGGGGCTGGAGAGGAGATTCTGACAGCAGTGTCTGAAAATTGCCAGACCCCATCCTTGAGGCCTTGAGTAAGAAGAGATAGCTTTGTCTCGCTAGAGAAGGGGGTGATGTAGAGAAATATCCCTATCAGTGGAAAGGAGTGATGGATGGGACCCTAGTCACTATAGCTTAGCTTTAGTGCTGATATAGGAAAACTGAGAGGTTCACTAGGAGTTGAGCGAAAACTGGGCCAGGTCATGAGGCAACTGGAGCATGCTTAATAGAATAAATGAATATTACAACACACCCTGGTCAAGAAATTGCTCATTACCATGAACATGTTTGAACATGCAATGTATGATGTGGGAGGTGCGAGGGGATGTAACGGTGGGTTGTACCTACAGATTGTGCACCTCCAACCCTGATTGGAGAGCGGTCCGGAGGAGAAATTGAAATGTTAAGATTTTTGTGTATAAAGGGGGATGATCTCCCTGGCTTCAGGGGTGTCTCGAGTTGGTAGAGGCACCCGGTCTGCAGACTCGTAAAATAAAGAAATCTCTTGCTTCCAGGATTTAGTTTTTGAGTATTTATTGTGAGCATAAAGGGTATCTCACACATGCTCAAAATATTCCAGAAGATTAGTCAAGCATGATTTCCCCTTCGTAAATCCAATCTGACACAGACAGGTCCTGTTACTGCTATCAAAATGTGCCACTATTTCATCATTTATGATTGACTCCAGCATCTTCCCCACCACCGATGTCAGGGTAACTGGTCTATAATTCCCTGTTTCTCTCTCCAGCCATTCTTAAAAAGTGGGATAACATTAGCTACTCTCCAATCTACAGGAACTGATCCTAAATCTATGGAACATTGAAAAATGATCAACAGTGCATCCAAATGGTGCCATTCTCTCTGCTGCCCCTGCTGGTGGGAGGGGGGAGGGACTATAAAACCCGGAAGTGGTGTGCCTCGGCAAGAAGAACACATGTCTACTCAACTGTGTGTGCCCTTAATGTGGTTTGAAAATGAAAATATGGTTGGTTGTGCAAGTGTGTGTGGTGTGGGGTTAGTGTGAGTGCGGGGGGGTTAGTGTGAGTGCAGGGGGGGGGGTTAGTGTGTGTGTGTGGGGGGGTTAGGGTGTGTGTGTGTGGGGGGGGGGTTTAGGTTAGTGTGTGGGGGGGCAGGGGTTAGTGTGTGGGTGGGGGTTAGTGTGTGTGTGTGTGTGTGTGTGTGGGGGGGGGGGGTTGGGGTGTGGTGTGTGGAGGGGGGGGTTGGTGTGTGTGTGTGGGGTTGGTGTTGTGTGTGGGGGGGGTTGGTGTGTGTGTGTGTGTTTGGTGTGTGTGTGGGAGGTTTGGTTAGGGTGTGTGTGGAAGGGGTTGGTGTGTGTGTGGGAGGGGGGGTTTGTGTGTGTGGAGGGGGTTGGTGTGTGTGTGTGGAGGGGGTTGGTGTGTGTGTGTGGGGGTTGTTGGTGTGTGTATGTGTGGGGTGGTTTTTTGTATGTGTGTGTGGGGGGTTAGTGTGTGGGGGGTAGTGTGTGTGTGTGTGGAGGTGTTTAGTGTGTGGGGGTGTTAGTGTGTGTGTGTGGGGGGGGTTATGTCACAATGAACCATTCAGCCGCACCCGCGCATTTGGGGGTTATGGGTGTGTGGTGGAATATTGTGTTCTGGGACCAGCTCTCCCGTGTGAAACCGCGTGCTCCACGCCCCCCCCCCCCCATGTTGGAGGACGGGGCCCAATGGGTCCCACTTGGTCTAGTATATTACTAAAACTCGCATTTTGAACCATGCGCTGCCCCCTCCCCTTCCCCTCCACCTCCCCCCCTCCCCCACCCACCCACCCACCTCTCTCTCTCTCTCTCTTCTCTCTCTCTCTCTCTCTCTCTCTCTCTCTCTCTCTCTCTCTCTCTCTCTCTCTCTCTCTCTCTCTCTCTCTCTCTCTCTCACTTCAATGCACTAGCGATATCGTGAGCCCCCGCCTGTAAATGACCCTTCGATCGCTGGACCCCCCGACCCGACTCAGGATCACAGGTACTGTACCTAGAAACACCGGGAAGATCTCCAGAGCCGATGGGCAGGATCTTCCAGGGGCAACGGAGCTGGAGCTGCTGCCTGCAAAGGAATCCCCGTTCCAGCGCAGTTTCGCAGAAACAGCAGGTACAATAAACATAGTACCTGGAAACATCGGAGAGGCCTCCATTGTGTCCGTAAACGTGGCTAGACTTCAGGTCAGATTGAAGCACAGGGGACTTCGATCCCCTCTCCCTACCATCCTACTGGCTAATGTACAGTCCCTTGAAAACAAAGTGGAGGCCAAAGCCCACAACTAGGCCTTCAGCACAGCCCCGAGGCCTGCAACACAGGCTCTGAGGCCCAGAACTTGGGCCAATTCAGAACCAGAATCAGATTTTATTCACCAAGTATGTTTTGCAACATATGAGGAATTTCACAGGCCAGGTCAGTCACACAATTAAAAGCAACAAACGCAAAAACACATTTTAACATGAACATCCACCACAGTGACTCCTACACATTCCTCACTGTGATGGAAGGCGAAAAAAAGTTTGTCCTTTTGTTCTTCCTCGATCGAGGGCCTCGAGCCTCCGTTGACAGGACGGTCTTGACTCCCATAGCCAGCGGCGTTTGGGCCCTCCGCATTGAGGCGATTAGCTCCTGCATCGGGGGAATGTCAGCTTCCCCGTACCGGGCGATCGAACCTCGCGTCAGGGCTGGACGTACCTTCTACGGCGTTGGAACTCCCGACTCAACCTCTCCTGAGACTGCGAGCCCTTGATGGTCAGTCTGCAGGCCGCTATGGGAGCGATCCCAGGCAAGAGATCCGCTCCAATGTTAAGTCCGTGTCCCGCGGTGGGGCTCACGACGGTCTGAGGAGATCTCCAGTTCCAGCGATGGTAGGCCGCAGAGCCTGGAGAATGTGATCCGAAAATTGATCACATCTCCGGGAAGGTAAGAACTTGAAAAAAAGTTTCCCTCGATTTCCCCCCCACCCCACATGAAACAAACCGAAGAACTTAGAAACAAACTTTAAACGGGCGCTAAAAATAACAAAAAGGTGAAAGAACGAACAGACTGCCGGCAGGGCTGGCCATCTCCCTGGAGTCCCTGGAGCCCCTGGATGTCCAAAAGCATAAAACACAGGCCTGGAAACTATTATACATCCCCGTGGCCAACAAACCACGCACTCATGGCACCAGAACTTAGGCCAAAGCCCAGAACTTAGACCCAGAGACTATAACTATAGCACAGGCCCAGAGCCTATAATAAAGCCCTTCTTCTTGCGAATGAAACATAAATAAACCAAAGGAATAGTTGGATCTCAAGCCGGGTGTTGAGCAGCCTGGTTGTTGTCTCTGCGTCAATGTCGCCAGGCCCTGAGCTCCATTTGGTGGGTGGTAGAGCGGACGCCAAGAGATGACATGGTTGGCTGACTATTGTTCTGCTCCGCATTCACAGGTTGGGCTCTGGCGGAGCCCCTATGTACACATGCTCGCATTGAAACTCCCAACTCCAGTACCGTCTGTTAAGCTTCACCCATGCTCCTCTGGGGAGGTCAGACCTGGACAACTTTTATCTGATGATGAGATGTAGCTGTGTAATGGAGATCAGGTTCCCTTCTACTCCCGTGACCACTTGGTGGCTATCCAGTGTGCCTTTGTCTCAGTTGCCTGGATGGATGCTAGGAGTTATTTTCCATGTGGAGCAAAGGGTTGACGGGACTTCAGTCGGCGTGGCCTCATCTCTCTGCTGATAGCCTGATGGAGGTGATCTGACAGCCCTCAGAGCCTATAATAAAATCCTGTGGCCCAGAATTTAGGCCCAAGCCCAGAATTTTGGGCCCGGAACCTACAACACACGCCCAGGGCATACAACGCAGGCCCAGAGCCTATAACACAGGCGTGGAGCCTACAACACAGGCCCGGTGCCTAAAACACAGGTCCCTATAAAACAGCCCTGAGGCCTACGAAACAGGCACGGAATCTCAGAACTTCGGGCAATGCCCGGAACACAGGCCTGTGACCTAAAATGTAGGCCCGACACCAATGCACAAATCCTCTGAACCAAAGAGCATTATTGAGAGATATTTTAGTGGGTGCTTAGTGACAAATACAATATATTTGTGTACTTATGCTTAGATCTAAATGTTTTAATGAAACTTTTTGGGCCAAAAATCAGCAATTAGACATTGAATTAAAAGCAATATAAAGCATAATCCCTCCCTCCCCCCCCCTCCATCCCCCTCTCTCTCTCAGGGATGTCAGTGAGTGAGGAAAGGAAGGAGGTCTGGGTGCCTTGTGGTCCTCCGACTACAGTGCACCCTGTCTATTGAAGGCCACGGTGCAGCGCCTCTGGTCCTCCGACTGCAGTACCTTCTCGGGGGGCCACGATGCACCTATTCACGTTCCCCACAGACGCTGCCCAACCCGCTGATTTACTGCAGCACTCTGTGACCTTCTTCCCATGATGCATGTCACTCCCATAGTTGATTCAGTGGCAATGACCGGCGATCTCTGTCGGATTGGGGGTGACGTCAGGGCGCTGGTCGTGTTGGCTGGCGACGGGCCGCTCGATGCAGTGCCCAGATGCTCGGCACCCCCAGGTCGGTGCGGAGCCCCCACTTCTCCCCTGCCCTCCTTCCCACTCCCCTCACTTCTCTCCTTCACCTCACTTCCATCATCCCCATCCACCTTCCCCATTTGCCTCCTCACCATCTCCCCCTTCCTTCCTGCCTCCCTTAACCCTTATTCCCCTCCCTCCTCACCCTCACACCTTCATTTCCCCCCTTTATTCCCCCGCTCCCCCACCCACCCACTTGTAATGTTCATGCATTAGTAATGTCCTGGTTGCAAACTTGTTGATGCTCTGTGTTCCCCTCCTGCAGGGTTTTGGAGCTGTTGCTGTGGATGAAGAGATGGGGACGTGGGCGGCCAGAGTGCCAGTGAGCCCCCCACCTGCTTGGTGTATGGGCTGAGCTTCGAGAGACTGAGCTTTGGTGCAGGACCACATGACGGGGCACAACAAGGGGAAGCGTTATGAGTGTGACGTGTCTGGTAAGGCATGGCAGCACCCGAGCGAGCTGGAGACTCACTGGCGGGTGCACACGGCAGAACGCCCCTTCGACTGCTTGGAGTGCAGCAAGAGCTTCACCCGCTATGACAGACGGCTGCGGCACAACTGGCAGCACACTGGTGAGAGGCCCTTCGGCTGCTCCAACTGTGGCAAGAGCTTCAAGACGACGCATGAGCTGAAGATGCAGCAGCTAGTGCACACGGGCGAGAAACTCTTCGGCTGCTCCACCTGTGGCAAGAGCTTTGCATGGTTGTGGGGGCTGCAGCTGCACAGGCGGGTGCACAGCAGTGAGCGGCCCTTCACCTGCTCCGACTGCAGCAAAGGCTTCAAGTCATTGCCGGACCTGTTGATGCACAGGCAGGACACGGTGCGGCTGGTCTGCGGCCGCACTCACCAAGATGCCCATCGCCAAGGGTACGGGTCCATCACCTCCCCCACAAAGGCCACCAGCTTGGCACTGGCCATGGCACCCAGATCCAGCCCGCTGGAGGGTAGCCTTTGTGTGGGAGGTGATGGGCCGGTACTTCTCTCTGGTGGAGGCGTGGGTGGAGGCGGCAGTCCCTGGCGACACCTCGGCCGCTCCACAGAGAAATCTCATGCCTATCACATCCGAACTGTACTTATCAGCCATCCCCTGCTATAAACCCAGCTACCTTTGTTCCACTGCCAGAAGAAGAATGTGGCCATGATTGTCTGTTGCTTGTAGAAGCCGCTGCCACTCCCCGGCTGGACTTACACTCATCCGATTGATCATCCTGATCTGGTCCTATTTACCGATGTCTCTTCACACCGACCTGGCGATGACAGATTATTGGCAGATTATGCAGTGGTCACACCACACCTACTGCTGGAGGTGCACTGTTTACCATCTGGAATGTCCGCTCAGGCAACTGAGCTGTATGCCCTAGCTCATGCCTGCATATTGGCAAAAGATGCAAGTGCTAATATCTTTACCGCTTCTTGCTATGCGTTTGGGTTGTACATGACTTTGGGCAGTTATGGAAAAATAGAGGATTCATCAAATCAACAGGAAAGGCTCTTAAGCATGGTAAACTGATAGTAAATTTATTAAGATCCTAAAATGTAGACATATTCCTTATTAACTATCTTTGGAGTATAAAATACATGAATATACTAACATTGTGTGGGATTAGAAAGAATACAAGGGTGAAGTGAGGCATCTAGATGGGCATCTGAACAGGAGGAAGGTAGAAGTTGGAGTTTGAAATCCAACGAACAACTTCCACACACAACACAGTGAACTCTCTGCTGGAAGTAAACAATGTTGGGTTTGTGCCCATATTCCTTTGCATGCACAAGGAGGTATCGCTTTGCTTGCTCCAACCAAAATTATAATCGGACCTGTATGGCTCCATTTTTGCAACTGATTAATGAGACAAAATATTAATATCCTTTCTTCCTCTAAGTGTTCATCAAGAAGAAGGGAACTGTGGAAGAAAAATTAATATCCTTCCTTATTTAATTTTGATTGGAATTGAACAAAATAATGAAAGGATGTATTGGATGTGACAATTGGCAGCTCTCGCTTGACCAGGTGCAGAAGAGGTTGTGGGAATCGGCAAAGTAAGATTAGACGTATTACCTCTTGTCTGGGAATGTGTGAAGGGTGAATCGTAAACGTAAACATGAAATAGCAGAGCAGATAACGAAGCTTGTTTACTCTTCTGTGAGTCGTTACTGAGGATCTCACGCGTCCCCTACCGCTAGCAGCGTAGATATGTTGCAGTAAATGGGAGTCTTATGATTGGTTTGGAATTGGGATGGTGGTGTGGGCCGCCTGAAAGAAGAGATAGAATAATGTCAAGATTCCCTTGTATTGTGTTTGACTTGAATTAACCATGTGCTTGACTTGTATTCATTATTCCCCACACCCCCTCTCACACACTGCCCATCCTCCCCCACACCCCCCTCCACATCAAACCAACCCTCTTTTACCCCCCTCTCCCACCACACCCTCCCCCTACCGACACCTCCCCTCTCCCACATCCCCCTCCCCCACCCCACACCACACCCCCGCCAAGAGGTGGGATATTGCTTTGGGGGAACGGGTTGCGTTAGGGGAACTGGTGAGTGGTGGAATATTGTGCTGGGGAATGGGTTGTGTTGGGAGGGGGGGGGGGAACAGGCCTCTTGTGTGACTGGGACCCAAAGAGTCCCACTTAGTCTAGTCATGCAATAAAATCTCGAAGCAAATCTGCAAAGTCTCCGCTTTTTATTTTCCGTTAATTTCCCTCTAAATTGCACTTCCGGTGGCGCTATGGAGACCTAGAGGATAGCGCCAGCCAGCTCCGCAACAAAATCGGAGAAAACGGGGGTTTAAAAGGACTTACCGGCTGTCTGTTGCACACTGCCTGCCGTTTCTTCACCGACTGTGCCGAGTGACGTCATCAGGCGCGCGACAAACTATGTCGACGGCACGGAGCCCTACCGACAAGGCTAAAGGTCGACAAACCCGGCAGAGACCGGGAGAAGGCCCAGCTGAAGCCTCGGAGTCGAGTAGGACTCGATCCCTGGAGGATGTATCCAAAAAATCGGGGACAAAAATGGAAGGTGAGGAATTGAAAACTTTCATTTCTCAACAGATGGCTGGCTTAAAGGAAGAAATAAAGGAAGAAATAAAGGATATAAAGGAAGAAATAAGTCAAATGAATACTCAGATGGATACTCAGTTGAATCAGATGAAAAATCAACTGAACCAATTACAACGGGATACAAAGTCAATCATTGAAAAAAAGGTCAAGAAATTATCGGAGGATTTGAAGGAAGAATTTATTGAAATGTTTAATGATATGGAAAAAAAGATGGACAAAAAACTTAAAAAGGACTTCCATAATAGGATTAATCCTATTGAAGAAGTACAGCAACACCAGATGGCTGGAATAAGGAACCTTGAACAAATAGCTGAGAAGAATGTTGTGACTACAGCGCAGCTGATTACAGAAAATGAACGCCTAATGAACCTGCTGACTAAAACAACAGAGAAATGTACTGAGCTAGAAGGGCATCAGTGAAGGCAAAACCTGAGGATTGCGGGGATTCCTGAGGGTCGAGAGAATATCGACGGCCCTCGAGAATTCACTGCTAAATTACTCAAAGAAGTACTATCTCTGGATGAAGTGCCTTTACTAGCTCGTGCTCACAGAGTCAGCAGACGCCAGACCAGACCAGGGGCTCCTCCGAGACAAATGATTTTAAAGGTACAATATGACTTTGTACTGGATGAGATTATGCGAAAAGCTTCAGGAATCAAAGGCTTGACATTCGAAGGCCAAAGGATTAGTATCTATCGAGACTATCCACCAGAGGTCGCCAGGAAACGGAAAGCATTTAATGAAGCCAAAGGTCTTATGAGGGGAGTAGGAAACTTGAGATACGGTTTGAATTATCCAGCTATCCTAAGAGTTACTTATAACAACGCCGAACACTTCTTTAAAACCCCAGCAGCTGCTTTGGAATTTGCCCAACAGTTCAAGACCTGAAGAGTATCTACAAGCAAATATATTGACTTTTACTACTCTTATTACTTTTAAATATCCAACATGGACTCTTAACACCCACTGAGATTCTACAAGATAACATTGGACTTGATGGAATGGACAATGCCGAACGGAATGGAGAGGAATAAAATGAGATCCGAAATTGTTATCTAGATATTGATAATTGATAATTAGTCCTAACATATAACTAACATAATAAATAACATATACTTTAAGATCACAAACGTAGTTTTATTATTAGGATTATTGTTCCCTTTTTTTTTATTAATTAAGATTGTTCACTATTACTAATAATTATTACTAATAATTAACAACTGATTTTCCTTTTTTGAATTGACTTAATTGTATGTTATTTTTCTTTTTTATATAGCATTTATATTTGATATGTTTAATATTACTTAGATTTTTAAGTCATCTTTAGATATAGATACTTTTATAGGATTAATCCTATCCTTTCCCCTTCCTTTTTTCTATTACCACCCCCTTTTCTTTTTCCCTTAATATTATACCCCCGTTAAAATATTGCTATGGAATAATAATTCCCCAAATCTAGGAGCTGGCCTAGTTAACAACATCAATGACGGAAGTCATTAGATGGATAGTCATGTTAATATGGCTAACACAAACTACATCTATTCCAGATGTAGTTCTTTCCTCCTTTACACATAACACTTTAATCTATCCTTTATTTATCTTTCATATCTATTGTATTTCTCGGTTTGAATGGAGTAAGATATTGTACCAATGGAGATATATTCGTGAGGGACAAAAAAGTGATTTAAAATTCATCTATTCAAGGTTCAGGTGTAGGGTTGGGTCTATCGCGCTGATCCTTAGACTCTATTAGATCTCTACAAATTTAAAATGCAAGACTTAAAAAGAAATATGGGGAATGAGGGATTAACGTTTTGCAGTTGGAATGTTAAAGGTATTAATGAACCGATAAAGAGAGGCCCACAGGAGCCGTTGGAAGTGAAGGAGGGGGAGGAGCGACACCCGACCGGTAAGGATAAAAATCGAGCGCGGGGCTTGTTTTTCCAGAGGCCCACAGGAGCCGTTGGAAGAAGAGGAGGAGGGGGAGGAGCAACACCCGACCGGTAAGGATAAAAATCTAGCGCGGGGCTTGTTTTTCCAGAGGCCCACAGGAGCTGTTGGAAGAAGAGGAGGAGGGGGAGGAGCGACACCCGACCGGTAAGGATAAAAATCTAGCGCGGGGCTTGTTTTTACCCAAATCCATAACATTCCATTTGGAGAAGTGGGTTTTTTTTTGAGGAAGCCGCTGATTGGTGGAAGAGGACCCGAGGAAGCAGCTGATTGGGTGCAACCCCGGGTTTACTATTTTACATTTCTGCCTTCTGGGAGTGAGGGATTCTGGGAGTTAGGGATTCAGTATTTAGTAGTAAAGTTTAAAGGATAAGTTTTTGTGTTTTTTTAAAAATATTTAATACAGAGTAATTTGGGAGTAAGGTATGGCAGTAGAGATTGGCCCCGTGGTTTGTTCAGCTGCAACATGTGGGAGATCAGGGAGATGGTCGGTGTCCCTGGTGACTACGTTTGCAGGAAGTGTGTCCAGCTGCAGCTCCTGGCAGACCGCATTGAACGATTGGAACTGCGGCTGGATTCATACTGGAGCATCCACGATGCGGAGAAAGTCGTGGATAGCACGTACAGTGAGTTGGTCACACCGCAGGCAAAAGGTAGGAGGACAAGAAGGGAACGGGTGGCCAATAGCCAGCAAAGCAGTAGGCAGGTAGTGCAGGAGTCCCCTGCAGTCATCTCCCTCCTAAACAGGTATACCATTTTGGATACTGTTGAGGGAGATGGCTCATCAGGGGAATGCAGCAGCAGCCAGGTTCATGGCACCATGGGTGGCTCTGCAGCACATGAGGGGAGAAAAAAGAGGGAAGGGCAATAGTAAATAGGGGATTCAATTGTCAGGGGAATAGATAGGCGTTTCTGCGGCCGCAAACGAGACTCCAGGATGGTATGTTGCCTCCCTGGTGCAAAGGTCAGGGATGTCACTGAACGGCTGCAGAACATTCTGGAGGGGGAGGGTGAACAGCCAGTTGTCGTGGTGCATGTTGGCACCAACGATATAGGTAAAAAAAGGGATGAGGTCCTACAAGGTGAATTTAGGGAGCTAGGAGATAAACTTAAAAGTAGGACCTCAAAGGTAGTAAATCTCCGGATTACTACCAGTACCACGGGCCAGTCAGAGTAGAAATAGGAGGATAATGCAAATGAATACGTGGCTTGAAAAGTGGTGCAAGGGGGAGGGATTCAAATTTTTAGGGCACTGGGACCAGTTCTGGGGGAGGTGGGACCGGTACAAACAGGATGGTTTGCACCTGGAATGGAATGGAACCAATGTTCTTGGGGGAGTGTTTGCTAGTGCTGTCGGGGAGGATTTAAACTAATGTGGCAGGGGATGGGTACAAGAGCAGAGAGGCAGGAGGGTGTAAAATTAGGGTAGAAGCATTAGGTAGCAAGGTGAAAGGTTAAAAGTGGCAGGCAGACAAAACCAGGGCAAAAATCAAAAAGGGCCACTTTTCAGCAAAATTGTATAAGGGGTAAATGCGTTGTAAAGACAAGCCTGAAGGCTTTGTGTCTCAATGCAAGGAGTATTCGTAATAAGGTGGACGAGTTGAACGTGCAGATAGATATTAATTATTATGATATAGTTGGGATCACCGAGACATGGCTCCAGGGTGACGTAGGCTGGGAGCTGAACATCCAGGGATATTCAATATTCAGGAGGGATAGAGAGAAAGGAAAAGGAGGTGGGGTAGCGTTGCTGGTTAGAGAGGAGATTAAAGCAATGGAAAGGAAGGACATTAGCTTGGAGGATGTGGAATCGGTATGGGTAGAGCTGCAAAACACTAAGGGGCAGAAAACGCTGGTGGGTGTTGTGTACAGGCCACCTAACAGTAGCAGAGAAGTTGGGGATGGTATCAAACAGGAAATTAGAAATGCGTGCGACAAAGGCAAAACAGTTATAATAGTAAGATTAAACGAGAACTCACCTGTTCGAAGTTTGATCGTTATTTTACGAGGAGTTACGATGAGGGATTACGTGAAGAGCCCGCCTCACGCTGGTAACGGCATACTTCAAAGCAACGGCATGAAAAACACAGAACACCAAAGCCGGAGTAACATAGTAAGGCTCATAAAAAGACTTAGAACCACCATTTGATCATTTATTTTACGAGGGTGGGAGTGGAGGGCACGTAATCCCTCATCGTAACTCCTCGTAAAATAACGATCAAACTTCGAACAGGTGAGTTCTCGTTTAATCTTACTATTTTACTTCGGAGTCACGTGAGTGACTACGTGAAGAGTTTTAAAGCTTTCTGTGTTTTTTATGTCGTAGAATTAATCCGTACGACAGTCCGGCTAAGTAAACACATACATGAGAAAGCAGACAAATGTTAGATCTTTTCACAATTAAGTTTTTTAATGGCTGAAAGACCATATAATACCCTCCTTATATTTGAGGGAAAAAATGATTACAAGTGACAAAAGATATCAGTGACTACACAACTGATTATAGCAATTAATAGCAAACAAAGCAGGTGATTATAGTGCTCCCAACACCGCGTGTCCAAAGCTTGTCATAGTGTGAACAGGTTTGTTGTAGAACTTTGAAAAAGTTTCTTCTTTACTCCACCCTGCGATTTTTAAAAATATGCTCGATAGGTACGTCCCGCCCCTTCGCCGCGGACGTAGCTGCCGCCCTGGTGGAGTGAGATTTGAAGACATCAGTGTCTACTCCCGCTAAACCAACACCTGTTTCAACCATTTTGAGATAGTTTGAACTGAAGCTTTTGTGTGTGGCTTTTTGTGCGTAAGCAGCAATGTCTTTTCGTTTCCTCGAAAAGTGTCCGTCACTTTAATACATTGGTTCAAATGTCTAACCACACACAAAGCAAGCTCAATATGAAAAGCTTGAAAGGTTACCTTTGTTCCAGATCTCCCTGGTCTACTTTGTTTGATCAGATCGTAAACATAGAATACAACGTTATCTGTAGTCACATGCATACAGTCTAAACGCAACATTTGTAAAGTTTGCACTCTTTGGGCTGAGACCAGTGACATTAACATGACCAATTTCAATGTTAACCTATCCAATGACAACCCTTCAATTGGCGTCCATTCTCTAAGTAGAGCAAGTACTATGCTCACATCCCAAATCTCTGTATATCTAGGTTTTGGCGGATTCATGTGAAAAATTCCTTTCATGAATCGTGATATTAAATGGATGCGACCCAATTGATTTCTCACCAGTCATAAGTCCTAAATAGGACGACAAGGCACTGCGTGCAGTGTTAATGGCACTGTAACTTAAATGTTGGCCAAAGCGCAAATTGGCAAGGAATTCCAAAACATGAGTAACATTCACAGAATCATCAGAAATATTTTGACTGTGTGCAAAATTCTTCCCATTTCTTAATATGTGTCATATATTGTTTCTGTGTGCTATCTCGCCATGATGCGCCAATAACTGTCAAGTTTGGTCCGACAATCCCAGTTCCTGTAGTGGTCTGGTCAAAACCTGCAGATTAACAAATTCATATATGCATATAATGGGTAATCTTCATTTGTTACTGGATTAGTCAAGATATCACTACAGTTAGGAATCTGCATATACGGTTCTTTAATCATATTCAGCATAACTGGGAACCAAGGTTGAGTTGGCCAATTTAGCACTACCAACAATCCGGAAGCTGAATCTTGCTCTATTTTCTTCAAGCATCTCTGGATCAGAGCAAATAGTGGAAAAGCATAAAAGAACATTTTTCCCCAGTGTAATGAAAATGCATCTACTGCAACTGCGTCCGGATCGTGTTCCCAAGACACATAATGAGGCAATTGATGATTAAGCCTGGATGCAAACAAATCAATTTCTGGCAACCCAAATCGTCTAACAATATTCTTAAATATTGCTGGCTTAAACATCCATTCCGTATTATCTTTAAAAATCCTGGACCTTTCATCTGCTACCACATTGTCTTTACCTGGAGTATAGCTTACTGAAATCCATATCTGCCGACCAATACACCATTGCCATATCTCATTGACCAGACAATCACATGATACTGATCCAACTCTCCCCATGTGATTAATGTAAACCACAGCTGTTTTATTGTCTAATTGTATTAACACATGCAGACCTTGTTTAGCACAACAATATGCTTTAAGCCCATAAAAGGCCCCCAATAACTCCAAATAGTTTAATACCATACTCTTGGAGAAACACTTGTTCTTCAGTTTTCCATCTACCTCCACAACTGGAGGATAAATCTGTGGCCCCCCCATCCGAGAGCACTAGCATCTGTATGTAAAACCATTTCAGGCTGTTTAATCATAATATTTATTAGCAGCTTGTGGGACATTTTCCTTTTTTAACCCACCATTGTAATTCCAATACAGCTTCTTTTGTTAATTACATAGGCCTGTCAAATGGCCTGCCTTCTCTTTGAGAGCTTGTATCTTGTACCTTCGAAGATATCGATAAATGTAATGGACCAAATTCTACTGCAGGAAATGCTGCTAGCAGTTCACCAATGGTTGTCACCATTTCTCGGATGGAAGGATAAGGTTTTGAATGAGATAATGACAAGTTACCAAAATATCATCGACTTTATCTGTTGGTAAAGGTATTAACATAGTCACTGAGTTAATTACAAACCCCAAAAGTAAATTGTTTGTGCTGGCTGCAGCTGGGGCTTAATTAGATGAATTAAGAACCTTAGCTTACCACAAAGCTTTAGTAACTGAAACTGAGTCCTCAGCTGACTCCTGATAATCACTAATGACCAGAATGTCATTGAGATAAGCCATAATGATGTGCATTTTGTGCTCTAATTGGGCTAAACTGGTTTCAACAGTTTCGTAAAGAGTAAAAAGCTGAACTCAGTCCATTTGGCAAAGCTTAACTGCCATAATTGTCACAACCAATTAAAATTTAAGTACCACCGAAACCTGATGCATAGGTACAGAATAATAGGCGTCTTTTCATCAATCTTAGCCATATAACAACCTTCTGAATTAAATATTTTGCAGTATTCAATGTCTCCATTTGAACATGTTTGTATTCTACAAACTTATTTAGACCTGTAAGGTCCAGAATACTTCTGCAACCATCATCTGTAATGCCTTCTAACATTAAAGACAAATTTATGCTCGTGTTCAAAATCTTTTCCATTACCCCTTTTCCAGATAATTAGGCAATGTGGACATAAATCTCTGCTTTTTCAATTGCAGAAAACACGAAAACATAAGCAGGTTTATTCTGTACAGGAGGATTAACCTCTTTTTTTAAAAGTAATAGTAGTTAATGAAAACTGCTCGTAATATACTGATCAAAAATAATAGTAAGCCAGTCTTAATAAACTTTTTGTAATCTCCCTCTAACTGGAGATTAATCCGCAGTTTCTTTAAGCAGAGAACAAGTCTTTAATTCCTCTGCATATGAGCGTGGTGGTCTCCTTATCCCCTGAATTCGGGTAAGTATTTGGTTGTGCAATACAATAAAACTTCCTTGACATATTTCTGCCTCTATTTCCAATATCAAATCCCCTTCTGGGCGAAAATACCTTTTCGTCCAAAGACGAAGGTTTCATGCAGCTAAAATATTTAGCTTTTCATCCAATTTCAATAAGTTAGGCAGATTACTCCAAACAGATAACCAAGAGCTTAAACACCACTTGCTCGACACAGGTATGCAACCTTGGGTGAAAAATGGGCCAAATAGCCATTTATTTTATACAAAATTTCATAGAAAGAATTGCACAATAGCGTCTTTATTTTATGTTTTCCTTTCATCTGCCCAAAAGCCATAATAGCAGCAGAATAATTTGTGAGGATTTTTAAACCTCACTATTTGACGCTCTCATATTTGGAGTCATGGATGCCCATATTAACGGATAAACCGTAGGCTTTTCCAATGAGGCACAATTTCCTGTGCTGTGCAATTTTAATATTTCAACCATCACAGAATCATGAAGTTGGTGAGATACCATATATATATGTTGGCAGCTAGGTTTTCTTCCATAGCCTCACCACTTCCTTCATATATAGCAAAACCTTTTGCTATTCCAGGCATCTTTGGCCTCTTTTAATATTTTTTCATTTTATTTTTATTTTTATTTTGTGGTGTGCTTTCAAAATGCAAATCACCATCAACAGGGTCTGCCTTCTGCAGCCCTAAATCAATTGGGATTTCATCCCATGAGACTTCTTCCGGCCCAAATCCTGGGTCCGGAGTTCCAACTTCCAATTAGGCCCATGGCCATATTCAGAATAATTAAACCCCTCAGGGCTATTCTTAGGAACCTTCAGGGTACTTTGACCCTAGTCTCATAATTATTTGGAGAAACTTTCTCCATATGCTCCATAATCAGTTCCACATAGTTTACTTATCTGGAGGACTTTTCAATGTCAGAGTCATCAGAACCACGGGCCTCTCAGATTTTTTATTTTATTTTATTTTCCATTTTTCATATTCGGGAGCATTTCTCTCCGTGGTTATCATTTTGTAAACTAATTCGCTAACGGGTATATCTACGGCCACCGGTATCGGAACCGGCTCCGCACTAGCTTTCCCGTATATTTATTTTTCACCCCAGGAAGCATTTAACCCGCGAATATATGTTTACTTCATCATCTGTGCTTATCCAGCACTAGTATGACTCTGACCTGATTTAATTATTTCCTATACTGCTGGACCTACCCAGCGCCCGCTAAGAAATCCCAACTTTACTGTTCTTACCTGCGGGCCGTTCCGACCGCTGCGAGGAGCTGCTCCTTACTGCAGCTCCTCCTTCCGCCGTCAGCGTCGACGTCATGCCGTTACCAGCGTGAGGCGGGCTCTTCACGTAGTCACTCACGTGACTCCGAAGTAAAATGGGTGACTTCAATCTACATATAGATTGGGTTAATCAAATTGGCAGGGGTGCTGAGGAAGAGGATTTTTTGGAATGTATGCGGGATAGTTATCTAAATCAACATGTAGAGGAACCAACGAGAGAGCAGGCTATTTTAGACTGGGTTTTGAGTAATGAGGAAGGGGTAATTAGCCGTCTTGTTGTACGTGCCCCCTTGGGCAAGAGTGACCATAATATGGTTGAGTTCTTCATTAGGATGGAGAGTGACATTGTTAATTCAGAAACAATGGTTCTGAACTTAAAGAAAGGTAACTTTGAGGGTATGAGTCGTGAATTGGCCAAGATTGACTGGCAATTAATTCTAAAAGGGTTGACGGTGGATATACAATGGAAGACATTTAAAGACTGCATGGATGAACTACAAAAATTGTTCATCCCAGTTTGGCAAAAGAATAAATCGGGGAAGGTAGTGCATCCGTGGATAACAAGGGAAATCAGGGATAGTATCAAAGCAAAGGATGATGCGTACAAAGTAGCCAGAAAAAGCAGCATACCAGAGGACTGGGAGAAATTCAGAGACCAGCAGAGGAGGACAAAGGGCTTAATTTGGAAAGGAAAAATAGATTATGAAAGAAAACTGGCAGGGAACATAAAAACTGACTGCAAAAGTTTTTATAGATATGTGAAGAGAAAGAGGTTAGTTAAAACAAATGTAGGTCCCTTGCAGTCAGAAACGGGTGAGTTGATCATGGGGAACAAGGATATGGCGGACCAATTGAATAACTACTTTGGTTCCGTCTTCACTAAGGAAGACATAAATAATCTGCCTGAAATAGCAGGGGACTGTGGGTCAAAGGAGGAATTGAGTTAAATCCAGGTCAGTCGGGAAGTGGTGTTGGGTAAATTGAATAGATTAAAGGCCGATAAATCCCCAGGGCCAGATAGGCTGCATCCCAGAGTACTTAAGGAAGTAGCTCAGGAAATAGTGGATGCATTAGTGATAATCTTTCAAAACTCTTTAGATTCTGGAGTAGTTCCTGAGGATTGGCGGGTGGTAGCAAATGTAACCCCTCTTTTTAAGAAGGGAGGGAGAGAGAAAACGGGGAATTACAGACCAGTTAGTCTAACATCGGTAGTGGGGAAACTGCTAGAGTCAGTTATTAAAGATGGGATAGCAGCACATTTGGAAAGTGGTGAAATCATTGGACAAAGTCAGCATGGATTTACAAAAGGTAAATCATGTCTGACGAATCTTGTGGAATTTTTCGAGGATGTAACTAGTAGCGTGGATAAGGGAGAACCAGTGGATGTGGTATATCTGGACTTCCAGAAGGCTTTCGACAAGGTCCCACATAAGAGATTAGTATACAAACTTAAAGCATACGGTATTAGGGGTTCAGTATTGATGTGGATAGAGAACTGGCTGGCAAACAGGAAGCAAAGAGTAGGAGTAAACGGGTCCTTTTCACAATGGCAGGCAGTAACTAGTGGGGTACCGCAGGGCTCAGTGCTGGGACCCCAGCTATTACAATATATATTAATGATCTGGATGAGGGAATTGAAGGCAATATCTCCAGGTTTGCGGATGACACTAAGCTGGGGGGCAGTGTTCGCTGTGAGGAGGATGCTAGGAGACTGCAAGGTGACTTGGATAGGCTGGGTGAGTGGGCAAATGTTTGGCAGATGCAGTATAATGTGGATAAATGTGAGGTTATCCACTTTGGTGGCAAAAACAGGAAAGCAGACTATTATTTAAATGGTGGCCGATTAGGAAAAGGGGAGATGCAGCGAGACCTGGGTGTCATGGTACACCAGTCATTGAAAGTAGGCATGCAGGTGCAGCAGGCAGTGAAAAAAGCGAATGGTATGTTAGCTTTCATAGCAAAAGGATTTGAGTACAGGAGCAGGGAGGTTCTACTTCAGTTGTACAGGGTCTTGGTGAGACCACACCTGGAGTATTCCGTGCAGTTTTGGTCTCCAAATCTGAGGAAGGACATTATTGCCATAGAGGGAGTGCAGAGAAGGTTCATCACCAGACTGATTCCTGGGATGTCAGGACTGTCTTATGAAGAAAGACTGGATAGACTCGGTTTATACTCTCTGGAATTTAGGAGATTAAGAGGGGATCTTATAGAAACTTACAAAATTCTTAAGGGGTTGGACAGGCTAGATGCAGGAAGATTGTTCCCGATGTTGGGGAAGTCCAGGACAAGGGGTCACAGCTTAAGGATAAGGGGGAAATCCTTTAAGACCGAGATGAGAAAGACTTTTTTCACACAGAGAGTGGTGAGTCTCTGGAACTCTCTGCCACAGAGGGTAGTTGAGGCCAGTTCATTGGCTATATTTAAGAGTGAGTTGGATGTGGCCCTTGTGGCTAAGGGGATCAGAGGGTATGGAGAGAAGGCAGGTACGGGATACTGAGTTGGATGATCAGCCATGATCATATTGAATGGCGGTGCAGGCTCGAAGGGCTGAATGGCCTACTCCTGCACCTAATTTCTATGTTTCTATGTTTCTATGAGAGGAAAAGTATTGGCACATTTAAAGGCAATTAAAGCTGATGTAATTTATATTCAAGAAACTCACTTAAAAAAAGATGCGGAAAACAGGTTGAAAGCTAAATGGATAGATAAAATATATCATTCTTCTTTTACACATAAATCAAGAGGCGTATCAATATTATTTCGTAAAGGCACTTTATTTAAACATACATCAACCATAGCTGATAAAGATGGTAGATACATTATTGTGATAGGAGAATTAAATACAGAAAAAATGATTTTTGTTAATATATATGGACCAAATTTTGATAGCCCATTGTTTTTTAAGAAAGTATTTAACAATATCCCGGAATTAACACAATATAATTTGATAATTGGAGGAGATTTTAACTGTACATTGGATCCCTATTTAGACAGATCTATAAAACAAAGGAAAATTAAATCACATTCTAGTGATTTATTAAATGCATACATGCCAACGACCAATATTAAAGATGTTTGGAGAACAGAAAACCCTACGGGACGAGAATATTCTTTTTACTCTCCAGTACATAAAACTTAATTCAAGAATAGATTATTTTTTGGTGGATGCAAAACTTATTTCACTTACTTATGAATCTAAATATGATAATATTATAATCTCAGATCATGCGCCATTAACATTTAAAATTAAAATCAATGGTAAAATAGAAAACTCAGGACAGTGGAAACTTAACCCACAAATTTAAAAAAACAAAGCCAACCAGGAATATATCACAACTCAAATTAAGATTTTTTTTGAAATAAATGATCAACCAGAGATATCCCGTTCTATATTATGGGAAACATTTAAAGCATTTCTTCGGGGAATCATGATCTCTTCACAAGCATTCCATAACAAAAAGATTCGGAAAGAACAACAAGATTTAGAAAAGGAGATTAAACAATTAGATATACAGAATGCAACAAAACCAGATATAATATTACATAATAAAATTGTAACATTGAAATATAAATTAAACAAAATATATACGGATCAAGTGATAAAATTTTATCAACACACTAAACAATTACAGTTTGAATTTGGGGACAAACCCCAAAAATTATTGGCTCGACAACTAAGGAAAATTGAAGCGGAAAAAATCATACATAGGATTAAATCACAAAACGGTGAATTTTTAATACAACCTAAAGATATTAATGAAAGATTTAAGCAATATTATAAAAATTTATACACTGCTAAAGCAACAGTAAATAAAATAGAAATAGATGCATTCTTAAAAAAATGTAATCTGAAAGGACTAGATTTACAAAACAGAGAATTATTAAAGGCTGATATTTCAATAAATGAAATTGAAGAAATCTATTAGATCATTAAAAAAACGGTAAAACACCGGGACCCGATGGTATAGGTTCGGAATTTTATAAAAATATTTCATGATTATATGGTTCCATACCTGAAATCATTATATGAACAGATACATGCACAACAGAAATTACCAGATACGTTGAATGAATCTATTATAACACTTATACCTAAAATAAATAAAGATTTGGATGAACCAGGATCATATAGAGCAATAGCTCTATTAAATACAGATCAAAAGATATTAACAAAAATATTAGCAAAAAGACTGAGTTCAGTCGTTAACGAACTAATCCATCCCGACCAAACAGGATTTATACCAAAAAGATACTCTTCATACAACCTAAGACGGTTGTTCAATATTATATATTCGAAAAGAGGTGATAAAAAAGATTTAGTAGTCATTTCGCTTGATGCAGAAAAAGCTTTTGACCAAGTAGAATGGCCTTATTTATTTTCGGTGATGGAAGCTTTTAAACTGGGGGAGGAGTTTATTACTTGGATTAAATTACTATATGCAAACCCAATAGCTAGAATAACAACAAATCGAATGTTATCAACTAAATTTAATTTATCTCGAGGTTGTAGACAAGGTTGTCCTCTATCACCTTTATTGTTTGCATTAGCAATAGAACCTCTTGCCCAGAGGGTGAGACTACACCCGGAAATATATGGATATGATACTAAAGATACTAAGAATAAAATCTCCTTATATGCGGATGATGTATTTACTTTATATTACTGAGCCAGAAATAAGTATCCGAAATTTGTTAAAACTAATAACGGAATTTGGATCACTTTCAGGATATAGTATTAATTGGAATAAAAGTGAACTTATGCCAATAACGCTGAAGAATTTACATATATTACAACAATTTCCTTTTAAGATAACAAATGAAAATATTAAATATCTTGGAATTTTTGTTACAAAAAGATTTGACTCTTTATTTAAATTTAATTTCCCTCCATTATTGCATAAATTAAATAAGAATATTTTATACTGGAAAAGTTTACCTATTTCAATGATAGGTAAAATTAATGCAATAAAAATGATTTTTCTCCCACAATTATTATATTTATTTCAATTAATTCCGATATATCTTCCCAAAATTTTTTTTAAAAAAGTAGACTCCATAATTACTAACTTTATCTGGGATTATAAGAGCCATAGAATAAATAAAAAACACTTATGTAAATCTAAAATAAACGGAGGATTAGCATTACCAAATCTTATGTTCTATTACAGGGCAGTTAATATTAAAAATATGAATTTTTGGATAGAAGAATTAGATAATAAACCAAATTGGTTAAATATGGAAAAAGAAGATTGTTCTCCATTTGAAATTAGCTCTATTATATTTGCTAACACTAATGTAGCTAAGAAAGTTTATAATGAAAATCCGATAATAGAAAATGGAATCCGCATCTGGAAACAAATAAAGAAAGCATTAAAACTAAAATCTATACCATTAGGTCTTACAATTGCCAATAATTTTGTGTTTAAACCTTCAATGTTGGATAAGGCTTTTTTACAATGGAAAAATAAAGGAATTTCTAAGATGGGTGATCTTTATAAGGAAAATATTTTTCTTTCATTTCAAGAGTTACAACAAATTTATGGGCTACACAATAAAGAATATTTTAGATATTTACAAATTAGAAATTATGCTTCTGCAAATATACAAGAATTTAGAAATAGAAAGACAGAAATTTTAGATGAATGCTTGAATAAACATCCAAATACGGAAAAAATGATATCATATATATATAATATTCTATTGGAAAATGATACCCCATCAACAGAAACATATAGAGAGTCTTGGGAAAAGGAATTAGGCCAAATAATAAGACCAGAAATATGGGATGAAAGTCTACAACATATACATCACTGTTCGTTAAATACTAAACATTCCCTTATACAGTTTAAAATACTTCATAGATTACATTATTCTAAATCTAAATTACATTATATTTTCCCAAAGATATCTCCTACATGTGATAAATGTCAAATTTCAGAAGCAAATTTGTCACATTCATTTACTAACTGTATAAAAATTGTAGAATACTGGAATGAAATATTTAAGATAATTTCGAATGTTGTCAATATAAGTATGACTCCTGACCCAAAGTTAATTATACTTGGAATATTTGAAACTGACCAATTAATAACAATGAATCAAAGAACGTTTATTGACTACTGTCTAATAATTGGGAAAAAATTAATATTAAAATTTTGGAAAGGCCCTGCATTCCCAACAATCAAAATGTGGAATATAGAAATGTCGGAGACACTCCATTTGGAGAGATTGAGGCTTATCCTTATAGATGGGTTAGACCTCTTCAGAAGGATTTGGTCTCCGTATATTAAATATTTACAGGGTCATAACGGTTCGGCGCGAGGACCTGACTGGGGCCTGGATATTTGAATGGATGAAGAAATATATATAATAATTCATGAATATATCTTTAAGGGCGAATTAATGACGAATATTCTATTCTCCATCAAACCTTTCTTATTCTTTATTCTATTTTCTATTTTCTTTTATCTATATAAAAAACTAGAAAATAGTATAGAAACAAATGATCTTAATCTCTTAATACCGGTACGAATACAAATATTATTAATCTCATGAGAATATTATTAGTATCTTATATTTTTAATTATATAAAATTGTGTATTTTCAATTATATAATAACACAAATATTGTTAACTTTACGAAAATATAATGAATATTATAAAAGTTTTACTAATATTTCATATTATTAATCACATAATATTTAGCATTATACTTAAAATTAGAGATAAAATAAATAGTATTAATAGTATGTGTATATTGCTAATATTAAAATGTATTATTAGTATCATGTATTTTTAGTTATATAAAATATATACCTTGAAATTTAAAATTAAGAACAATACAAATAATATTAATAGTATGAATTGATCATTAATATTATGTATTTTTTACTATAGTAAAATAATGTACTCTGTTATTATTTTGTTTCTATAATAAATAAATTAAAAAAAATAAATAAAAACAAAATCCCTCTAAATTAACTTATTCCACAAAAAAAAGACAATTATTTCATTGGAACATGACTTGGCTCCAGCGGGTTGATGAGCAAAAGTCCTTGTTTGCTAGAACTGGAGTCTTGCGGACGTCCAAGGGCAGAGAGAGAGATCCCAACGTTCAGAGTTGTGGGGGAATGGCCTGGGGACGGGAAGCGGTGACTCCAGATTAATCCTCATGCCTTTTGCCAGCGAGAAGACAGAGGGATGACAAAGACATGGTCCACGATGGGGGATGTCTCCTTAATTTAGAGAATTTAACGTTCATGTCATTGGGCTGTATACTAGGAGGTGGTCTTCCTGTAGTTTGCGTGTCACCACACTCTGGCAATGGAGGAGGCCCAGGACAGAAAGGTCAGTGTGGAAGTGGGAAGGGGAGTTTAAATTGTTGGCAACCAGGAGATCCAGCAGGCCTTGGCGGATCGAGCGCAAGTGTAGGGTGAAATGCACGCCTAGTCTCGATACAAGGAACAGCAGATGCTGGTTTACTAAAAGAGACACAATCTCCTGGAGTAACTTGCACCTCTGGAGAGCATGGATAGGCAACATTCTAGGTCAGGACCCTTCTTCAGACTGCTTGGTGTAGGGGGTGGACAAAGTTGGAAAGGAGAGGTGGGAGTGGTCCCCGTAGATTGCGTTCCCTCTACTGATGCGACCTGACCCACTGAGTTCCTCCACCGCTTTAGAGAGAATGGACAGACGACGTTTTGAGTCTGGACCTTCTTCAGACTGAGTGGAGAGGGTGGTGGGAGGAAGCTGGAAAAGAGAGATGGGTGCTGGACAAAGCCTGGCAAGTGATAGGTGGATATAAAATGCTGGAGTAACTCAGCGGGACATGCAGCATCTCTAGAGGGAAGGAATGTGTGACGTTTCAGGTTGAGACCCTTCTTCAGAAGTGATAGGTGGATATAGGTGAGGGAGACACAAGAAACTGCAGATGCTGGAATCTTGCATAGAACACAATTTGGTTAGATTCACAGAATCTCTTGCCCAGAGTGGGGAATCGAGGACCAGAGGACATGGGATCAAGGCCCAAGGGGAAAAGATTTAATGGGAATCTGAGGTAACTTTTTCAAACAAATGGTGCGGGGTGTATGGAACAAGCAGCCAGTGGAGGTAGTTGAGGCTGGGGCTGTCCCAGCGTTTCAGAAACAGTTACAGACAGGTACATGGATAGGACATTTTTGGAGGGATATGGACCAAACATGGGCAGGTGGGACTAGTGTAGCCGGAACATATTGGTCGGTGTGGGCAAGTTGGGCCGAAGGTCCTGTTTCCACACTGTATCATCTATGACTCTAACACAAAGTGCTGCAGTAACTTGGCGGATCAGGCAGCATCTGTGGAGAACATGGATAACTGAAGTTTCACAGAGTGCTGGAGTAACTCAGTGGGTCAGACAGCATCTGTGGAGACCATGGATTGGTGACGTTTCACAGAGTGCTGGAGAAACTGAGTGGGTCAGGCAATGTCTGTGAAGAACATGGAGAGGTGACGTTTCACAGAGTGTGGCACTAACTCAGCAGGTCAGGCAGCATCTGTGGAGAACATGGATAGGAGACACTTCACAGTGCTGGATTAACTCGGCGGGTCAGGCAGCATCCGTGGAGCACATGGATAGGAGACACTTCGGGTCAGGACTTCTTCAGACTGACACTATGTTAACAGATGAGGGGGTGATCGACAGATGGGTGAAATGACAGAGGCGAGAGAAAATAAGGAGATAAAAGGGTGTGAGATAAGGAGAGAGGAATGTATATGTGCAGCTTTAAGGGACATTGGTCAGGTAGCATTTGGAGTATTGCATACAGTTCTGGTCACTCCATTACAGGACTGATGTGGACGCTTTGGGGAAGATGCAGAGATGGTTAACCAGAATGGTTTAAAAACAAAGAACTTCAGATGCTGGTTTACAAAAAAGGACACACAATGCTGGAGTAACTCAGCAGGAAAGGCTGCATCTCTGGAGAGAAGTGTAGCCCTGTGTAACTTCATATCCATGACTATTTCATTAGTTTTTCTTATTAAGAACTTTATATAAGTTTGCTGTGAATAGGTGTTTGATGTCATTAGCTGGTTCACATTGATATGTGCTACTGCCCCTTTAAATATTTTTCTGCAGTGTACCTGGTGAACATGTGTGGTGACCAGCGTGCAGCCTGTGTGGATGGATTTAAATGCATTTGATTTGTTCTTAATGAGTTAGATATTTTTTTTCCTGTGTGGTGATTGGTTGGGGGTGGGATCTTAGAAATTGTGGGTGATTTGGTGAGGAGAAGAAGGACAGAAGAAGTCCTGGGCAGGAGGAGAGAGAGACATGTGAAGAACAGAGACTGAGAAAACTAAGTTTTGACTGTCCTACTCGGTCAGTAAACAGCTTAAATATCTTTCCTCGTGGTGAGGTAAGATTAAGACTTTAATAAAGACTGTCGCTGTCTAGACTTTGTGATTACGGGGAGAGTGGGAGCAACGGTTAGCTGATCCCGGGAGCCACCGAAGGAGAAGGAAGACTTCTGCCACATGGGGTCCTCTCTTGTGAGCCAACTCGCCAGCAACTCGCCATTCGCCCGCCATCTTGTGAGCTTCTGCACTGTGCACTTGTCGGCTTCAACTGTATTTGGCTGCGACGCTCTACAGCTTCGACCAGGCCTGCAACGTGGGGTTATTCTTGTTTTATTTTCATGTTGCCGGCTTGTGTGAGTGCGTGTGTGGGCCCACATAGTAATTAATACTGAAAGGTACTATAAAAAGATTGATTTATTGAGTGGTGTTGTTTGAATATTTGTGTGCAAAACACCAGTAAAACACCATATATTTGGTTATAGATCTTCTATATTGTATTTCCCTGACCAACATATTTTTAATGTTAATTAATAGAATAAATGTGAAGGTAATTCATTGGAATATAGTTGTCAGTTGATTTATTTAAACTGTTTCTACAGTAAGGTATACCATTTAATATTGAAATTGAAGGTGCCTTATTGTACAAATTTAAAGAGTGCATAAATACTTAAATTAACGGTTAACTAACACTTATAAGGGGATTAAAGTTTACGAACCTGGGGCGCAGCTCATGTAGAGGGCAAAGAAAAGTCATGTACAACCCCAAACGCATAGCAAGAAGCGGTGTACATATTAGCACTGGCACCTTTTACCAACATGCAGGCACGAGTCAGTGCATACAGCTCAGCTACCTGAGCAGACATTCCGGATAGTAAAGTGTACACCTCCAGCACCAGGTGTGGTTTGACCACTGCATATCCTGCCAATAATCTGTCACCGCTAGGTCGGTGGGAAGAGGCATCGGTAAATAGGACCAGATCAGGATTATCAATCGGATGACTGTAAGTCCAGCCGGGAAGTGGCAGCGGCTTCTACAAGCAACAGACAATCATGGTCGCATTCTTCTACTGGCAGTGATACAAAGGTAGCTGGGTTTATAGCAGGTGATGGCTGATAAGTACAGTTCGGATGTGAAAGGCGTGAGATTTCTCCGTGGATATTGAAATTCAGATGTACGGATGCCAGCACGGCCTTTACCTGGTTGAGGATGGTGGAGGAGAGAGTGGCGAGGAGATCGGCCAGTCTGCTGCCGTCCTTGCCGAGCGGCCGCAGTGTTGCCAGGGACTGCCGCCTCCACTCACGCCTTCACCAGAGAGAAGTCCCGGCACATCACCTCCCACACAAAGGCTGCCGTCCAGCGGATCAGTTCTGGGTGCCATGGCCATTGCCAAGCAGGTGACCTTTGTGGGGGAGGTGATGAACTTGGACCCCTGGCCATGGGCATCGTGGTGAGTGCGGCCGTTGACCAGCTGCACTGTGACCTGCCTGTGCATCAACTGATCCGGCAATGACTTGAGGCCTTTGCCGCAGTCGGAGCAGGTGAAGGGCTGGACACTGCTGTGCACCCGCCGGTGCAGCCGCAGCCCCGACAACCGGGCAAAGCTCTTGCCACAGGTGGAGCAGCCAAAGAGCTTCTCGCCCCGCTGTATCTTCAGCTCATGCATCATCTTGAAGCTCTTGCTGCAGTCGGGGTAGCCGAAGGGCCTCTCACCGGAGTGCTGGCGGTTGTGCCACAGCAATCTGTCGTAGCGGATGATGCTCCTGCCACACTCCAAGCAGTCAAAGGGGCGTTATCCCATGTGCACCTGCCGGTGGGTCTCCAGCTTGCTCGGGTGCTGCCAGGCCTTGCCACACATGTCGCACACATAACGCTTCCCTTGTTGTGCCCCGTCATGTGGTTGTAAATCGAAGCTCAGTCTCTCGAAGCTCAGCCCGCACGCCGAGCAGATGGGGGGGCTAACCGGCACCTTGGCCGCCCTCAATGGCCGCTCACATCACGGGAAGGGGGAAACATTATTTCCTCATCTCTACCTGGTTGGAGAGGCAGCTTCCCTCCGAGCTGTTTCTTCGCCCACCTTCTCGCGGCCTACCATCGGACTGGAGCAGCCTTTCCTGTCGGGACCGGCTGGGACTACAGCTTCTGCGGTGGCACAGCGCATGGACAACATCATGGAGGAGGCGATGCCTTACCCAGTCACTGTGCGGTAAGCTCCAGAGTGCTGTTACCGCCGACTTCAACATCCGCGGAACTGTGGCTGCGGGCATTCAGCAGGCGCCGCTGGATTTAAAATACCGCGGAGCCTGGGATTCAAGATCGCCAGAGTTGGAGCTCCAACCAGCACGGCCTAAGGACTACGGGTGCCATGGTCTACGGGGAGGAAGCGCCGCTCCAGACATTTCCAAGCCGCTGGGGAGTGTTCACCTGACGCCGGAGTTCCAGCTTTCCAGCAAGAGGGCATGAAACCATCGGACTGGCTGTGGAGGCCACAATAGGCCCGACTATGGGTGAACAGGGGATGGGACTACACTTTGCTGCCTTCCCCCACAGTGGGAACCATTGTGGGGGAATGTTTTTATGTTTACTGTTAAATTTTTTTTATGTTTTGTCTTATCTTTATCCATGTGCTGCATTGGCAAGTCAAATTTCACTACAACATTTGGTGTATGTGATAATAAATGTCCTTTGTATCCTTTGAAAGAGATCGATAGAGAGATAGTCGGAGATAGAGTCAGAGAGAGAGATACAATGACTTGCAAAAGTTTTTATACCTCTTGAACATTTCCACATTGTGTCACGTTACAACCACAAACGTAAATGTATTTTATTGGGATTTTATGTGTTAGTGGCTGTAACGTGACAAAATGTGGAAAAGTTCAAGGGGTATGAAAACATTTGCATCCCGCTCATCCCGCCCGCTGCCCGCTGCCCGTTGCCCCGGAGACTGAGAGAGAGACCGCGCGGCGCAGGGGCCTCAGCCCGGAAATGACGTCACTGCGCCGGCCCGCTGCCCCGCAGACAGAGAGAGGGGTATCAGCCCGGAAATGACGTCACGGCCCCGTAGGCTGCGAGGTCGAGCAGCGGGGCGGCCCAGCCCGGAAATTACGCCACGGCCAAGATGGAGCCGACCCGCACCTGATGGTGAGAAAGAGAGAGAGAGAGTGAGAGTGTGGGGAGGAAGAGGGGGTAGAGAGAGGGCTGGAGAAGGGAGGGAGAGAGAGATATCTGAGCGGCGAGGGGCTGAGTGGGGCAGGAATAAGGGGAGAGGTTCAGAGAGAGAGAGAGGAGACAGTCCGAGGGAGGGAGGGAGGCGGCGGCGAGAGGCTGGGGGTGGAAAATGGGTGAAGTGAGTAGCGGGGGAAGCGGGGAGCAGATGGAGGGGCAGGGATTCAAGGGGGAGTGGGTTTGGTGCCGAGGAAAGTGAATGGGGTGGGGGTCAGGGAAACTGGGGGGAGAGAGAGAGGGGTCAAGTGAGTCAAGGAAGGGCGTAGGGAGCCTGGTGGGGTTCACACTGTGTGGGGGTGGGGAGAAGGGGGAGCGAGCAAAGGGGGATAAGGAGCAGGAGGAGGCAGGGGTAAGGGGCGGGGAGCCATAGGGAGGAGGTCACATTGTGTGGCGGGTGGGGACGGTGTTGTAGTTTAGGAAGTCAAACCAGGGCAGGATCTTCACTGAATGGCGGGGCTCTGGGGCAATGGATAATAGACAATAGGTGGTCGGCCATTCGGCCCTTTGATCCAGCACCGCCATTCAATGTGATCATGGCTGATCATCCCAAATCAGTAACCCGTTCCTGCCTTCTCCGCATAATGCAGTGCTGGCTCGAATGGCCTACTCCCGCACCTATTGTCTATTGTCTATTGACTCCGCGATCTTTGAGAGCCCTATCTAGCTCTCCCTTGAAAGTATCCAGAGAACCAGCCTCCACCGCCCTCTGAGGCAGAGAATTCCACACTCACAACTCTCTGTGAGAAAAAGTGTTTCCTCATCTCCGTTCTAAATGGCTTACCCCTTATTCTTAAACTGTGGCCCCTGGTTCTGGACTCCCCCAACATTGGCAACATGTTTCCTGCCTCTAGCATATCCAAACCCTTAACAATCTTATATGTTTCAATAAAATCCCCTCTCATCCTTCTACACTCCTGAGTGTACAAGCCCATTCTCTCAGCATATGATAGTCCAGGCATCCCGGGAATTAACCTTGTAAACGTATGCTGCTCTCCCTCAATAGCAGAAATGTCCTCCCTCAAATTAGGGGACCTAAACTGCACACATTACTCCAGGTGTGGTCTCACCAGGACTCTGTACAACTCTGAGCCTTGCGGAATGTGTGGAGCTGAGGGATCTAGGAGTGTGAGTACGAGTTGGGCCAAAGGGCCACTTTCCAATGTTGTATCACTCTATGACTCTATGACAAAGTGCTGGAGTAACTCAGCGGGTCAGGCAGCATTTGTGGAGAAGATAGACACAAAGTGCTGGAGTAACTCAGCAGGTCAGGCAGCATCCTGTGGAGAGAAGGAATGGATGGCATTTTGGGTTGACACCCTACTTTGGTTTAATTTACTTTAGAGATGCAGCGTGGAAACAACAGGTCTTTCGGCCCACGGAGTCCGCGTCGACCAGCGATCACCCCGTACATTAGCACTATCCCACGCACATTAGGAACAATTTAGTAATTTTGCAGAGGCCGATTAATCTACAACCCAGAACGTCTTTGAAATGTTAGAGGAAACCGGAGCACCCGGAGTAAAAATCCATGCAGGTCAAGGAGACCACAGACAGCACCCGCAGTCAGGATCGACCCTGGGTCACTGGCAGCGAGGCAGCAACTATACCCCTGCGCCAGTGTGCCTTGCAGAATTAAATAACGGTTTCCTCCGCCATAAATGCACTCAATATGTGCTAGTAATGTCCTGTTTGCCAGCTTGTTGACCCTCTGTGTTCCCCCCTTGCAGGGTTTAGGAGCCGTTGCTGTGGACAGAGACGGGGACATGAGCGGCTATTGAGGGCGTCCAGTGTGCAGGTGAGCCCCCATCTTCTTGGTATGCGGGCCGAGCTTCGAGAGGCTGAGCTTCGATGGAGGATCACATGACGGGACACAACAAGGTGAAGCGTTATGAGTGTGACGTGTGTGGCAAGGACTGGCAGTGCCCAAGCGAGCTGGAGACCCACCTTCAACTGCTCAGAGTGCGGCAAGAGTTTCAAGACGGCGAATGTCCTGGAGACCCACCGACAAGTGCACACGGGCGAGAAGCTCTACGGGGAGCGGCCTTACACGTGCAACGACTGCGGCAAGTGCTTCACCCACTCCAGCAGCCTGCTGAAGCACCAGCACACCCACACCGGTGAGCATCCCTACACCTGTGCCCAGTGTAGCAAGGGCTTCACCCACTCCAGCAGCCTGCTGAAGCACCAGCAAACCCACACCAGCGAGCGTCCCTACACCTGTGCCCAGTGCGGCAAGGGCTTCACCCAATCCTGTGGCCTGCTGAAGCACCAGCACACCCACACCGGCGAGCGTCCCTACACCTGTGCCCAGTGCGGCAAGGGCTTCACCCAATCCAGCAACCTGCTGGTGCACCAGCACACCCACACCGGCGAGCATCCCTACACCTGTGCCCAGTGCGGCAAGGGCTTCACCCAATCCAGCGGCCTGCTGAACCACCAGCGCACCCACACCGGCGAGCGTCCCTACACCTGTGCCCAGTGCGGCAAGGGCTTCACCCACTCCAGCAGCCTGCTGAAGCACCAGCACACGCACACCGGCGAGCGTCCCTACACCTGTGCCCAGTGCGGGAAGGACTTCACCCAATCCAGCGGCCTGCTGAAGCACCAGCGCACCCACACCGGCGAGCGTCCCTACACCTGTGCCCAGTGCGGCAAGGGCTTCATCCAAGCCAACGGCCTGCTGAAGCACCAGCGCACACACACCGGCGAGCGTCCCTACACCTGTGCCCAATGCGGCAAGGGCTTCACCCAATCCAGCAGCCTGCTCATGCACCAGCGCACCCACACCGGCGAGCATCCCTACATCTGTGCCCAGTGCGGCAAGGACTTCACCCAATCCAGCGGCCTGCTGAAGCACCAACGCACCCACACCGGTGAGCGCCCCTACACCTGTGCCCAGTGCGGCAAGGGCTTCACCCGCTCCGACAGCCTGCTGGAGCATCAGCGCAACCACACCGGCGAGCGCCTCTACACCTGTGCCCAGTGCGGCAAGGGCTTCACCCAATCCAGTGGCCTGCTGAAGCACCAACGCACCCACACTGGCGAGCGCCCCTACACCTGTGCCCAGTGTGGCAAGGGCTTCACCCGCTCCGACAGCCTGCTGGAGCATCAGCGTAACCACACCGGCGAGCGCCCCTACACCTGTGCCCACTGCGGCAAGGGCTTCACTCGCTCCGACAGCCTGCTGGAGCATCAGCGCACCCACACTGGCGAGCGCCCGTACACCTGTGCCCACTGCGGCAAGGGCTTCACCAGGTCCAACAACCTGCTGAAGCACCAGCGCACCCACACCGGCAAGCGGCCCTACACCTGCACCCAGTGCGGCAAGGGCTTCATGAGCTCCACCAGGCTGGTGTACCACCAGCGAGTGCACGCCGGCGACCGTCCGTTCCCCAGCCCGGTGTGTGGAGAGCGCTTTGCAATGGCCTCGCATGCCCTGTCTCACCAGCATGTGCACACCAGCGGCCAGCCCTACGACTGCCCGTACTGCGGTGAGTCGTTTGACAGCTCGCGGGGGTTGCGGCAGCACCGGCGGGCACACGCTGGTGAGCAGCTGCTCCCACTGTGACAAGAACGCATGGGGGCTGCAGGAGCACCAGAGGATACACACCAGAGAGGAACCCTTTGTGTGCGCTGAATGTGGCAAGGGTTTCACCCGCATGTCCAGCCTGTGGCAGCACCGGCGTACCCATTGCGGTGCGCGTCCCTTCTCCTGCTGGTCCTGTGGTCAGGGCTTCACCCGTCTTGAGCACCTGCTGGAGCATCGGAGAGTCCACATTGGGCAGCACTCCTTCACCTGCCCGCTCTGTCAAGGCCTTTGCCCACTCCTCCAGCCTGCTGGCATATGGCCACGTGGATAGGCGCAGTTTAGCTCGACACAAAATGCTGGAAGGAATGGGTAACGTTTCTGGTCGAGACCCTCTTCAGTTTCAACCCGAAACAACACCCAATCCTTCTCTCCAGAGATGCTGCCTGTCCCGGTGAGTTACTCCAGCATTTTGTGACCTTTTTTGTGAACCAACATCTGCAGTTCCTTGCTTTTAAACCATTCTGGTTAACCATCTCTGCACCTTCCCCAAAGCCTCCACATCAATCATGTAATGGAGTGACCAGAACTGTATGCAATACTACACATGCTACCTGACCAATGTCCCTTAAAGCTGTACATATACATTCCTCTCTCCTTATCTCACACCCTTTTATCTCCTTTTTTCACTCGCTTCTGTCACTTCACTCATCTGCCGATCCATCCCTCATCGGTTAACATAGCATCAGTCTGAAGAAGGGTCCTAACCCGAAATGTCACCTATCCATGTTCTCAACAGATGCCGCCTGTCCCGCTGAGTTACTCCAGCACTCTGTGAAACGTTACCTATCCATGTTCTCCACAGATGCTGCCTGACCCGCTGAGTTACTGCAGCACTTTGTGTTAGAGTCAGTGTGATACAGTGTGGAAACAGGACCTTAGGCCCAACTGGCCCACACCGACCAACATGTCCCGGCTGCACTAGTCCCACCTGCTTGCTTTCAGTCCATATCCCTCCAAACTTGTCCTATTCATGAATCTGTTTAAGTATTTCATAATCATGTGACTATGTTTCCACAATGCTATAAAAATATGCTGTATGTCTTTGTTCATTAGAGTGATGGCCCAAGAGGGTTAAGTATGTGTTACATACTTAACTTTGTATCCCCTGGCACTCTCGCCTGCTAAATGATCAGTAAAGCTTGTGTTGGTTGATCTAACTTATTGTGAGTTGTCTGTTTTAAGAAATGAACCTTAACAGTTCTGTACTCTGCCAACATGGGGATCATGTTTCCTGCATCTACCCTGTCCAGTCCCTCACTCATTTTATTGATTCTCTGAATCCCAGTGATCCGCTGCACTGCAGGCTTGTCTGGTATGTGGACAACGTGGATATAATTAGCCGGGCCCGCAGTGCAGCTTATCACCACATGGTGGGATTGTTGTCCACATAATCAGACGGGTCGACAGTGCAGCGGATGACTAAACATTTTTTTTAAATTATACAAATACTTTTTTTTTTTTTTTTTATTTCAAAAAAATTAAAATAAACATACATACAACACAATCAAAGACTGCCTATACTGATAGTTTACAAACGTTCATCAGATTAATATATCGCCAACTTTATGTTGGCTTTCATAGCCAGAGGAGTCAAGTATAGGAGCAAATAAGTCAACAAAAGTGCTGGAGAAACTCAGAAGGTGCAGCAGCATCTATGGAGCGAAGGAAATAGTCAATGTTTCGGACCGAAACCCTTCATCAGACTGACGTGGGGGTGGGGGTGGGGGGGGCGGGGAGAAGAGCAGTCAGAGAGGAGGTTGTAAAACTGTCTTCGGAGGCAGGAGAACTTCTTCAAAGTAGGCAAACCTTGAGGAGATTTCGCAGTGGAGTAGACAAAGTGTTTAAGAAGGAACTGTAGATGCTGGAAAATCGAAGGTAGACAAACGTGCTGGAGAAACTGGAGCAAATAGGTCCTTCTGCAGTCGTACAGGGCCCTGGTGAGACCATACCTGGAGTATTGTGTGCAGTTTTGGTCTCCTAATTTGAGGAAGGACATTCTTGCTATTGAGGGAGTGCAGTGTAGGTTTACCAGGTTAATTCCCAGGATGGTGGGACTGTCATATGCTGAGAGAATGGAGTGGCTGGGCTTGTATACTCTGAAATTTAGAAGGATGAGAGTGGATCTAATTGAAACATATAAGATTATTAAGGGTTTGGACTCGCTAGAGACAGGAAACATGTTCCCAATATTGGGAATCCGGGGCACACAGTTGAAGAATAAGGGGTTGGCTGTTTTGGACTGAGATGAGAAAAAGCTTTTCCACCCAGAGAGTTGTTAATCTGTGGGATGCTCTGCCACAGAAGGCAGTGGATGCCGGTCACTGGATGTTTTCAAGAGAGAGCTAGATAGAGAATTGAAGATAGCGGGGTCAGGGGATATGGGGAGAAGGCAGCAACAGGGTACTGATTGGGGATGATCAGCCATGATCACATTGAACGGCGGTGCTGGCTTGAAGGGCTGAATGGCATACTCCTGCACCTATTGTCAATGTTGCTGTGTTTCTTCCCCTCCCTTACCCCAGGCACTGCTGCCTTGACAAACACACGTCATGGTTCTTGGTATGTTCAAGCGCTCACGCATGTTCTTGCTTCACACTCTAAGGACATGCATGTGGCAGATATGTTGGTAAAGTTAAGTTTCTCCCATCTCCCCTCTTTCCCTCCCCCCTCTCTTAGTTCAGACGCAGCCTGGAAAAACCCTACGGCACAGCGAGTCCGCGCAGATCAGTGATCTCCGCCCACTAACACTATCCAACACACTCACTCGCCCATTCCCCCCATCCCTCCCTCCCATTCCCCCCTCCCCTCACTCACTCCCTCCTCTTTACTCCCTCCACCCCAGTCCCCTCCCCCCCGAGGACCCGAGCGAGGCCGCGGGCGGGGGTGTGTGAAACGGGTGCCGATCCAAGCCATGGTGCCCGCCCACCTCATTGTGACGTCATCAGTCGAAGCTGGTTGAAGAATCTGTGTGTGAAAGTCAGTTTAAAAGGTAGTTTTATCTTTCTCTAAAACCTTAATCACCAATGTCATGAAATATAGCATCAAATTTTAAGTGAACCTGATCACTGCGTAGAGCGGATAAATGTGAGTCAGAATATGTAAAAATCTAAGCATCACCGCGTAGCGTTTTGGCAAAAATATTTTAAAAATCCACACACATACAAGGCGAAACTTTTATAGGTATAGAGATTTACGTTTCATTTACAGATGATAAACCAGTAACAGACAATGTTCTGTGAATGAAGAATTTGAACAAAGCTGCTGTTGTCACCATCAATCCTCAGCAGGAGCGGGGGCCGCTGATGGTAAAGTCTCATCCGGGATCCTGCAGGTCCAGCTGCAATAAGCTAGTTCGGTATTCCGAAAATCACATGGAATCAAAGGTCATTCGAGAATTAAAAAAGCGAACGGGGTGCCTGGTAGGTGCCTGGAAAGCGTGGTGTAACAGCGAGAGAGAGAGGGGGTAGATGCTAGTGGGAGACAGGAGGAGAGAGTGGAATATCGATGGTGAGAGGTGGGGGAGAGAGAAGGGGGGTGAAAAACGTGCGTGGGGAGACAAGAGAGAGAAATTTCAGTTAGACAGACAACCACTGGTAAAGTTGCTTCTCGGAGTCGAGAAAATGTCCTCAATCGACAGAATGCAACTTCAGAACCCCCTCGTCCCAACCGCGCTGGAGATTTCCGCGGGCGCAACGAACAAATTACCTAAAGTTTGTGTTGAGTGAACTGAGTGTTCTTACCGTCCTCGCCGTACTCCGGTGAGAGTGATGCGAGGCATCGCCATGCTCTGGAATCCTAGCCGGCCCCGCCGAGCAGTGGGATCAAGGAGTCAGCGCCCGACAGGTGAGCGGCCCGCGGTAGCTGGTGCCTCTCCGCACGCCGCTGGGAAAACGGACACCTCTACTCCCCGGATCTGGCGCTGACTCCTCAACCCCGCGGCCGGCTAGGATTCCACAGCATCGCCGATGCCTCACATCAGATCCTGATCCCCCGCATGTCCGCATAATATGACCGACGTTAGCAGAGCTGAAGATGGAATACAACCACTCTCACAAAACGCCGGTGTACGGCGAGGACCAGGACGGTAAGAACACTCAGTTCACTCAAGGCAAATTTGTGCCCTCGGAAATCCTCTCTCCCATCCATCCCAACCACGGCGCAAAAGTCTAATGTGTAGGAAGTCTGAAGGAGGGTCTTCTATCCAGAGGTTCGCGGACGGAGGTGTCGGCCGAGGCCTGTGGACGGGTGCAGCGGTCCAGGTCCGCAGCCAGCGCGGAGGGGAGGCGCCGCCCACAGCTCAACTCTCTCTGCTTGTCCCGCCGGCGGAATGGGCGGAGTTGAGCTGGAGTTGGTGCTTCTTTTCTGCACTGCGACGGGCCGGCGGGACAGGAAGAAACAAGCTGGAGCTGGCGCCCCCTCCCCCCGCCGCCCCGGATGGGACACTTGGGAGCGGACAGGGACGGGGGACTGTGAATGTAAAACTTGAATAAGCACTGTAAGATTGTTCTGTGTAGGGGGGCTCATGTTGTCGACCTCCCCGTGGTGAGCCCTGTCAACTGACCTCAGTCAGGCGAACGACAACAAACGGAGACAGCAGCAGCGCCGCAGCTTGGCGCCAACCCGAAGCATGCGCCCTTTTTAGGGCGGGCACCTACGGATGTCGAACCGGATGGCATCACCCTGCTGCGGACTTCTGCTGCCTCAAACGCAAGAAGAAGAAGAAGTTCTGTGTAGGTAAAATGGTTTGGCCAGGTGAACTGGATTAAAACATAAAATGTCTGTTGACCAAAGTTGCTAACTATGTGGCTGCAGGTTTCAGGAAGTTGTGGTCATGAGAAATACACATTGTCCTGCTGTTGCTCCATATTCGCGACTTTGGTATTCCCGCACCCGTCTGACTGAGATGGCCGGCGACCAGAAGGCTGAGGAATATACAAACCACCGCAGCTGAAAGTCTGAGGATTGTACCTGTCTTAGCCCTAGTATTGTTCCACTAAATAACATCACCCCATGTGTACGTGCCTGTTATCTTGACCATTGTGTACGTGCCTGTATCTTGACCATTGCGTACGTGTCTTGCTTAATTGGATAATGTGGGAGACATAAACTGTAGCAATAAAGGTATATAAGGCATTACGAATAAAGGCATTGAGCTTGACTTTTTGCTAGGTTGCTGACTCCAGCTGAATAAACGTACGTTTAACCCAACCCAGGTGTCCGGCGATTATTGTCGAAACAACCGATGTAAACGAAAACCGAGTTCAACAGGACGAGACGAGGACGGCCCAGCGGCGGCTGCTTAGGGACACGATGCAGGTCTGCACCCATGCAGCGGCACGGCTACCAAGAGTGTTTATCCCATGCGACCCATGATCTTTGCATGCGCAGTCAGAATACCAAACTCGCTTATTCCCCCCATCCCCTACTGGGGGGCAGCACCGGATATCCGGCATCAACAGCAGTGCCGCATATCCGGGTCACGTGACAGCAGGCAGGGTAGCCTCTGATGTCACAGCCGACCGGCCTGGGATCCGTTGGGGTTTAAACGTGTATCGCGGTCGCTTAGAGGGGAGGGCGGCAGTTTAAAGGGGAGGCCGTTTAGAGTTTAAAGGGGAGGCCAACAATATTCCAGTCCCCAGGGCAGTGGCGTTTACACTCAGTCTGGGTCTGGTTCCTGTAGACTCTGCAGCTGGTTCTGTCCATCTGCACCGAACTCATTCGCCCCCAGCCTGAAACAAGTTGAGGAATAATGAGGAAATGAACAGATTAAACAACAGTGTCAATAACAGGGACGGGGGTTGATATTTCAACAACACTTACAGAACAAAATCACAGGAGAAAGAAGCCCGCGGATCCCCTGATATTTTATCACATTAAACATTAACACAAACACTCACATGATCCACTCCAGACTCGGGAGGGTCAGTAGGAGGCGACGGAGAACGGGGACAGATTGGTCTGTGAGGGAGTTGTGTGCCAGCCCCAGATCTGTCAGTGAGGTGTGTATTGAGAGTGAAGGAGAGATCCTCGGCTCCAGAATCTGTGAGACCGACACATTCCAGCCTGGAGATGAGAGAGGGTGAGGGACACAGAGAGACAGCAAACGGTGAAAATCCCCAGTGTTTATCAGTGATACAATTACTCATCATATTAATGTTCAGTGTCAGACACGCAGTGAGTGTAAACACAATCTCTCACAGTCTGGGACTTACCGCAGTGTCTGTATTTTACAGTCCGGGTTCCTCAGAGCCGCAGACACCAGTTTAACTCCGGAATCTCTCAGGTCGTTGTTTCCCAGTCCAAACACAAGCAGACAGAGTAAGAAACAAAATGATATTAACGCCAGGGTTGAGATAACTTCTCCCAAACTGATATTTATGGAAACAGCTCACCAATGATTGAATAAATCTCTGTGAATGTGGTGTTTGGTGACTTTCACTATTTATTCTCATTCCCCGATGACTGGGAAATGTTCCCCGTGCAGAGAACGATGGCAACACGCTTGACCCGGGGGGGGAGGGGGGTTGGTAAAATCGGAGGCGTGCCCCCTGTGCACAGTGACGGCCGCTCGGCCCCATAGAAGGGGTGCTGGACGGAATAACAAAATAGTGAAACAATTTTACAGTTCAACGTTCAGGAGGCTACGTTTACCAGCTTCACTCTCTGTGTTTCCAGCCCGGCGTTTAACCTCCTCCTTCACCCAGTCAATCACTTGGCAAGATTGTTTGATGAGGGAATTTACCCGGAGACTCCTCCAGGATTCAAGCTGACCGTGGGGAGGAGAGACCAGTGACAAAATGGAGAAATACTTCAAATCGCCCGTCTGAATTGCCATGTCCTTCAATGAGGAGTGTCTTGATATCCCCCGATCTGGAGTCAAGAATTGAGCGAGTGTGGCTACAAACTCTTGGATGGTGAGGTGCGGGAAGGTGTACACCATGCTCCGGGCTGAATCCTCTCTCTCCAAAAGTTCCATCAGGAACCCGGACAGGAACTGGGAAGGCTGCAGATTGTATTTGATCAAATCTCCATCTGCGAACACGATGTTCTTCTCAGCCACTCCAGTGAAGGCCATCTGACCAACCCTCAGTAACACCTCACGGGGATCCTAATCTCACGGCCATGTTTTTTTTGGATGTTGTAAATAATGTAGCAATATAGTTGTGTGATGGTCTTGGGAACTCGCTGCGGGTCTCGGTGTATTTGTATGAAGAGGAGGCCCAGTGTAAGGCCGAGGATCCAACAGTAGGAGGGGTCGTAGCTCATGGTGTACAGGACCTCGTTCTCCTTCACATGTTTAAAAACAGCTGCTGCCACCGACTGATCTTCAAAATACCTGGTGAAATATTCCTTCCGTACCTCACCAACAAATCCAAGGATTTCAGCCGAGACACTGGTCTCTGCCTTTTCCAGTAAATGTAACGCAGTGGGGCGGGTGGTCACTAGCACTGAACACCCTGGGAGCAGCTTGTGCTGGATTAAACTGTACACAATGTCAGACACTTCACACCGGCGCTCAGGATCTGGACACAAGTGCTGAGGTCCTGTTTCGCTCCGACTGTCAGTAAAATCGATTCTGCCCTTGAATTCATCCAGACCGTCGAATATAAACAGAAATCCCTCTGGGTTCTTCCAGACCTCTGACAGGATATTCCTAAAGTAAGGATACTGATACAGAATCAGCTCGCTCAGGGTTACTCTGTCTTTAATCTTGTTCAAACCCCGGAATTTGAAACTGAAGACAAACTGGAAGTGTTGGTATATTTTCCCTGTGGCCCAGTCATGAACAATCTTTTGCACCATTGTTGTTTTTCAGATCCCCGGCACTCCGGCCACTGATGCTGAACTCCCAGATCTGGATTTACTCTGTGTAGATGGTTTATATGCAACCAATAATATAGTTACCTCACTCCCATTAACCCCGCCCAGTTAACATCAATCATAACGCCTTCCCCTTCCTGGGCACAGCAGTAGAAGAATGTAGCCTGTGCTTGAAGGTGTATGTAATACCCAGTGCTATCATTAAAAGATGTTGCACACTTAAGAGCTTGTAAAGTTTTCATTTACATGGTGTCAAAGCTGGAAGATACTTGTGTCTCCTGTTTATCGGTTTTTATTTCTTTTTTTTGATTTGTGTTTTTGTGCTTTTGATCTCTCTGGCCATGGCGTCCTCTTGCAGAAAGCCCGAGCAGCTTGTCTTTGATGCTGACATCTCTGAGCGCTGGGCCACGTTTGAATTTGATTTCACACACTTTGTCAACGTCGCACACCGTGCTGATCCGGACTCCCTTAAAGCTTCCCTCCTACTCAACCTTGTCGGACCTGATGCCATGAGGAGAGCCAGAACTTTCACCTACGCTCCAGCAGTCCTGGGCGTCGATGACGAGGTGATTACTCCTGCAGAGTCTGCCGACGACCCCGCTTGCCTGCTACGTAAGTTCAGGGAGATTTGTGACCTGCCCTCGAACCGCATTCTAGAGAGGGCACGGTTCTTTACAAGGAGACAGTTGCCGGATGAACATGTTGAATGTTTTATTGCTGATTTGCGTCATCTCGCCCAGCGGTGCCGTTTTGGCGACATGACAGACCAGCTCACTAGAGACATTTTAGTAACTGGCATGCGTGACCAGAAGCTGCGATGTGAGCTTTTGAGGGATCCGGATCTAACGTTGGAAAAAGCTATGCATGCCTGCAGATTGTCTGAGGTCGTTGTTTTGCAAGAGGACCACCGGGACTCGGGCAATAAATCTGTCAACCTGGCTGGGTTTAGGAGCCCACAGCCTCGGATGGGAAACAATGATTTTCTGCTGCGTGCCCGCCCTGGACCTGGCGATGAGCCCCGAAAAAGGTGCCCGAACTGTAACTACATGCACCATAGACTGTCGACGTGTCCCGCCGTTGGTAAAACCTGTAACTTTTGTAAAAAGCTGAACCATTTCTCAGCCTCCTGTCGCTTACTCCGTTCCCGTGGGAGCCAGGCACAAGCTTCCAGACCCAGTCTAAACATGCTGGGGCAATCTGATATCTGCTTCGACTCACAGCCCAATTTAGTTGAATGCAATGGTGCAGAGCCAATTAATTCTGCCGAGGACTCGCATGTGTTTACCCTCCTACAGACACCCGCCCACCGCAATGATCCCTCCGTACCTGTGACTGTCAATGATGTAACCTTCTTTGCTAAATTAGATACTGGCGCGAAAGTCAATGTTTTGTCCATGAATCTTTTCAACAAGATAAGGAATAATGAGCCTCTGGTTGCTGACGATGCTACCCTGCACGCCTATGGTGGAGAGATTCTAAGGCCTGCGGGGAGGGCCACTTTAACTTGCGTGCTGCAAAAGGCCACAAGAAACCTGGTTTTCTATGTTTTGAACTCTGACTGTGTAACCCTGTTGGGCAACCGTGCGTGCCAGGATCTTGGCCTGGTCTCCTTTGACCGCACGGTCCACAAAGTGCACTGTCGTTTGACCCGGTTGCAGAATACCAGGACCTGTTCGACGATGACCTGGGAAAGTTACCACTGTCATACCATATTTCCATTGACCCAAATATACAACCCGTGGTCCGCGCACCTCACAGGGTGTCTCACGCCATGAAGGGACAAGGTCGAGGCGATGCTCAAACGAGATTGGTCGAAAAGGGGGTGCTAGTAGCAGTTAGCGAGCCCACCGATTGGGTCTCCACCATGGTGCACTGCCACGATTAAGAAAGACAAGAACGAGATACGCGTGTGTATCAACCCGAAGGACTTAAACCTTGCCATTAGGCGACCACATTACCCCATGCGGTCTGTTGAGGATGTGGCGGCAAAGGTCGGGCAAGCCACCATCTTTTCGGTCCTAGACGCTAAGAACTCGTTTTGGCAGATCCCCGTTGGACAAAGCGTCTTCTGACCTGACGACCTTCGCCACAACCGTTCGGCAGATTCAAGTTCCTGCGAATGCCATTCGGCATCAATTCTGCTAGCGAGAGTGTTCCAGCGAACGATGGAGCAGATATTTCTCGGACCTGCCATGTGCCATCATCGTGGATGATATCCTGGTTTATGGGAAGGACATTGCCGAGCACGACCTGAACCTCCGCCGCGTCCTGGATCGCGCGCGACACGCGCACCTGAAGCTGAATCCCAAGAAGTGCCGGTTTTTTTTCGTGTCTCAGAGGTCACGTATGTTGGACATGTTTTCACCCCCTAAAGGACTAAAGCCCGACCCCTTGAAGGCAGCTGCCATCTCCGAAATGGCAGCCCCCACTGACGTGCCAGGTCTGCAACGATTCTTGGGCATGGTGAACTACCTTGGACAAGTTTTTTTACCAAACCTCAGTGAGCTGGAGTGCTCCCCTGCGGCAGCTGACAAAAAAGGATATTCGCCTGGGCCTGGCTCCCACATCACCAGCAGGCCTTTGACCGCCTCAAGTCGAAAACTGAATTAGCACTCCGACGTTGCGGTTCTTCGACGTGGGTCGCCCCATCACCGTCACCTGTGACGCTTCCAATTTCGGCCTGGGTGCGGCACTGCCTTCAGTACTGTCGATGGATCGCTGACATCCTGTCTCCTATGCCTCCCGCACCATGACGACACCGAGCAGCGGTACGCTCATGATCGAGAAAGAGCTGCTTGCGGTGGTGTTCGCCCTGCTACAAGTTCAGAGAACTTTCATGCAACCACAAACGCCCCCCCCCGCCCCCCCCCCCCCCCCCCCACCTCCTCGGCAGCAGATTTACGGTCGAAACCGACCACCAGCCACTGTTGACAATCCTGAACAAGCCGATTCACGCTGCCCCTGCCAGACTGCAGCGTATGATGCTGCAGCTCCAGCGCTTCGACTTTGATATAATCTACAAGAAGGGGCACCGAGATGCACATTGCGGACACCCTGTCGCGCGCCCCGCGTACCTCCTGCGCTCGCCACCCCTACGAAACAGAGGACTTGCTCGTACTGGGCGTTCTTTTATTCCCACCAAGCAGCTACAGGTTTTGGCCGAGCACACCGCTGCCGATCCGGTTTTGCAGCAGCTTGCCTCGGTGATTAAAGCAGGGTGGTCCAACAAAGCGCTCCGCCGCGCCGTCTGAAACACAGCCTTTCTTCCTGGTCCGCGACGAACTGGTGCTCCAGGATGGCGTTATCGTCAAGGGACATAAAGTTGTGGTCCCGTCCTCCCTGTTTGACTTTTACTTTTGTGCAGCCCACAGCGGACACCCTGGGGTCGATGCAACACTCGCCCACGCTCAGTGCCAAATTCTATTGGCCTGGAATGGCCAAATATATCCGAGACCGAGTTTCTGCCTGCTCCACGTGCAACAGTCTTCGCGCCACACCAGCAGCGACAGCCCCTGCTGCAACAGCCCGCCCCTGCTTTGGCCTGGTCTCTCGCTGGCTGCCGACATATTCGAGTGGCGTGGTAACCACTACCTTGTCCTGGTCGACTCGTACTCCAACTGGTTCGAAGTGGATTTGCTGACATCCCTCACGTCGGAGATGGTGATCCGCAAGCTGCGGAAACACTTCTCCACTTTTGGGACCCCGGTCAGGCTGCAGACTGACAACGGCAGGCAGTTTACAAGCCGAGAATTCAAAAAGCTTTGCCGACAAGTGGAACTTCGTGCATTTCACCAGCAGCCAGAGTACCCACAGAGCAACGGCCTTGCAGAACGGGCCGTCCGCAGCGCCAAGCTTCTGATGGAACAGGCGCGACTATCCAATTCGGATTTGTATTTGGAATCTCCTGAACCTCAGGAATGTTTCCAGGGATCCGGCCATGGGGTCACCTGCTCAGCGTCTGATGTCCAGAACTACCAGATCCACCGTCCCGATTGCCCAGCGCCAGCTGAAACCTCGGGTGCTGGAGCCCGCCTCCGTGCAGAGGCGAATTCAAGAGAAACATGACAGCCAGCGGCGTTCCCACGATCGGTCGTGCAGACCACTCGATCCTCTGTTGCCCGGACAGGTTGTTCGGTTGCAGACCGCCAGTGGTCACTCCGTCTGGCCACCGTGGTTGGGGTGGCCGAACTCACCTCGTTAGTATCTGTCGACTGTGTGGGTTCCATCTACCGAAGAAGCCGACAACACCTGCTTGAGGTTAATGAGCCAAAGCCGCAGCCCCCGGGGCCCTATGCCCCTCCACTCTCCTATCAGCAGCCGGCTGCCGCCCCGGCTGGTGTTCCCTGCATGCCTCGGTCCCCGTCGCGGGCGCCTGGTTCCCCTCTGCGCGGGTCCCCTGTTGCCGGTCGCGGTTCTCCCTCTCCTGTTTCTCCCGCCCCAATGCCATTTCCTGGTTCCCCAGCTGCCTCGCGTCCTCCTGTTTCTTCTGCTCTTTCGGGGGGAGGGGGAGACATCCGTACGCGCTCAGGCAGGATCAGTAAGCCGCCTGTTCGCTACGGCGATTTTGTTTAATTCTGCTGTTTAATTCTTTTGTCGTGACAACAATCTGTTGTTTGATTTCTAAGGGGAAGGATGTAGATGGTTTATATGCAACCAATAATATAGTTACCTCACTCCCATTAACCCCGCCCAGTTAACATCAATCATAACGCCTTCCCCTTCCTGGGCACAGCAGTAGAAGAATGTAGCCTGTGCTTGAAGGTGTATGTAATACCCAGTGCTATCATTAAAAGATGTTGCACACTTAAGAGCTTGTAAAGTTTTCATTTACACTCTGGGAAAAGCTGCTGTGGAATAATTGATCAGTCCTGATTTTTCCCAATCCTCCCCGGAGACATTGATCTCTCCACTCTTTATGGTCCCGGCCTCTTGCCAGCAGCTCATGTTCCACCAGTGTCCGATCTTGAACAGTGAAGATGATTGGGAGCTCAGCGTATAGATCAAGCAGCTGGAAATCCTTAAACTTCTCCTTCATCAGGATCGTGTTCACGCTCAGTGTTTCAGTATGACTGCACGCAGAGACTCCTTGTGTTGCAGTTGAATATCTGTGGACATAGAGACAGCAAGTCTGTATCTATTCTGGTGAAGGTGGAACAGCCAACATGTGTTCAGCAAAAATAATCATGTATGTTTTTGACTGAACCTTTGGAATGTCAGAGATTGAGAGGTTGAAAATGAACATTGGCCGGGAAATATTTAAACAACCCAAATGTAATTCCGAATGTGTTTACTTCAGGCTCCTTTGGCCGTTTTATTACAGAATGAAGACTATTTCACAGAGCACCTCGTCCACACCCTATTCTCTAGTGGATACGGGGCATGAATATGGGCGCTTGCCTTCACTGATCAACTCAACTAGGAAACACTGCGGAGGGTAACAGTCGACAGGATCAATTACAATTTGTTGGGCTTCACTTGGATTCGTTTAATTTAGTTTGACTTTAGTTTAGAGGAAACAGGCCATTGGCCCAACCAAATCTACGCCGATCATCGATCACCTGCACGATTCCTTTTCTTCGCACTCGGGACAATTTGCCAGAAGCGAATTAACATACAAACTGCACGTCTTAGGAATGTGGGAGGTAACCGGAGCACCCAGAGAAAACCCACTTGGTCACAGGGAGAAGGTACAAATTCCACACATCGTTAGGATCGAGCTGGGGTCTCTGGCACTGTAAGGCTGCAACTCTGCGCCACTATAACACCACTTTGCCACATGTGTGTCAGGACGGTGATGCTCACCTCGTATAGTCAGATTGTGAGAAGGCAGCTTGTGAATGGACCTATTCTAACCAACACCTCGTGACATTTCATGGAGTCTCCCAGTCCACTTCCCGAATATCTGGACTGGAGACAGGATTGGACTCATTGCACCTGTTCTGTGTGTTCCAATAACAAAGCCACATGACATTCACCTCCGCCCAACCCCTCACAGCCCATTGTCCATGCTGGTCTAATTCTGTATTCATCTCCTAATGTACTTTTGGGCCTTTATCCAGTCCGTGTCCACCACACCATCATGTAAATATTATATCCACAACCCAACTATTCAATTATATTCACTTTACCACCTTGTTGCAGGTTCTCCCATCAATCCATATAGATTACTGTTCTCAGGACGGAGCCAGTGTCAGAGGAGAAATTATAATTGAAGACCTTGCCCATCTCCTGCAGCACTACACATGGATGACCACTGAGGGTATCCTTTCACTCTCCAGTTACCCATTTTGCTTTAATATATTTGTAAAATCTATTTGGCTTCCCCTAAATTATAAGTACCAACATGCACACCCTTTTCCCCTCCTGATTGTGTTCTTGTTTGCTCCTCAACCTATCACACTTCTCCCAGGAAAGCATGGATCCGAGCAGCCGATATCAAACCCATGTGCCCTTTTTCCTAACCAGAGCTTCCATTTCTCTCATCATCCTTGTTTCCTCACTTGCGTTTCTCTAGGAACATGCACATCTTGAAATCTGACTATCACAATTTTAAAACTTCCCATTTCAGATGTCCCTTTGCCCACATACGGCTTACTCCAAAGACTGTTCCTATCTCATACCGTCAAAGGTGGACTTCCACCACCCAATTTAGAATTTTACACGGAATGCCAGAAATGTTCTTTTACACAAGGTTTCAAAGCTAATTGAATTGTCATTGGTCATAGAGTGCCCATCAACTGACATCGCAGTTCGAACTGTCTGAATACTAATCTAGATTCTGTCCCCCACCCAATCAGTTTAAACCCTCCTTTGCAGCACTTTGATTCAATTCAATTCAATCTTTAATTGTCATTGTGCAGTGTACAATACAGAGACAATGAAATGCAGTTGGTATCTCCGAAGGGCGAACTTACGAATAAACAAGTAATACATACGCATATACAGTGGTATCTGTGCAATTTGCTGGTGATTGGATAGTCCGGGTGGGGGGGGGGGGGGGGGGGGGGGGGGTGAGGGGTGGAGACAGGCACTCATTGAGGTGCAGCGTTGAGAAGTGTGACAGCCGCAGGGAAGAAGCTGTTCTTGAGCCTGCTGGTCCGGCAGCGGAGGGACCTGTAGCGTCTCCTGGATGGGAGGAGGGTAAACAGTCTATGGTTGGGGTGTGAGCTGTCCCTGGTGATGCTGTGCGCCCTGCGCAGGCATCGTTTACTATGGACAGACTCAATGGAGGGGAGTGAGGAGCCTGTGATGCGTTGGGCGATCTTCACCACCATCTGCAGAGCTTTCCGGTCGGCGACAGAGCAGTTGCCATACCATACTGTGCTGCAGTTGGCAAGGATGCTCTCGATGGTGCAGAGGTAGAAGTTCACCAGAATCTGGGGAGACAGGTGGATCTTCTTAAGTCTCCTCAGGAAGAAGAGACGCTGGTGAGCCTTCTTGATCAGCGAGGATGTGTTGTGGGTCCAGGAGAGGTCATCGCAGATGTTGACCCCCAGGAACCTGAAGCTGGAGACGTTCCACCTCTGTCCCGTTGATATGAATGGGGTTGTGCTTGCAGCCTCTCGATCTCCTGAAGTCCACAATTAAAAACTGCCCACCAGGATGTCAGTCTCCTTCCAGTTCAGGTTCCTCATCTACAGATCACCTCTATCCCTGAAAGGATCTAAATTGTCCAAATATCTGGATTTGCCACCCTTGCGCCAACTTCCCAGTCATGCATTCATTTTAACTGTTCGTGCATTAACGTCACAAGTACCGAAGTACTGTGAAAAGCCTGGTTTTACATGTAATCCAAACGGATCAGATATACCACACACAGATACAATCAGTTGCAACTCAGGAACAGATGGAGCAAAGGTAGAGATAGATTGCAGAATGTAGATCGCAGCATTGTAGCGCATCAGTTCCTTGGAGAAAGTGCAATGCCCTTGATGGGGTAGAGGGGAATCGAGTACCCTAGCTTATAGAAGGGCCACCTAGAAGCCTGACAACAGAGTGGAAGACAGCAGAGTCTGGTGGTGTGCACGTTCTTTTATTTTGTACCTTCTGCTGGATAGGAAGAGAGACGAGGTGGAATGACCACCGTGGGACACATCTTTCTACTGTATCTTCTTATAACTACCCTCATTGTCATGTGGTGCAGCATAATATAGAGGCAGCAAGGGTCGCAACAAGGTAAATTGGGAGAACAAGAATACATCCCTAGCTTCTGAGAGGTTGGTTCACGAATTCTATAAGAGCGTGGAAGAAGATGCCCTTGAATCTGGTGCTATGTTATTTTCAGATATCTATACAATAACTAAAACTCTCATCTTGACCATTTCCGGTCTACATGTTAAATCAATTTGCACAAAAATGCTATCCTATATCGCTATGATTTTTTCGCCATCTTAATCACCGTTCTCCTCTGCTCCAAGCGCCCCAAGGTTTGTTCCGATCGGTGAAATAATTATGAAAAGTTATGAAGGTTTAAAAAAATCGTGAGATCAGCAGATTGGTCTTCTCGTCTATCAGTCCCATGAAGGTAAAGCCCCTTCCTCGGGCGAGGAGAATAAAGCCCCAGAGGCCGGACGTGAGTCAGTCAGCCCGGAAGCCTTAAGTGAGAGTTGAGGCCAGAACTGTGAGTCTACGCCGTGCTGACTGAACTGCGAGCCTATGCCGTGAGTGACTGAACTGCAGGCCTACAAGCCGTGGCTCACTCCGGAAGTCATGCTCACTCCAGAGGTCTGACCTGAGTCCAAGGCCAGAAGTTGGGCCTGAGTCCAGAGGTCGGGCTCTGTCCAGAAGTCGGGCGTGAGTAGATCCAAGAAAGTTTTACTGTCGTATGTCTCGGATGTGTGTGAGATGGAGGGTGTGTGTGCGTGTGTGAGATGGAGGGTGTGTGTGTGTGAGAGATGGAGTGTGTGTGTGTGTGTGTGTGTGTGTGTGTGTGTGTGTGTGTGTGTGTGTGTTTGGAGTGTGTGTGAGTGTGTGTGTGCGTGCGTGTGTGATGGAGAGTGTGTGTGTCTGTGTGAGATGGAGGGTGTGTGTGTTTTATTGCGTGAGATGAAGGATGTGTGTGTGCGTGCGATGGAGCGAGTGTGAGTGAGTGTGTGTGTGAGAGCACGCACGCGCGATGGAGGGTGTGTGTGCGAGATGGAGTGTGTGTGTGAGTGTGATGGAGGGTGTGTTTGTGTGAGAGATATGAAGTGTGTGTGTGTGTTGTGTGTGTGTGAGAGAGATGGAGAGTGTGTGTGTCTGTGTGAGATGGTGGGAGTGTGTATTTTATTGCGTGAGATGGAGGGAGTGTGAGCGAGAGTGAGAGTATGAGTGTGAGCACATGTGTGAGATGGAGAGTGTGTGTGCGAGATGGTGTGTGTGTGTGTGTGTGTGTGTGTGATGGAGAGTTTGTGTGTGAGATGGAGGGTGAGTGTGTGTGTGTGAGTCTGAGGGATGGAGGGTGTGTGTGTCGGTGTGAATGTGTGTGTGATGGAGGGTGTGTGTGATGGAGGGTGTGTGCATGTGCGTGTGTGTGAGATGGAATGTGCGTGTGAGAGAGATGGAGGGTGTGTGAGATGGAGTGTGTGTTTGTAAGATGAAGGGTGTATGTGTGTGATGGAGGGTGTGTGTGCGTGGTGTGTGTGTCTGTGTGTGTGTCTGTGTGTCTGTGTCTGTGTGTGTGTCTGTGTGTGTGTGTGTGTGTGTGTGTATGTGTGTGTGTGAGATGGTGTGTGTGTGTGTGTGGGTGTGTGTGAGATGGAGAGTGTGTGTGTGAGAGAGATGGAGAGTGTGTGTGTCAAGGAGGATGTGATGGAGGGTGAGTATGTGCGTGTGTGTGAGATGGAGGGTGTGTGTGTGTGTGTGTGTGAGATGAAGTGTGTGTGTGTGTGTGAGAGATGAAGTGTGTGTGTGTGTGTGTGTGTGTGTGTGTGTGTGTGAGAAGCTGCTTCTTGTACAGGGTTTTGGTGAGACCACACCTGGAGTATTGCGTACAGTTTTGGTCTCCAAATCTGAGGAAAAACATTCTTACAATAGAGGGGTTACAGAGAAGGTTCACTAGACTATTTGCTGGGATGGCAGGACTTTCATATGAGGAAAGACTGGTTAGACTTGGCTTGTACTCGCTAGATTTTAGAAGATTGAAGGGGGATCTTATATAAACTTACAACATTCTTATGGGGTTGGATAGGCTGGATGCAGGAAGATTGTTCCCGATGTTGGGGAGGTCCAGAACAAGGGGGTCACAGTCTAGGGATAAGGGGGAATTCCTTTAGAAGAGAGATGAGGAAAATATTTTTTCACACAGAGTATGGTGAGTCTCTAGAATTCTTTGGCACAGAAGGTAGTTGAGGCCAGTTCATTGGCTATATTTAAGAGGGAGTTAGATGTAGCCCTTGTGGCTAAAGTGATCAGGGCGTTTGGAGAGAAGGCAGGTACAGGATACTGAGTTGGATGATCAGCCATGATCATATTGAATGGCGGTGCAGTCTCGAAGGGCCGAATGGCCTACTCCTGCACCTATTTGCTATGTTTCTATACAGAGAAACGGGAGGACAGGTGCAGGGACATGACAGATAGGCAAAGATAGATGAAGATAGAACGTGAGAAAGGAAAGAGTAACAGACCAACAAAGATAGTGATAAATGGGGCGAGAGAGGGTGACGGACAGACATACCGACAAAGATATAGACAGAGAAAGAAAAATAAAGAAAGTCATATAGAGAAAGACACATATACAGACAGTGAGACGAAAAGACCGAAAGACAGAAAGACAAACGGAGAGACAGAGTGTCAGGCACGCAGGCGGACAGGTGGACAGGTGGACAGCCAGAGTGAATTAGAGATAGAGCTTGGGAGAGGGAGAGAACGGGAATGATGGACAGGTGTACACACTTTGGGTAAATGTAAGTGGACGTGCATTTGGCTTGCAAACGTGGCGGGAGCAGATTCACTATGAAGTAATGTTTCCACGGTTATGCAGGATGTGGTGAGATGTGCAATAAGGCTCAAAGCGAGAATGCAACGTGAGGAAGATGCATCGGTTGGGGGAGGACGGAGGAAAAATTTGGGGAAGTGGACAGCTTTTAAGCGGTAGGGGAGTGAGTGGGTGTGAGCAGACCAGGGTCTCCAACACAAGTTAGTGCCGTCACTGTCAGGAAAGGAGAGTCGCTGTTGGAGATCGCTGTTCCGCCTGGTCTACCGTCTCCACCTGTCACCAGACAAAGAGGACAGTTGTCCGGGAGGAGGTTAAGGTCTTGTGTTGTTCAAACTTAAGCGTTTCCCCGCTCTGCCGCTCACATTTCTCTCTCGATTTATTTCCGCTCTCTGTTCAATCTCGCTCACTCTAATACAACTCGCTCTCCCCCCCCCCCCTCCCCTTCCCTCTTTCTTCTGTTAATATATTTTCCACAAAAACGGCTCTCCGAATCGACCCGCTCTCTTCCTCCTCCTTCTTTCCTCTCTTGCTCTCCCCGCAATTTCTGTACCTGTCCCCTAACCAATCTCAGTATCTTCAATTCGACTCGCTCTCCTCCCTACGTTTCCCGCTATCCGATCACTCTCTATTTCTTAGCTTCACCTCTCGAATCTCTCTCACATTCTCCCTTCTTTCTTAAATCTTAATCTCACCATTCCAACTAGCTCTCTCCCCTCTGCGTTCCCCTCGCTCCAATCTCCCTTTATCACTATCTTTTCCCCACCCCAAACTCTCCATCTAATACCTCTCGCATTCCTCCCCCTTCTCTTTCGTCTCGCACCAATCTCTGTCTATATCTCCCTCTCCACGTTCTCTTCAATCTCTAGCTCTCCAATCACATACGCTCGCCCCTTCCCTTTCCTCAATCGTTCTTTAAATATTCTTCCCTGTCCAAAACCACTTTCCAATCAATTGTGCTGTCTCTCTACACCCCCCCCCCCCCTCTCTCTCTCTCTCTCTCTCTCTCTCTCTCTCTCTCTCTCTCTCTCTCTCTCTCTCTCTCTCTTCTTCTTCTCCATACTCCATATGAAGGAGAGGATGACGGACAGACAAATATAGAAATGATATGGATGGGAGGGTGTAAAGGAGAGGAAAGGAGTTGGAGAACAGATTAATAACAGACAGACAGACAGACAGACAGACAGACAGACAGACAGACAGACAGACAGACAGACAGACAGACAGACAGACAGACAGACAGACAGACAGACAGACGGAAAGGCGGAAAGGTAGACAGGCGGACAGACAGAGAATCACGTAGAGACATAGATATAGAGCCAGGAAGATGGTGAGATGGGGATAGATAGACAAATGTACAGACGCTGTTTTAATGTAAGTGGACATGAGTTTGGCCTGCCGGCGTGACAGGAGCAGATTCACTATGAAGCAACGTTCCCACTGTAATGCAGGATGTGGTGAGAGGTGCAGGAAGGCTCCAGAGAGAGATTTCAATTCAGCAAAAAGCATATGCGGTCGAACAGCTGGGAGTGGGTAGTGGGCCAATCTGCGGAATCCACTCTCCGATCTCTCTCTATCTCTTTGCTTCGCCTAACGAATCTCTCCCTTCCTTTCCTCTCGCTCTCTCCTCCCCTGTTCCCTCTAACTCCGCCCAAATCTCTCTTTATTTCACGTTCTCCTCTCATTCTTCAATCAATCTCACCAATGCAACTAGCTTTCTTCCAACTCCCCGTCCCCCTCTATCCATTCTCCCTCGATCTCTATATTTCTCTCTCTCGAGGGGCGATCTTACAGAAACATTAAATTATAAAAGGACTGGACAAGGTAGATGCAGGAAAAATGGTCCCAATGTTGGACGAGTCCAGATCCAGGGGCCATAGTCTTAGAATAAAGGGGAGGTCATTTAAGACAGATGTGAGGAAAAAACGTTCTCACCCATAGAGTTGTGAATTTATGGAATTACCTGCCACAGAGGGCAGTGGAGGCTAAATCACTGGATGGATTTAAGAGTGAGTTAGATAGAGCTCAATGGGATTGTGGAATCAAGGGATATGGCGGGAAGGCAGGCACGAGAGATAGAGCCAGTGTGAGGGAAAGAACGGGATTGATGTACAAACTTTGGGTAAAAGTAAGTGGACGTGCATTTGGCTTGCAAACGTAGCGGGAGCAGATTCACTATGAAGCAATGTTTCCACGGTTTTGCAGGATGTGGTGAGATGTGCAATAAGGCTCATAGCGAGAATGCAACGTGAGGAGGAAGCATCGGTTGGGGGAGGAGGGTGGAACTGTTTGGGGAAGTGGACAGCTTTTAACCGGTAGTGGATTTAGTGGGTCTGAGCAGACCTGGTTCTCCAACACAAGTTAGTGCCGTCACTATCCGGAACAGAGAGTCGCTGTTGGAAATCGTTGTTCGGTCTGGTCTGCTGTCTCCACCTGTCACCGGACAAAGAGGACAGTTGTCCGGGAGGAGGTTAAGGTCTGCGTAGTTCAGAACTTAAGTGTTTCCCGCCTCTGCCTCACACATTTCTCTCTCGATTTCTTTCCGCGCTCTGTTCAATCTCGCTCACTTTAATCCAACTCGCCCTCCCCTTCGCCTTTCTTCTTACTTCAGTTAATATATGTTCCTCCAAACGGCTCTCCGATCCGACTCGCTCTTTTCCTCTTCGTCCTTTCCTCTTTTTCTGTCCCCGTAATTTCTCTTTCTGTCCCCTAACCAATCTTAGTGTCTCCAATTCCACTCGCTCTCTGTCCTACGTTTCCCGCTCTCTAATCTCTTTCTCAAATTCTCCCCTCTTTCTTTAATCTGAATCTCACCATTCCAACTAGCTCTCTTCCCTCCGCGTCCCCGTCGCTGCAATCTCCCTTCATCACTCTTTCCCTCATTCCTAACTCTCTATCTGATATCTCTCGCAGTCTTCCCCCTCCCCTTTCTGCTCGCCCCAATCACTCTATATCTCCTTCTCCACGCTCTCATCAATCTCTTCCTCAGCAACCACATACACTCTCCTCTCCCTTTACCCAATCTTTCTTTAAAATATTCTCCTCTCTTCAATCCCCCTTTCCTATCAATCGCTCTCTCTCTCTCTCTCTCTCTCTCGTCTCTCACCCAAATCTTCCACCCTCGCTCCAATCTCTCTCCCCTGCAAATCCGTCCTTTCTCATCCCCTTCCTCTCTCCTCCTCGGCTCTCTCTCTCTCTCTCTCTCTCTCCTCTAATCTCGTCTCATCTCTCTCTCTCTTCTAACATTCTCTCTCGGAACACTCTCCATCTCTCTCTCTCTCTCACCCTCTCCTCCTCTCTCTCTCCCTCTCACATCCTCAAAAAATTTCTTCTCCAATTCAAACTAGTCTCCCTCCCGCGATTCTCTCTCTCAAATCTCTCTCCTCACTCCTCTCCTCTTCTCCTCCTCTCCAATCTCTCTCTCTCTCTCTACCTCTCACCCTCTCTCTTCTCTCCTCTCTACTCCTCTTCTCTCCCTCAAATCTCCACCCTCGCTCCAATCTCTCTCCCTGCAATCCGTCCTACTCTCAACCCCTACCTTTCCCCGCTCTCTTTCTCTCTCGCTCTCTCGGTCTCTCGCTCTCTTGCTCTCTCGGTCTCTCGCTCTCTTGCTCTCTCGCTCTCTCGGTCTCTCGCTCTCTCTCGCTCCATACTCCATATGAGGGAGAGGATGACGGATGGACAAATATAGAGATATGGATAGGAAAGGAGAGGAAAGGATTTGGAGAAAGATTAATGTGCAGACAATTAGACAGACAGACAGACAGACAGACAGACAGACAGACAGACAGACAGACAGACAGACAGACAGACAGACAGACAGACAGACAGACAGACAGACAGACAGACAGACAGACAGACGGAAAGGCGGAAAGGTAGACAGGCGGACAGACAGAGAATCACGTAGAGACATAGATATAGAACCAGGAAGATGGTTAGATGGGGATAGATAGACAAATGTACAGACGCTGTGTTAATGTAAGTGGACATGAGTTTGGCCTGCCGGCGTGACAGGAGCAGATTCACTATGAAGCAACGTTCCCACTGTAATGCAGGATGTGGTGAGAGGTGCAGGAAGGCTCCAGAGGGTGATTTCAATTCAGCAAGAAGCATATACGGTCGAACAGCTGGGAGGAGGGGTAGTGGGCCAATCTGCGGAAGCCGCTCTCCGATCTGTCTCTATCTTAGCTTCGCCTAACGAATCTCTCCCTTCATTTCCTCTCGCTGTCTTCCTCCTCCCCTTTCCCCTCTAACTCCGCCCAAATCTCTCTTTATTTCACGTTCTCCTCTCATTCTTCAATCTTAATCTCACCAAAGCAACTAGCTTTCTTCCAACTCCCCGTTCCCCTCTCCCCATTCTCCCTCTATCTCTATATTTCTCACTCTCCATTCTCGAGCGAATAAATCTCGCTCTTCCTCTCGCCCCAAACTCTTTCTATTTCTCCTTCTCCAGGCCCTCTTCAATCTTTATCTCTCGAATCTCACACACTATCCCCTCTTCTTTCCTTTCTCCAAACTATCTTTAAATTATTCATCTCTCCAATCTCCCTCTCCTATCCATCTCGTTCTCTTTCTACGCCCTCTCTCTCTCTCTCTCTCTCCCTCTCCCTCTCCCTCGCTATCTCTCTCTCTCTCTCTCTCCTCGCCATCTCAATCTCCCTCACCTACCTTCTTAATCTCTCTCTCACACTCTCTCTCCTCTCCTACCTTAATCTCTCTCTCCCTCTCTATATCTATCTCTCTCTCCCTCTCTATATCTATCTATCTATCTATCTATCTATCTATCTATCTATCTATCTATCTATCTATCTATCTATCTATCTATCTATCTATCTATCTATCTATCTATCTATCTATCTATCTATCTATCTATCTATCTATCTGTCTATCTATATCTATCTATCTATCTATCTATCTATCTCGAACCATTTCTGAAAATATCTATCCTTGTGTTTCTGTCGCTGTCTAATCTCCTTCCCTCTCTTCCTCCTTTCTTATTCCCCTCAACTCATGTACTTCCCTATCTATCTCTCAGCAGTCGCTGTCCGCTCTCTACCCGTGTCACTCTCCAACCCATTTATCTATTATTCCCCTCTCTTTCACTTGCTCTTCCTTAAAACCTGACATTCCTCAGTTTATATTATGAATATCTGTTTGTAAGTACATACGGTGAATTGAAGCGATAACAGGGATGGAGAGAATGGAGATTGTGAAAGAGAGAGGGATATGGGGGAGAGGGAGATAAAGCGTGAGAGAGGAGAGAGAGAGAGGTGAGAGAGAGACAGAGAGAGAGGTGAGATAAGAGAGAGAGGGGGAGAGGGGGGAGAGGGGAGAGGGAAGAGGAGAGAGGGAGAGAGGGAGAAGGGAAGGAGGGAGAGAGGGAGAAGAGGGATAGAGGGAGAGAGGGAGAGTAGGGGGAGAGAGAGAGGGAGAGAGAGGAGAGAGAGGGAGAGGGAGAGGGGAAGGGAGAGGAGAGGGAGTAGGGAGAGGGAGAGGGAGAGGAGAGGACACGATGGGAGGAGAGGGGAGAGGGAGATGGAGAGGGAGAGGGAGAGGAGCAGGGAAGAGGGAGCGGTAGAGGGGAGAGGGGGGGAGAGAGAGAGAGAGCGAGAGAGAGAGAGAGACAAGACCGAGAGAGGGACACCCAATGTGTGGCAAAAGAGAGACAAAACGGTGCAATAGCCCGGAACGTCGGAAGTACAGTTAGGGCGGCAGAGCAGATTGGCAAATATTCAGAGAAAGAGGGAAGATGCGAAAAGGAAATGTAACGAGCCAACTAGAGAGAGATTGACAACTGGGAGGGGGGGGAGGGAACAGCCAAGAGAGAGGGAGAGGGTGACGGACATACTGACAAATAAAGAGAAACGGGAGGGAGAAAGGGAGAGGTAGGGATATAGAGAAAGACAGAGCGATTCGCTGGAGATATTGGCGAGAGCAAAAGGGAAGAGGAAGAGATCGGTATGATGGGCAGATTTTACAAACGGCTGGGTATGATGTGAATTTGGTCGACTGAATCTGGCCTTGCAGACGAGGCGGGGAGCAATTCACCTACGTTCCCACGGTTATTGCAGGATGTGCAGAGAAGGTGCATGAAGGCTCAAGAGCAATAATGCAAACGTCGTGATGAAGAGGCTTCCGGTCGACCATTTGGGGGAAGGGGTTGGGAGCAAATTAACTAAAGTGGACCTTTTTATAGTAGGTGGGACGACCAGACCCGGGGGGTATTTCCGCATAAGTTAGTGCCGTCACTATCTGGGGCAAAGAGGTCGCAAGTTGGAGGTCTCGCTCTCCCTCCCCCCCCGCCCCCCCTTCGCTCCCCCCCGAGACCCCTTTCCCCCGTCCTCCCTCTCCCGTCCCGCTCC
>CM069170.1:8461687-8501682 GCA_035221665.1 Okamejei kenojei | reverse complement strand
TTTTATTAACGAGCCCAACAGAGAGAGAGATTGAGATCAAAATGGAGGGACATAAAAAAACAAACACAAAAAATAGAGGATAACAGGGGTGACGGACCAGACTGACAAATATAGAGAACGATAGGGAAAAGGGCAGAGGAGGATATAGAGGAAAGGCGAGACGAGCACCGACAAGAGATTCGCGGAGATATGGAGAGAGGCAAGGGAGAGGAAGAATCGTATTGCGATGGGCAGATGTACCAACGCTGGGTAAATGGAATTTTGGTCGAACGTGAATTTGAGTCCTTGGCAGACGAGGCGGGAGAGACAGATTCACTACGTTCCCACGGTTATGCAGATGGTGGTGAGAGTGCATGAAGGCACAAGGTAAGCAAAATAAAGGACACCGTGGATGAAGAATGCAATCGGTTCGACCCTTATTGAGGGAAGGGGTTGGAGCAAATTACGAACAGTGGAACTTTTCATCGTGAGTGGGACGACCAGACCAGGATCTCTCCGACATAAGTATAGTGCCGTACTATCTGGGGCAGAGGGTCGCAGTTGGAGTCTCGTCTCTCCTCTTCTCAATATCACTCTCCCTCTCACTCTCTCCAATTCGCAACCGCAACCGCCATCCCCTTTTCTCTTTCTGTATCTCCTCATATTTATTTCTCTCCAAAACACTTTCTCTCACTCGAGGTGCCACTTTTGCTCTTATTTCCCTTTTCCTCTTTTTCCTCCTCCCATCTCCCAAATTTCTTTTTCTTCCTTCCAACTTTTCCTCCGTCTCTCTCTCCCCCTCAATCACTGATATCATTTCCACTTGTGCGCTTCAATCTCACATTCTTTGAAAATGTTTACCTATACCCAATCCCTATCTCCCAATCTATTTTATTTTCGCTCTCTTTCGACGCTGTTCGTCTCTAAATATTGTGGTGCTGTTTTTGACAGCAGTGCGGGTGAATCTGTGGAATCACTGCCAATACTGGCACTTGACCAATTCACTGGCTGTATTCGAGACAGAGAGTCAGAAATAACTGTTAACTAAATTAATCAAAGGATAATTGGGTAAACAGCAGGAAAGGGGTATCACCCCTTTTGAATTTCGATGGTCAATCCATGTTCATATTGATGGCGTGCTGCTCGAACGAGCGCCAAATGGTCACGTTCTGATTATATGTTCTATTTTCAGCATCAATTTTGTCTCTGAGCCGCTGAGTCACTCCAGCGTGGGATAAACCACTCCATGTTTTCCCAGGGATGCCGGTCCTGAAACGCCGAGTTACTACTGCTGCCCGTTTGTAAATGTAATTAGTACTCAAAAACGATGTTAAACTTTTGTAAAACAGTCCCTTGCACAGACGATCGAAAACTGGATTCGTGAAAAAATCACAAGCTGATAGATAAGGCACACAATTAGTCCCCCAGATTGGCAATCGCAAACTACAATAAATAGTTTTAAGGTTAGAGTGGAAATACTTATTAAATGGACTGATCGACAATGTGTTTCAAGATCAATCTTGCCACATTGTCATCAAACGGCATTTTTTAGCATGTTAATGCGAGAATTTCCTCAAATCAGATAGTTACAAACACGAAAACAACAAAAATCGAACCACCCTGCAATACCATAAAAAACACGTGAAAAGTCCATAGAGCCAAGAGTGATATTAGAATGGAATCCGACCCCTCGGCCAAACTTGCCCTCACAGCCAACCTGTCCCCCATCACAAAACTAGAACCTACCTACCCGCGTTATGGGGTCCCATATCACATCCAAACATATCCTAATCCATGTACGCTTAGTCTAATATTTCCAGTACAACACTAACAAACAAACAATCGAGACAAACTACCCAGAGAAGCACAATAGTTATGGGTAAAGAGGACGTTGCAAATGGTGTAGAATATGTACCCATATCGTGATACAGCATGCGTTTCCAGAAACAAGGTCCAATAATCCACATTTTGTTTGATTTGATTACAGTAACCCTAGCTTATGACAAGTTCGTAACCGAAGGCTACAACAAAAGGGAGAAGCTCTTCCGGTGCTGTGGCGCGAGTTTAAAAGAAACGGATATGGGTCAAAATGTTGGCAAATTGGCGAAGAGTGTGGTAAATGGTCATTTTGGAGAACCGTAGTGAGTTCCGCCCGAAGGCCTGTTTCGCTAGATGTCCCACAACGAATTTTTTCTATGACTCAAATTGCAAGAGACAGATTCTCCTACAATCATCACGCAAAGAGAAGTTTAAGAGTTCTATCGCAGTTTTGAATCTGTTAAGTTACCGGTTCATTCTCTGTCTCTTTGTTCGGACAGAAGAGAGACCACTTGGAGACAAAAATACCATCGCTCTAATTAGACCGGAACTTTTCCCAGAGACACGGAGGAAGCGACTAGACCTCACACTCACTAGTAACAACCATGCGGGTTTGGCGTTATGTCCTGCTCAATCAGCTCGATGCGTTGGAAGGGGAACCCGTAAGCTCCTCTAAAATCGGTCATAAAGCAACTGTCGTAAGAAATTGTTCAAGTTGGCGTCGTGTATTCATCCGAGAGAGACTGACTCGTCATGCCATGCCTAGATACATACAGCAGCGTGGAACCACTCCGGTCCAACCGGCCACAGACACCAATATGTCCAATTGCACTGCTTACCGGCCTGCGTTTGGCTCAAGAACAGACACTGACATGCTGGAATAAACTCAGCGTGAAGGCCGCGCGGCTTTTGCTTAGACTATGGGTGACGTTTCGGTCGAGACCGTTCTTCAGTGACACGAAGGGCAGTCCTTATTTTGCCCATATCCATGTAAAACCATCTTATCCATGCACATGTGTAAATGCCTCTTAAACGGTGCGATAATACCTACTCAATTAACTCCTCCAGCAGCTCGATCCAACAGAGTTAGACTTACGTATCTCTTTGGAATCAATGGATATGGGGGGGGGGGGGCGGGGGGGGGGGGGGGGGGGGGGGGGGGGGGGGGGGGGAAAGGAAGGGTGATACCCTTCAGCTTCCTATGATATTCTCCCGCCCATCTGCAACCAGAGTCCTCTGGTCCTCGATTTCCCTACTCTGGGCAGGTGTGCGTTTACCAGTTCGATATCTTTAATTATTTTATTCACCTCTATAAGGTCAGCTCTCGTTCCCTGAGCATACAATAAACATGAGTAAAACGGCCTGCTCATCCTCTCCCTGCCGTCATCTCGTTGATCGATCGCCCTTCTCTGGGCATGAGACGCTGGGCGTTTACCCGGTCTATCCTTTCCAGAGATGGTAACATTTTCTTTCAGTTACACCACTTCACCCCACAAGCATCACCGTAATGGAGTCCCAGCCTGCTCAACATCTCCCTATTGCTCAGCCCCTTAACGAGACATTTGGCAGAAACATCGCTCGTAATCGCGGAGCCTTATATTCCGAAATATGCCAACATAGTGAAGGTAACACCACAAAGGTCATTGGAGCTGTCGTATAACGTACGATTTCGGGGATGGGTTGTAGAATAAGGAATATAGAATTGTACCGTTACAGTATCCCCTTATATTCGACAAAGTCATTGCCGATAGCGATGTATTAAATTAAATTCTGTCTGTACGCCGATCCATCTCCCTCCCATATACCTTATCTCCCATGCAGCCTACCCAATATTGCTCCAAAACGACGCCACCAACTCCTCCGTCCACCCCCTCACATGTATTCAGAGTACTAGTCGGTTTTGTGCAAAATGATATTACCCACAAGTACCGAACAACATATGTTGCCCCTCCCACAAAACCAAAGATATGAACAAGGACAATCCGATAGCCCTTTCATGTGAGCAGAGGCCACATTCTAACTCCTCCAAACCATTTCTGTACTCTGGCGTTTCCCAGGATGGATCGCCGAGACCACGCCCAGGCTCTGCGATCATTTCCTGAACAACCTACCCGCTCAGTCCGTCTAGACCTTCGTGTTCTCCCTCCCCTTGCCAAAACACTTTACTACTCCTCATCCTTCCCAATACTTACTGACGTTTTTCATCCCCGGGCATCCCCCAACTCTCAGGAGGGAACGGCCCAACGCAAAAAAATTGAGGAATAGACACCATCCTATTTCGCTAAAGGGCTGCCCTGATTACACCCACGATCGGCATGAATATAAAAACCCAAGTAAACCTTGGACCTTATTTCCCAATTCACAGTCCCCATCCCCTACAATCCACGTTCTCAGGCATATCTATCTAGTCGCCCTAATTAAATGTTTGATTTTTAATGCATCGTTGTCAGCCATTCCCCGAGACAAACAATGATCATACTATGCATGTTACTTGATCTCCGTCCCTTTGATCTCTCGTTTACACACCTTACCCTTTCATATACTGTCCGCTGAGCTCAGTCTGACCATATGTCACACCTTTGCATCCACCCATATATCTTCTTCTTGTCCAGGCCGTGTTACTCCAGTATTTTAGTCCTAATATATCTTCCAACCAGGAAACAAAATATCCAAGCAAGAGATTATAATTACAAGGCCAATAAAGCTAATATGTGTGAATGCAAGAGTGGCAATGAAAGTGTATAATATATCCTTGTAATGGGACTCAATAACCAAGGGGGGGGGGGTTGACGTGATGAGACGTACGGGGGAGATATAATCGCAGAATTAATAGGAACCTAGGGAGGAACTTTCGCATTAGATGTATGTAAAGGAATGCTTGGTTATCCTCCAGTAACCCTCGTACCGTCGATGTCCTCCGAAAACTTGCTTATCCCGCTGAGTTACTCCACACATTGTACCTATCCGTGTATCTCCAGAGATACAGCCTCGCCCCGCTGAATTCCTCACACTGACTTTGTAGCTATCCAATATACTCCCGGAAAATCACCTCACACGCTGTGTTGTCCTTACTGCAGAGCTTTGCCGTTCATTAGCCTAGCAGGATCCGAGGGTGGGCATCGGCATTAGGTCCGTGAAGAGGCTCACACCGGCTCAACCGCTACTTATCGCTAACCAATCCATTTTCCGTCCCGTCGCAGTCCGTCGCGCGGTGTGGGCGGTCATGATGATTGTAGCGACACATGCCACCTTGGTGTGACGTAACAAGCCTTCAATGTGTATTCACTCAGAAGCAACAGCTTCTCGAGATCAGCTGCCATTCGAGATGCACTCGATGGAGACAAGGCTCTGACGCCAGTTTCGCCGAGGCGTGCTGCTGCAGGTGCTTTCCTGGCAACTAATGACACACATCCAAGTACCAGATAGGACTGAAGAGAACCACACGTTTTGGCCATTCTCGCCTACACTAGTAAGACATCCCTCCACTCGATGTTCAATGACAGCGCTGGAATTGTACCTAGGCTAACGACACAGTCTACCGAGAACCAAAGTTCAATTTCCAAGAGTTTCATTATCTTCTATCCGATTGCTCTACGACCAGAGCTCAGGAGACACCAGCTCTGCGGCGGGCACATACAACCTACCGCGAGGAATGAACTAACGGAACCAAACGCAGAAGCTGCAACATGAAATTTGGACACTTTGCATCTTCTTCTCGTGATATTCAAGTCGCACGAAGCTTCGGTACTGCAACGTTGTTTACCATAACGTCGCTTAAAGGCGTCTACATCGCCAGCTACTCGCTCATTCCGGAACAGAGGGAGGTGCTTATACCTCCCGATGAGGTTTTCAAGGTCGCGCGGTATTCTTCCGGTGATAAAGGAGTTGAAATATCGCTCGAGGCGGTGGGAGAGGCCGGGATAGCGGTCCGAGTGGAACGCGGAGCAGAAGGCCAGCTGCAGGTTGTTAGGAGCGTGGGGGCCGCTCTGTCCGACGTGGCGCTGTGGGGCACAGTGGCGGTATTGGCACCCATTTTCATGTGAGGCCATGCAGTCATGACGAACGAAAATAGACCTTTAAGCATCATGTCACCCATGCCGTCTAAGATGCCTCATTCCTCCGCAATTCGACCAAGTGCCTCCCAAACTCACCTCTCCAGGCCACGTGTCTTTTAAATGTTCTTATTGCATGTGTCATAGTCATTGAGTGATCAAGCGTAATAATAGGTCCTTCGGCCCAACCTGCCCCCACCGCCCAACATTTCCCATTGGCACTTTGTACCGCCTGCCTTCGTCTGGCCCACATCACACTAAACCTGCATATCGATGTACCTGCTTAACTTTTGGTTAAACTTTGGGATAGTCCTTGCCTCAACTACCTTCCCTGGCAGCTCGTTCCGGACACCAAGACCCTCTGTGTGAAAAAATATCCTGTCAGATTCATCTTAAATCTTTTCTCCTTCACCAGAAACTATTTGATCCTCAAATCACCAACTCTCGACAAAATACTCTGTGCATCTAGCCAACATATTCCTCTCATGGGTTTCTACACTTTAATACATCTGCGTAAACCTTACGCACGTGTAATTTTTGTGGCTTTCTTGATCCCCATTTTCAGAGCAACATAAAGGATGTATCAACCTGGCTATTTCCACCATGATTTTCGCCATGTCCACAAGATCACCCCTCAGCCTCTTCCAATATGTTGCAAGCCGACACAACTTCTAATCTTCAACAGTCCTTCATTCCTGGCAACATTCTCGTAAACCTATGCTTCCAGCATAATGATATCCTCCCACATCAGTTAACCAAAACCGAACGCAATAATACAAACGCAGCCGCACCAATTTGGTTTACAACTTTAACATGTGGGCTGGTACTGTGGTGCCGCGCTAGAATTGCTGCCTTATAGCGCCGGAGACGGCGTTAGATTCGAATATATGCGAGGATCGCTGGTAGGTGCGGACAATAAACTAAACTAAACTCAACTCAAGTAAATTAAACTAAACGAAACGAACCGAAATTAAACTAAACTTAACTATGCTAAACTAAACGAAACTAAACTAAATTAAATTTAACTAAGCTATACTAAAAAGGAAACGAAACTAAACATAACCTATCAACGTCGATGACCAATATCTAGACTGGTGATGGCAAATCTACCCAAATTATTTTTACAACACTATATATCTAAAACGACACTTACAGGGAACTATGTACATGTACCCAGAGAGCGCTCCGGTGTAGAAACGTGGGAATTATGCATTTGTGGCATTTATGCAAATTACGTGGCATTTATGCAAATGAAAGATGCAAAAATGTAACGATGATAAAGAAAACATGCCATTTTTAGCTGTCAGCTAGATGATAACGAGTTACAGACAATGAGAGTCAATAAGATGACTTTGAAGCTACTACCACTTCGGTGGGGGAGGTAGATGGGGATGTGGAGAGAATGGGTGCAAGGGTTAATTGATATTACAGCATCAATAATAATGTACTTCTGTGGTGTAAGCTGCCCCAACGAAATATGATGTTATGTTCCACTAATTTGCATTTGGCCTTGTTCTTACAATCGGGGAGACCCAGGACAGAAAGGCCGGTGTGGGTGTGGGAAGGAGAGTTGAAGTGTGCTCTGTCGCACATTACCCATTCCCTCAACACGCCCCAGGCCCAGACCATTCAATATGAGCATCCTACCCTTGTTTGACGACCAAAACGTTATCGCCTCGCATCATTCAATATACCCTGTGCGTCTACCCGATATATGCCTTTGCACATTCGTATCCAAATTATTGATGTAAACCTAAAACAAACATTGGCCGCGCACTAATTCCCGAGTCGTAACACTGGTCACTGCTCTTCAGTCCAATACACAATCTTTCACCTCACTCTCTGTTTTCTTTAACGAAACCTATTCACTATTTGGGCAAAATGCCTTATTTTGCGGGTCGGTAATACGGCGGTAGAATTACTGCCTTCCAGCTACAGAGAACCACGTTCGATCTTGACTGCGGGTGCTGACTGTATGAATTTGTACGTTCTCCCCGTGACCTGCGTGTGTGTTCTCCCGGATATTCGGATTTCTTGCAAAATCCAAAGGCGTGCAGGATCGTTGGGTAAATTCCTTGGTATAATTGTAAATTGTCGCCAGTTTGAGCAAAAAAATGTATGTGTGCGGGGATAGGTGGACGGGGCTGAGGCGGATGGCCGAAGGGCCTGTTTCTGCGTTGTATTTCTCAACTAACGTAAACTAAATGAAACTAAGCTATGCAATGCTTCATCTCAGCTTACCTCGTCGTAGTTGCGTGACGATGAATGTAATTAACAAAGAAAACAAACAAAACAAAATCAGAAAAAAAGTGTTTGTTGTGGAACTAATTAAATAAATATTACTGCTGGATAATCAAAATCTCCATTAATGATCATTTAATTACAACCCAGCCTTATGAATATTGACTTCTCTAACTTCAAATAACCTTTGCTTTCCCTTTCCCTCCATCTATACCAATGTTTGTTCTCCATTTTGTTTAACTGTTGATACCGTTGTTCTAATTGTATACCTTGTTGTCATCTTCCCCACTGTTAACAATGATGAATTCTACATTATCATTGATCTCGTCCCTTTTGATCTATCGATTTTACACTTTCCCCTTCGAGGTATCTGTCTCCGTCTCCCCGGGCTCTCAGTCTGACAACAAAGTCTCACACAAAACGTCACACATTCCTTGCCTCCAGATATGCTGCCTGGCCCGGTGAGTTACTCCAGCCTTATAAGTCTATCTGCGGTGTAAAGCAGCAAAAGCAGTTCTTTCCTATACATGTAAGAATTTTTGAATGATCGGAGGACATTCAGCGATCAAGATAAGGCTTCTAAGCAGCGCTTACAATGGCTGGAAGCAAGGTGCTGAAATATGAAGCTCATCACATGCACAAATGGAGGGCAGTGACTCTTGGGGACCATTGGACATATATACATTGAAGGTTTACTAGCATAAAGAATGTTTAGCAGTCACTAGACAAAATGGGACCTGTTGGGTCCCGTCCCCTCAACGCGCGGTTGCGGGGGAAGCACCTGCGGCGTCACACACACACTAACCACCCCACAGACACAAGGGGGGTACGGAAGGGAGTGGGTGGAGGCGGAGGGGGGAGATGAGAGGGGAGGGGAGTATGGGAGCGGGAGATGAGTGGGGGAGGGGAGTGTGGGAGGGGTGGAGGGGGCGGAGGGGGGAGAGGTGGATGGGGCAGCCGGAGGGGGGGTGGAGACAGGGGCCAGAGAGGAGGGGGAGGAGACGGGGGAGTGGGGGGGGGGTGAGGGGGAGGTAGGTGAAAGGGGGAGGGGGGAAGGAGGTGGATGGGGAGGGGAGTGGTGTGGGGAGGAGGGAGGGGCAGTGGGGGAGAGTAGGGGAGAGGGGGAAAGGGATGGGGAGGGACGTGGATGTGGAGAAGGCGGCGGGAGACACTTTGAACACATAGAAGGATAGATGTAACAACCCAAACATTAGTGCAGTTTCTTAAACCTGCAGAACATAATTTGAGTTTATCATGCAACAACGGATTTCCCAAGCCTCAGGCTGAACCAGCAAATTACGTTTAAAATAACCAAATAAGGTCATATTATTATTCGCGACAAATCAGGAATCAATTTGCATAATCACACAATAGGATCCTTAAGCGGCCTCTTAATGACTGTATTTGAAGCCTCAATTGATAAAACAAAATGGAGGGAGCCAGAAAAGACCTTCCTTCTCCTTTTAGCGAAAATGTATGTTTCGCCACTGTAATGCCACATATTTTGGAACAAGTGAAATAAACATGAAACCAACATATATATTAGATGTTCCATTTAACCAGAATTTCATAATACAGTGTGATTCAACACCAATTCTGAGTTGCCATTATCCTATACTTGAAGATTCTCCTGTGACAACAAGATATGTAACCATTCCAGAGGTTTTAACTAATTGCACCCCCGTGACTAACATATGTCAACATCATAATGCACCAACCTGAACCTGAGCATCACAATATGCACATTCGTCCAAAAACTCTTTAACCCAAACAATGCCCGTAGGGTCTATAGATAGTGGATATCCATAACAGACATTTTTTGCAAGTCATGCAAATCTGCTCCACCTCCAAATTCGAGATGATATTTGGTATCATCCGTAAACTTGGTATCTGCCATAAACAGCAACTGTGACCCGATTTCCGAACCAGTCTTGCAAGACAATCTTGGTCCGTCTACTGAACCTGTGCAATTCTAACCTGCTTGAAAAGCTAGAACAGTCCATTTTACATGGTTAGACCCTCAAATTAACTGATGATGTCTAAATAATTAGTAATGTATAACTAAGTGTACACCTTACCAAGCTGTAAGCGGCCCCTTAATTGTAGAGTGGCACAGATACAGTGCGTGGAAACTCTGACCAGCTTTCATGCTGCCACCAACTTCAGTGAAACGCTTACTGCCAATAAAGACGTGGGGTGCATTATCACCAAAAATATGAAACCTTGCTCGTTCCAATAGGTTGTTCTTTGTCCTCCAGGTTTCGCCTATGCAAAGGTCTTACCTGAATAGAAGATTCGGCGGCCAACTGTAATGTCCCCCTGAGATTCACTGCCTATGTGTTTGGGATGGTAACTTGCTTGCCAGGCATAGCCCTCTGTCACATGCCCTGCATCGATTGGGCATGCTCTATGGGTATACCCTCAGACTCGGCATTAGACTATACCGATCCCACATGCTCTCCTCTTACATGAGGGAGCCATTAAGCAGCCCTGTTACAAGGTGCTGCTGGCGCAGCTTCAGTAATACGCCAACTTTGCCATGGCCCCAGCTTCAGACTAATACTGACGCAGCATCCTCTCCTCCTACATGAGGGAGACCTTAAGCAGGCCTGCTAAAAAGCGCTGCTGGAACAATCTCCCATTTAGGGCCATAAGCACCATTTTGCAATATAATGAAAGATTTACTTCACAACAACTGGAGCAGTAATGAATACTGTTTGTCCATCATTGTGACTTTATTAATTTCAGCTGGTGAAAGAAGGTGTGTTAACAATGACCTATATGGCACTTAATAGTTAACCATTTAACAAGATAAGTTTCCTTACTTGCACAGCTGAATCATAAATATGCTATTAACAATTAACCCATCGACTAGGATACCTGTTACCAGAGTCTATTGACTGCCATCTGTTGCCCAGGCCTGCGTCACGGCCAATTGAATGCGTAAAAGTGTATCTCAACATCCTACAACTCTATTTGATAGACTCAATCTAACTGGATAAAGGAGCCAAATTTCTCAAATATAGTTTAAGACAAAACAGATTCCGTTATATTGCCTTATCCTAACAATGACCCCTCATCCCATGATCACTGTCAATGGGAATACCCTACTAAACAGCCATTCCCATAAAGCAGCCCTGAAGAAGGTACCACTGGCGCCCATGAAGCAGGCCTGAACAAAGGTGCTGCTGGCGCGGCCTTTCCCATAGGCCAGTATTTGCCATAGATTGAAGAAATACTCCATCTTTACTACCCTGCAGCGTGTCACTCCATCAGAACTACCCCACATTCTGTGACTCCATCTGCACCAACTCCCAGTTTGTCACTCCATCAGTACTACTCCAGTGTGTCACTATCAATATCTTCCCAAATTATGTAATTCCAACAATGCGACCCCACAGTGTGTCATCCCCATCAGTACAACTAAAGAGCGTGTCACTCCGTCAGTACTACTCCAGGTTGTCACTCCATCAGCACTATCCCACAGCGTGTCACTTCATCAACGATATCCCACTTTAGTGGGTCACACCATCAATACAACGCGCTATTATATCAATTCATTTATAGTTACCACAGTGTCACTCCATGAGTACTACCTCGATGTTTGGCACTCCATCAGGACAACTCCGCAGTATGTCACTCCATCGGTATAAACCCTACAATGTGTACTCCATCTGTAATGCACTCTATTGTGTCACTCAATGTACTGTCCCGCAGTGTGTCACTCCATCACGCCATGATTGTGTCACTATATCAATACTAGACACACGTTGTTTCACACCATGATTACGACACCATAGCGTATCACTGCATCCGCACTACTCTGTGTTTTGCTCCATCAGTGCATTTGATTTGTTCTTAATGAGTTAGATAATTTTTTTCCTGTGTGGTGATTGGTTGGGGGTGGGATCTTAGAAATTGTGGGTGATTTGGTGAGGAGAAGAAGGACAGAAGAAGTCCTGGGCAGGAGGAGAGAGAGACATGTGAAGAACAGAGACTGAGAAAACTAAGTTTTGACTGTCCTACTCGGTCAGTAAACAGCTTAAATATCTTTCCTCGTGGTGAGGTAAGATTAAGACTTTAATAAAGACTGTCGCTGTCTAGACTTTGTGATTACGGGGAGAGTGGGAGCAACGGTTAGCTGATCCCGGGAGCCACCGAAGGAGAAGGAAGACTTCTGCCACATGGGGTCCTCTCTTGTGAGCCAACTCGCCAGCAACTCGCCATTCGCCCGCCATCTTGTGAGCTTCTGCACTGTGCACTTGTCGGCTTCAACTGTATTTGGCTGCGACGTTCTACAGCTTCGACCAGGCCTGCAACAAGGGGTTATTCTTGTTTTATTTTCATGTTGCCGGCTTGTGTGAGTGCGTGTGTGGGCCCACATAGTAATTAATACTGAAAGGTACTATAAAAATATTGATTTATTGAGTGGTGTTGTTTGAATATTTGTGTGCAAAACACCAGTAAAACACCATATATTTGGTTATAGAGCTTCTATATTGTATTTCCCTGACCAACATATTTTTAATGTTAATTAATAGAATAAATGTGAATATATTCATTGGAATATAGTTGTCAGTTGATTTATTTAAACTGTTTCTACAGTAAGGTAAACCATTTAATATTGAAATTGAAGGTGCCTTATTGTACAAATTTAAAGAGTGCATAAATACTTAAATTAACGGTTAACTAACACCTATAAGGGGATTAACGTTTACGAACCTGGGGCGCAGCTCATGTAGAGGGCAAAGAAAAGTCATGTACAACCCCAAACGCATAGCAAGAAGCGGTGTACATATTAGCACTGGCACCTTTTACCAACATGCAGGCACGAGTCAGTGCATACAGCTCAGCTACCTGAGCAGACATTCCGGATAGTAAATTGTACACCTCCAGCACCAGGTGTGGTTTGACCACTGCATATCCTGCCAATAATCTGTCACCGCTAGGTCGGTGGGAAGAGGCATCGGTAAATAGGACCAGATCAGGATTATCAATCGGATGACTGTAAGTCCAGCCGGGAAGTGGCAGCGGCTTCTACAAGCAACAGACAATCATGGTCGCATTCTTCTACTGGCAGTGATACAAAGGTAGCTGGGTTTATAGCAGGTGATGGCTGATAAGTACAGTTCGGATGTGAAAGGCGTGAGATTTCTCCGTGGATATTGAAATTCAGATGTACGGATGCCAGCACGGCTTTACCTGGTTGAGGATGGTGGAGGAGAGAGTGGCGAGGAGATCGGCCAGTCTGCTGCCGTCCTTGCCGAGCGGCCGCAGTGTTGCCAGGGACTGCCGCCTCCACTCACGCCTTCACCAGAGAGAAGTCCCGGCACATCACCTCCCACACAAAGGCTGCCATCCAGCGGATCAGTTCTGGGTGCCATGGCCATTGCCAAGCAGGTGACCTTTGTGGGGGAGGTGATGAACTTGGACCCCTGGCCATGGGCATCGTGGTGAGTGCGGCCGTTGACCAGCTGCACTGTGACCTGCCTGTGCATCAACTGATCCGGCAATGACTTGAGGCCTTTGCCGCAGTCGGAGCAGGTGAAGGGCTGGACACTGCTGTGCACCCGCCGGTGCAGCCGCAGCCCCGACAACCGGGCAAAGCTCTTGCCACAGGTGGAGCAGCCAAAGAGCTTCTCGCCCCGCTGTATCTTCAGCTCATGCATCATCTTGAAGCTCTTGCTGCAGTCGGGGTAGCCGAAGGGCCTCTCACCGAGTGCTGGCGTAGCGGATGATGCTCCTGCCACACTCCAAGCAGTCAAAGGGGCGTTCTCCCATGTGCACCTGCCGGTGGGTCTCCAGCTTGCTCGGGTGCTGCCAGGCCTTGCCACACATGTCGCACACATAACGCTTCCCTTGTTGTGCCCCGTCATGTGGTTGTAAATCGAAGCTCAGTCTCTCGAAGCTCAGCCCGAACGCGAGCAGATGGGGGGGCTAACCGGCACCTTGGCCGCCCTCAATGGCCGCTCACATCACGGGAAGGGGGAAACATTATTTCCTCATCTCTACCTGGTTGGAGAGGCAGCTTCCCTCCGAGCTGTTTCTTCGCCCACCTTCTCGCGGCCTACCATCGGACTGGAGCAGCCTTTCCTGTCGGGACCGGCTGGGACTACAGCTTCTGCGGTGGCACAGCGCATGGACAACATCATGGAGGAGGCGATGCCTTACCCGGTCACTGTGCGGTAAGCTCCAGAGTGCTATTACCGCCGACTTCAACATCCGCGGAACTGTGGCTGCGGGCATTCAGCAGGCGCCGCTGGATTTAAAATACCGCGGAGCCTGGGATTCAAGTTCGCCAGAGTTGGAGCTCCAACCAGCACGGCCTAAGGACTACGGGTGCCATGGTCTATGGGGAGGAAGCGCCGCTCCAGACATTTCCAAGCCGCTGGGGAGTGTTCACCTGACGCCGGAGTTCCAGCTTTCCAGCAAGAGGGCATGAAAACATCGGACTGGCTGTGGAGGCCACAATAGGCCCGACTATGGGTGAACAGGGGATGGGACTACACTTTGCTGCCTTCCCCCACAGTGGGAACCATTGTGGGGGAATGTTTTTATGTTTACTGTTAAATTTTTTTATGTTTTGTCTTATCTTTATCCATGTGCTGCATTGGCAAGTCAAATTTCACTACAACATTTGGTGTATGTGATAATAAATGTCCTTTGTATCCTTTGAAAGAGATCGATAGAGAGATAGTCGGAGATAGAGTCAGAGAGAGAGATACAATGACTTGCAAAAGTTTTCATACCTCTTGAACATTTCCACATTGTGTCACGTTACAACCACAAACGTAAATGTATTTTATTGGGATTTTATGTGTTAGACCAACACAATGTGGCACATAATTGTGAAGTAAAAGGAAAATGATACACGGTTTTCAATTTTTTTTACAAATAAAAAACTGTAAAGTGTGGCGTGCAAAAGTATTCAGCCCCCTTTTCTCTGATACCCCTAAGTAAAATTCAGTGCAACCAATTGCCTTCAGAAGTCACCTAATTAGTAAATAGAGTCCACTGGTGTGTAACCTAATCTCAGTATAAATACAGCTGTTCTGCGAAGGACTCAGAGATGTGTTAGAGAACATTAGTGAACAAACAGCATCATGAAGCCCAAAGAACACACCAGAAAGTTGTGGAGAGGTTTAAAGCAGGGTTAGGTTATAAAAAAAATATCCTAAGCTTTGAACATCCTACGGAGCACTGTTCAATCCATCATCCGAAAATGGAAAGAGTATGGCACAACTGCAAACCTACTAAGGCATGGCCGTCCAAGGAGAGCATCGATCAGAGAAGCAGCCAAGAGGCCCATGGTAACTCTGGAGGAGCTGCAGAGATCCACAGCTCAGGTGGGAAAATCTATCTACAGGACAACTATTAGTCATGCATTCCACAAATCGGGCATTTATGGAAGAGTGGCAAGATGAAAGCCATTGTTGAAACAAAGCCATAAGAAGTCCCGTTTGCAGTTTGCCACAAGCCATGTGAAGGAAGGTGCTCTGGTCTGATGAGACCAAAATTGAAAGTTTTTGGCCTAAATGCAAAACGCTATGTGTGGCAGAAAACTAACACTGCACATCATCCTGAACACACCATCCCCACTGTGAAACATGGTGGTGGCAGCAGCATCATGCTGTGGGGCTGCTTTTCTTCAGCAGGGACAGGGAAGCTGGTCAGAGCTGATGGAATATATTATAACTCAGATTAAGATTTTTTTTGAAATAAATGATCAACCAGAAATATCTCGCTCTTTATTATGGGAAACATTTAAAGCATATCTTCGAGGAATTATGATTTCTTCACAAGCATTCCATAATAAAAAGATTCGGAAGGAACAACAGGACTTAGAAAGGGAGATTAAACAATTAGACATACAGAATGCAATAAAATCAGATATAATAATACATAATAAAATTGTAGCATTGAAATATAAATTAAACAAAATATATACTGATCAAGTTTTAAAATATTACCAACATACTAAACAATTGCAGTTTGAATTTGGAGACAAACCCCAAAAAATTATTGGCTCGACAATTAAGGAAAATTGAAGCTGAAAAAATTATACATAGGATTAAATCACAAAACGGTGAATTATTAATACAACCCAAAGATATTCATGAAAGATTTATGCAATATTATAAAAATCTGTATACTGCTAAAGCGACAGTAAATAAAACAGAAATAGATGCTTTTTTAAACATATATAACTTAAAAGAATTAGATTTACAAAATAGAGAACTATTAAATGCTGATATTTCAATAAAAGAAATCCAAGAATCTATTAAATCATAAAAAAAATGGTTTAAAACTCCAGGACCGGATGGTATAGGTTCGGAATTTTATAAAATTTTTCATGATCAAATGGTCCCATATTTAAAATCATTATATGAACAGATATATACACAAGAGAAATTACCAGATACACTGAACGAGTCTATTATAACACTTATACCCAAAATAAATAAAGATTTGGATGAACCAGGATCATATAGAGCAATTGCTTTATTAAATACGGATCAAAAAAATTTAACAAAGACACTAGCACAAATATTAAGCACAGTTGTTAACGAATTAATTCATCCTGATCAAACAGGATTTATACCTAAAAGATATTCTTCATATAATCTAAGACGGTTATTTAATATCATATATTCGAAAAGAAGTGATAAAAAAGACTTAGTAGTTATCTCGCTGGATGCAGAAAAAGCTTTTGACCAGGTGGAATGGCCTTATTTATTTTCGGTGATGGAAGCTTTTAAGCTTGGTGAGAAGTTTACTACTTGGATCAAATAGTTATATGCAAACCCAACAGCTAGAATAACAACAAACCGTATGTTATCAACTAAATTTAGTTTATCTCGAGGTTGTAGACAAGGCTGTCCTTTATCACCTTTTATGTTTGCGTTAGCAATCGAACTCTTGCCCAAAGGGTAAGATTGCACCCGGAAATATATGGATATGATACTAAAGATACTAAGAATAAAATCTCGTTATATGCGGACGATGTATTACTTTATATCACTAAACCGGAAATAAGTATCCGTAATTTGTTAAAACTAATAACGGAATTTGGTTTAATTTTCAGGATACAGTATCAATTGGAAATAAAAGTGAACTTATGCCAATAGCCATGAATAACTTACAGATATTACAACAATTTCCTTTTAAGATAACAAATGAAAATATTAAATATCTTGGTATTTTTGTTACAAAAAGATTTGACTCTCTATTTAATTCTAATTTCCCGTTATTACTGAATAAATTAAATAAAAATATTTTATACTGGAAAAGTTTACCTATTTCAATGTTAGGCAAAATAAACGCAATAAAAATGATTTTTCTCCCACAATTATTATATTTATTTCAATCAATCCCGATATATCTCCCTAAATTTTTTTTTTTTAAAGTAGACTCTCTAGTCACTAACTTTATCTGGGATTATAAGAACCATAGAATAAATAAAAAACACTTATGTAAAGCTAAAATAAACGGGGGATTAGCATTACCAAATTTTATGTTTTATTATTGGGCAGTTAATATTAAAAATATGAACTTCTGGTTAGAAGAAACAGATAATAAACCAAACTGGTTAAAAATGGAAAGAGAAGACTGTTTTCCATTTGAAATTAGTTCTATGATATTTGCTAATACTAATGTACCTATGAAAATTTATAGTGAAAACTCGATAATAGAAAGCGGAATCCGTATTTGGAAACAAATAAAGAAAACATTTAAAACTAAAATTTATACCGTTAGGTCTTACTATTGCCAACAATTTTACGTTTAAACCCTCAACGATGGATAAGGCTTTTATACAATGGAAAAATAAAGGAATTTTAATATAGGGGATCTTTATAAGGAAAATCTTTTTCTTTCATTTCAAGAGTTACAACAAGCTTACGGGCTTCATAATAATGAATATTTTAGATATTTACAAATCAGAAACTATATCTCTGCAAATACACAAGAATTCAGAAATAGAAAGAGTGAAATTGTAGATGAATGCTTGAATAAAACATCCAAATACAGAAAAAATGATATCATTATATTTACAATATTTTGTTGGAAAGTGATATTCCATCATCGGAAAACACACAGACAGCTTTGGAAAATGAATTAGGTCAAATAATAAGCCCAGAAATATGGGAAGAAAGCTTACAACACATACATTACTGCTCGTTAAATGCTAAACATGCTTTTATACAGTTTAAAATTTTACATAGATTACATTACTCCAAATCTAAATTACATAATATATTTCCAAAATTATCGCCTATATGTGATAAATGTCAAATCTCAGAAGCAAATTTGTCACATTCATTCACTAATTGTACGAAGATTGTAGAATATTGGAACGAAATATTTAAGATAATCTCGAATGTTGTTTAATATTACTATGATTCCTGATCCAAAGTTAATAATACTTGGAATACCTGAAACGGAACAAATAATTACAAGGAATCAAAGAATTTTTATCGACTATTCTCTAATAATTGGGAAAAAATTAATACTAAAATTTTGGAAAGGCCCTGCATCCCCAACAATTAAAATGTGGAATACAGAAATGTCGGAGACACTTCACTTGGAGAGATTGAGACTTGTCCTTATGGATAGGTTTAGATCTCTTCAAAGGGATTTGGTCTCATACATTAAATATTTACAGGGTCATAATGGTTCGGCGCGGGGACTTGACTGAGGCCTGAATATCTGAATGGATGAAGAAATACATATAATAAATCATGAATGTATCTCAAGAACGGATTATTGAGTAATATTTTAATCTCCACCAAAACTTTTCACATTTTCTTTTCTATTTTCTACTTTCTATCTCTATCTTTCTATCTTTAAGTAGGAAAAAAAAGTATAGAAACATATTATATATATTCTTAATATTAGTATGAATATACATATTATTAGTTGTATGAAAATATTATAGATGTCTTATATTTGTAATTATATAAAATTGCGCATTTTCAACTATATAATAATTTTGAAATATAAAGATAATAATAATACAAACACTCTTAATATTATGAAAATATCATGAATATCATAGAAGTTTGGTTAAGATTGGGTATTATGTAGTTATATTAGGGGGGATTTGTATTTGGTAATTAGAAGAAATATGTATGGTATGAGAAGTATGAGTATATTGCTTATTTTAGGAATATACTACATACACTCCCAATTATACAAAATAAATAACCAGGAAATGTATAATGGATAACATTACAAATAACACAAACAGTATCAATTGATAATCAATATTATATAATTTTGTATATTATATAATTTTTAATGCCGCATAAGAGTGTACTCTGTATATATTGTTTCTATAATAAAATTTTTTTTAAAAAAAAGAGCTGATGGAAAGATGGATGGAGCCAAATACAGGGCAATCTTGGAAGAAAACCTGTCAGTCTGCAGAATACTTTTGCATGCCACACTTTTCAGTTTTTTATTTGTAATAAAATTTGGAAACCATGTATCATTTTCCTTCCACTTCACAATTATGCGCCACTTTGTGTTGGTCTATCAAATAAAATCCCAATAAAATACATTTACGTTTGTGGCTGTAACGTGACAAAATGTGGAAAAGTTCAAGGGGTATGAAAACATTTGCATCCCGCTCATCCCGCCCGCTGCCCGTTGCCCCGGAGACTGAGAGAGAGACCGCGCGGCGCAGGGGCCTCAGCCCGGAAATGACGTCACTGCGCCGGCCCGCTGCCCCGCAGACAGAGAGAGGGGCATCAGCCCGGAAATGACGTCACGGCCCCGTAGGCTGCGAGGTCGAGCAGCGGGGCGGCCCCAGCCCGGAAATTACGCCACGGCCAAGATGGAGCCGACCCGCACCTGATGGTGAGAAAGAGAGGGAGAGAGTGAGAGTGTGGGGAGGAAGAGGGGGTAGAGAGAGGGCTGGAGAAGGGAGGGAGAGAGAGATATCTGAGCGGCGAGGGGCTGAGTGGGGCAGGAATAAGGGGAGAGGTTCAGAGAGAGAGAGAGGAGACAGTCCGAGGAGGGAGGGAGGCGGCGGCGAGAGGCTGGGGGTGGAAAATGGGGTGAAGTGAGTAGCGGGGGGAAGCGGGGAGCAGATGGAGGGGGCAGGGATTCAAGGGGGAGTGAGTTTGGTGCGAGGGGGAGTGAATGGGGTGGGGGTCAGGGAACTGGGGGGGAGAGAGAGAGGGGTCAAGTGAGTCAAGGAAGGGCGTAGGGAGCCTGGTGGGGTTCACACTGTGTGGGGGTGGGGAGAAGGGGGAGCGAGCAAAGGGGGATAAGGAGCAGGAGGAGGCAGGGATAAGGGGCGGGGAGCCACAGGGAGGAGGTCACATTGTGTGGCGGGTGGGGAGGGTGTTGTAGTTTAGGAAGTCAAACCAGGGCAGGATCTTCACTGAATGGCGGGGCTCTGGGGCAATGGATAATAGACAATAGGTGGTCGGCCATTCGGCCCTTTGATCCAGCACCGCCATTCAATGTGATCATGGCTGATCATCCCAAATCAGTAACCCGTTCCTGCCTTCTCCGCATAATGCAGTGCTGGCTCGAATGGCCTACTCCCGCACCTATTGTCTATTGTCTATTGACTCCGCGATCTTTGAGAGCCCTATCTAGCTCTCCCTTGAAAGTATCCAGAGAACCAGCCTCCACCGCCCTCTGAGGCAGAGAATTCCACACTCACAACTCTCTGTGAGAAAAAGTGTTTCCTCATCTCCGTTCTAAATGGCTTACCCCTTATTCTTAAACTGTGGCCCCTGGTTCTGGACTCCCCCAACATTGGCAACATGTTTCCTGCCTCTAGCATATCCAAACCCTTAACAATCTTATATGTTTCAATAAAATCCCCTCTCATCCTTCTACACTCCTGAGTGTACAAGCCCATTCTCTCAGCATATGATAGTCCAGGCATCCCGGGAATTAACCTTGTAAACGTATGCTGCTCTCCCTCAATAGCAGAAATGTCCTCCCTCAAATTAGGGGACCTAAACTGCACACATTACTCCAGGTGTGGTCTCACCAGGACTCTGTACAACTCTGAGCCTTGCGGAATGTGTGGAGCTGAGGGATCTAGGAGTGTGAGTACGAGTTGGGCCAAAGGGCCACTTTCCAATGTTGTATCACTCTATGACTCTATGACAAAGTGCTGGAGTAACTCAGCGGGTCAGGCAGCATTTGTGGAGAAGATAGACACAAAGTGCTGGAGTAACTCAGCAGGTCAGGCAGCATCCTGTGGAGAGAAGGAATGGATGGCATTTTGGGTTGACACCCTACTTTGGTTTAATTTACTTTAGAGATGCAGCGTGGAAACAACAGGTCTTTCGGCCCACGGAGTCCGCGTCGACCAGCGATCACCCCGTACATTAGCACTATCCCACGCACATTAGGAACAATTTCAGTAATTTTGCAGAGGCCGATTAATCTACAACCCAGAACGTCTTTGAAATGTTAGAGGAAACCGGAGCACCCGGAGTAAAAATCCATGCAGGTCAAGGAGACCACAGACGCACCGCAGTCAGGATCGACCCTGGGTCACTGGCAGCGAGGCAGCAACTATACCCCTGCGCCAGTGTGCCTTGCAGAATTAAATAACGGTTTCCTCCGCCATAAATGCACTCAATATGTGCTAGTAATGTCCTGTTTGCCAGCTTGTTGACCCTCTGTGTTCCCCCTTGCAGGGTTTAGGAGCCGTTGCTGTGGACAGAGACGGGGACATGAGCGGCTATTGAGGGCGTCCAGCGTGCAGGTGAGCCCCCATCTTCTTGGTATGCGGGCCGAGCTTCGATGGAGGATCACATGACGGGGCACAACAAGGTGAAGCGTTATGAGTGTGACGTGTGTGGCAAGGACTGGCAGTGCCCAAGCGAGCTGGAGACCCACCTTCAACTGCTCAGAGTGCGGCAAGAGTTTCAAGACGGCGAATGTCCTGGAGACCCACCGACAAGTGCACACGGGCGAGAAGCCCTACGGGGAGCGGCCTTACACGTGCAACGACTGCGGCAAGTGCTTCACCCACTCCAGCAGCCTGCGGAAGCACCAGCACACCACACGGTGAGCATCCCTACACCTGTGCCCAGTGTGGCAAGGGCTTCACCCACTCCAGCAGCCTGCTGAAGCACCAGCACACCCACACCAGCGAGCGTCCCTACACTGTGCCAGTGCGGCAAGGGCTTCACCAATCCAGTGGCCTGCTGAAGCACCAGCCACACCCCACACGGCGAGCGTTCCCTACACCTGTGCCCAGTGCGGGCAAGGGCTTCACCCAATCCAGCAAACCTGCTGGTGCACAGCACACCCACACCGGCGAGCATCCCTACACCTGTGCCCAGTGCGGCAAGGGCTTCACCCATTCCAGCGGCCTGCTGAACCACCAGCGCACCCACACCGGCGAGCGTCCCTACACCTGTGCCCAGTGCGGCAAGGGCTTCACCCACTCCAGCAGCCTGCTGAAGCACCAGCACACGCACACCGGCGAGCGTCCCTACACCTGTGCCCAGTGCGGGAAGGACTTTCACCCAATCCAGCGGCCTGCTGCTGAAGCACCAGCGCACCCACACCGGCGAGCGTCCCTACACCTGTGCCCAGTGCGGCAAGGGCTTCATCCAAGCCAACGGCCTGCTGAAGCACCAGCGCACACACACCGGCGAGCGTCCCTACACCTGTGCCCAATGCGGCAAGGGCTTCACCCAATCCAGCAGCCTGCTCATGCACCAGCGCACCCACACCGGCGAGCATCCATCTACATCTGTGCCCAGTGCGGCAAGGACTTCACCCAATCCAGCGGCCTGCTGAAGCACCAACGCACCCACACCGGCGAGCGCCCCTACACCTGTGCCCAGTGCGGCAAGGGCTTCACCCGCTCCGACAGCCTGCTGGAGCATCAGCGCAACCACACCGGCGAGCGCCTCTACACCTGTGCCCAGTGCGGCAAGGGCTTCACCCAATCCAGTGGCCTGCTGAAGCACCAACGCACCCACACTGGCGAGCGCCCCTACACCTGTGCCCAGTGTGGCAAGGGCTTCACCGCTCCGACAGGCCTGCTGGAGCATCAGCGTAACCACACCGGCGAGCGCCCCTACACCTGTGCCCACTGCAGCAAGGGCTTCACTCGCTCCGACAGCCTGCTGGAGCATCAGCGCACCCACACTGGCGAGCGCCCGTACACCTGTGCCCACTGCGGCAAGGGCTTCACCAGGTCCAACAACCTGCTGAAGCACCAGCGCACCCACACCGGCAAGCGGCCCTACACCTGCACCCAGTGCGGCAAGGGCTTCATGAGCTCCACCAGGCTGGTGTACCACCAGCGAGTGCACGCCGGCGACCGTCCGTTCCCCAGCCCGGTGTGTGGAGAGCGCTTTGCAATGACCTCGCATGCCCTGTCTCACCAGCATGTGCACACCAGCGGCCAGCCCTACGACTGCCCGTACTGCGGTGAGTCGTTTGACAGCTCGCGGGGGTTTGCGGCGCAGCACCGGGCGGGCACACGTTGGTGAGCAGCTGCTCCCACTGTGACAAGAACGCATGGGGGGCTGCAGGAGCACCAGAGGATACACACCAGAGAGGAACCCTTTGTGTGCGCTGAATGTGGCAAGGGTTTCACCCGCATGTCCAGCCTGTGGCAACACCGGCGTACCCATTGCGATGCGCGTCCCTTCTCCTGCTGGTCCTGTGGTCAGGGCTTCACCCGCCTTGAGCACCTGCTGGAGCATCGGAGAGTCCACATTGGGCAGCACTCCTTCACCTGCCCGCTCTGTCAAGGCCTTTGCCCACTCCTCCAGCCTGCTGGCATATGGCCACGTGGATAGGCGCAGTTTAGCTAGACACAAAATGCTGGAAGGAATGGGTAACGTTTCTGGTCGAGACCCTCTTCAGTTTCAACCCGAAACAACACCCAATCCTTCTCTCCAGAGATGCTGCCTGTCCCGGTGAGTTACTCCAGCATTTTGTGACCTTTTTTGTGAACCAAACATCTCAGTTCCTTGCTTTTAAAACCATTCTGGTTAACCATCTCTGCACCTTCCCAAAGCCTCCAATCAATCATGTAATGGAGTGACCAGAAACTGTATGCAATACTACACATGCTCCTGACCAATGTTCCTTAAAGCTGTTACATATACATTCCTCTCTCTTATCTCACACCCTTTTATCTCCTTTTTTCATCGCTTCTGTCACTTCATCATCTGCGATCCCAATCCTCATGTGTTAAACATAGCATCAGTCTGAAGAAGGGTTCCTAACCCGAAATGTCACCTATCCATGTTTCAACAGATGCCGCCTGTCCCGCTGAGTTACTCCAGCACTCTGTGAACGTTACTATCCATGTTCTCCACAGATGCTGCCTGACCCGCTGAGTTACTGCAGCACTTTGTGTTAGAGTCAGTGTGATACAGTGTGGAAACAGGACCTTAGGCCCAACTGGCCCACACCGACCAACATGTCCCGGCTGCACTAGTCACCACCTGCTTGCTTTCTGTAGGCCATATCCTCAAACTTGTCCTATTCATGAATCTGTTTAAGTATTTCATAATCATTGGGATAATCCCAGCCTCAATTACTTCCTCTGGCAGCTTGTTCTCTGGTCCTCAATTCCCTTACTCTGGGCAAGATATTCTGTACATCTAACTAAATTGTGTTCTATTCAAGATTCCGACATCTGTAGTTTATTGTGTCTCCCTCGCCTATATCCACCTATCACTTTTGAAGAAGGGTTTGAAACAGAAACATCACCCATTCCTTCTCTCTGGAGATGCTGCCTGTCCCGCTGAGTTACTCCAGCATTTTGTATCCACCTATCACTTGCCAGGCTTTGTCTAGCCCCCATCTCTCTTTTACAGCTTCCTCCCCCCACCCTCTCCAATCAGTCTGAAGAAGGGCCTGACTCAAAACGTTGTCTATCCATTCCCTCTAAAGCGGTGGAGGAATCAGTGGCGCAGGCCGCGTCTGTAGAGGGAACGGGAAAGATCTTACATTGTTTAAGAAGGTTACTGCAGATGAAAGACCTTTGATACGTTCTGTTATTTGGGGATTGGAATACTATGTTTGTGGTGTCGATATAACCATAGATGAGAAGTATTGCGTTAGTTGACAAGAATGCTTTGAATGGGTATACTCTGTGGATCGATGTGTTAGAAAGTGCTCCAACTCTGTATAACTATGTGAGACTATGTTTCCACAATGCTATGAAAATATGCTGTATGTCTTTGTTCATTAGAGTGATGACCAGAGGTTAAGTATGGGTTATTTCTAACTTTGTATCTGGCACTCGCTGCTAATATGATCAGTAAAGTTGTGTGGATGATTAATATAGTGAGTTGTCTGTTTTAAGAAAATGAACCTTAAACAGATTTGTACTCCGCCAACATGGGGGAACATGTTTCCTGATTACCTGTCTGTCCTCACTCATTTTATTTGGATTCTTGAATCCAGTGATGATCCGCTTGCACTGAGGTTTGTCTGGTAATGTGGACACGTGGATATAATAGCGGATGCGTGCAGCTATCAACCACATGGTGGGATTGTTGTCCAATAAATCGAGGTCGACAGTTGAGCGGATGATAAACTTTTTTTTAAATACTACAAAATACTTTATTGCATAAAAATTCAAATAAACATAATACCACAATCAAGATGTATATGATCGTATAAACGTTCTCAGATTAATATATCGCAATTTTTGTTGGCTTTCAAGCAGAGGAGAAGTATATGAGCAACTAAGTAACAAAGAGTGGAGAACTCACCGGAAGGTGCAGCAGCATTATGGATCGAAGGAATATTCACAGTTTCGGACCGAACCCAAACATCATTCATCAGACTGAGTTTAGGGTGGGGGTTGGGCGGGTAGGGGGGGGATAGAAGGCAGTCAGAGGGAGGTTGTTAAAATGTCTTCGGAGGCAGGAGAACTTCTTCAAAGTAGGCATACCTTTAGGCGATTTCGCAGTGGCGTAGACAAAGAGTTTAAGAAGGAAAACTGGTAGATGCTGGATAATCGAAGGTAGACAAACGTGTGGAGAAACTGGAGCAAATAGGACCTTCTGCAGTGTACGGGGCATGGTGAGGACCATACCTGGAGTATTGTGTGCAGTTTTGGTTCCTAATTTGGGAAGGACATTTTGCTATTGAAGGGGAGTGCAGTTGTAGGTTTACCGGTTAATTCCCAGGATGGTTTGGACACTGTCATTATGCTGAGAGAATGGAGAGGCTGGGCTTGTTACTCTGAAAATTTAGAAGGATGAGAGTGGATTCTAATTGAAAATATAAGATTTTTAAGGGTTTGGACTCGCTAGTGACAGGAACATGTTCCAATTTGGGAATAGGGGCAGCACAGTTGGAGAATAAGGGGTTGGCTGTTTTGGACTGAGATGGGAAAAAGCTTTTCCACCCGGAGAGTTGTTAATTGTGGGATGCTCATGCACAGAAGGCGTGGATGCCGGTCAATGGATGTTTTCAAGAGAGAGTGGATAGAGAATTGAAGATTGCGGGGTCAGGGGATATGGGGGAGAAGGCAGGAACAGGGCTAACTGATTGGGGTGATCAGCCATGATACATTGACGGCGGTGATGGCTTGAAGGGATGAATGGCATACTCTGCACTATTGTCAATGTTGCTGTGTTTTTCCCCTCCCTTACCCCAGGCACTGCTGCCTTGACAAACTCACGTCATGGTTCTTGGTATGTTCAAGCGCTCAGCATGTTCTTCGCTTCCAACTCTAAGGCATGCATGTGGCAGATATGTTGGTAAAGTTAATGTTTCTCCATCTCCCCTTTTCCTCCCCCCTCTCTTAGTTCAGACGCAGCCTGGAAAAACCCTACGGCCACGCGAGTCCGCGCAGATCAGTGAATATCCGCCATACACTATCCAAACACACTCACCGCCCATTCCCCACATCCCTCCCTCCCATTCCCCCTCCCATCACCACTCCCTCCTCTTTACTCCCTCCACCCCAGTCCCTTCCCCCCCCGAGGACCCGAGCGAAGGCGCGGGCGGGCGAGTGTTGAAACGGGCGCCGATCAAGCCATGGTGCCCGCATCCACTCATTGTTACGTATCAGTCGAAGCTGGTTGTTGAATCTGTGGTGAAAGTCAGTTTAAAAGGTGTTTATATAATATTTCAAAACCTTAATCCACCTATGTCATGAAATATAGCATCAAATTTTAAGTGAACCTGATCAAGCGTAGAGCGGATAAATGTGAGTCAGAATATGTAAAATTAAGCATACCGAGTAGCGTTTTGGCAAAAATAATTTTAAAAAATCCACACACATAACAGGCGAACTTTTATAGGTATAGAGATTTACGTTTCATTTACAGATGATAAACCAGTAACAGACAATGTTATGTGAATGAAGAATTTGAACAAAAGCTGGTGTTGTCACATCAATCCTCAGCAGGTGCGGGGGGCCGCTGATGGTAATGTCTCTTCCGGGATCTGAGGTCAGCTGTAATAAGCTAGATTCGGTATGCGAAAAATCACATGAATCCAAAGGTCATTCGAGAATTAAAAAAGCGAACGGGGTGCTTGAATGCGTGGTGTAAAGCGAGGAGAGGAGAGGGGGTAGATGCTGTGGGGAGACAGGGGGAGAGGGAGAGAGTGGACGATGGTGAGTGGTGTGGGAGAGAGACGGGGGGTGATAAACGTTCGTGGGGAGACCAGAGAGAGAAAATTTCCAGTTAGACAGACAAACCACTGGTAAAGTTGCTTCTCGGAGAGTCGAGAAAATATCCTCAATCGAGAGAATGCATCTTAAGAACCCCCTCGTTCAACCGCGCTGGAAGATTCGCGGGCGCAAGAACAAATACCTTAAACGTTTTGTGTTGAGTGAATGAGTGTTCTTACAGTCCTGCCGTAAACTATTTTTCCGGCGTTTTGAGAAGTGATGCGAGCATCGCCATGCTCTGGAATTCCTAGCCGGCCCCGCCGAGCAGTGGGATCAAGGAGTCGCGCCCGACAGGTGAGCCGGCCCCGCGGTGCTGGTGCCTCTCCGCACGCCGTGGGAAAACGGACACCTCTACTTCCCCCCCCCCCTCCCCCCCCCCCCCCCCCCCCCCCCCCACCCCCCCCCCCCCCCCCTCCCCCCCCCCCCCCCCTCCCCCCCCCCCCCCCCCCCCCCCCCCCCTACCCCCCCCCCCCCCCCACCCCCCCGGATCTGGGCTGACTCCTCGACCGCGGCGGCTGGATTCCAGAGCATGCGATGCCGAACATCAGATCTGATCCCCCGCTCTGTCCGGATAATATGACGACCGTTAGGCAGAGTGAGATGGAATACAAACTTCACAAAACGCCGGTGTACGGCGAGGGACCGGGACGGTAAGAACACTCAGTTCAACAAGGAAATCCTCACTCACATCCATCCAACCAGGCACAAAAGTCTAATGTGTAGGAAGTCTGAAGGAGGGTCTCTATCCCGAGCGTTCGCGGACGGCGGTGTCGGCGTGGCCCGTGGAGGGTGCAGCGGTACAGGCACGCAGCAGCGCGGAGGGGAGGCGCCGCCCCAGCTCAACTCTGCTTGTCCGCCGGCGGAATGGGCGGAGTTGAACTGGGAGTTGGTGCTCTTTCTGCACTGCGCGGGCGGGCGGGACAGGAAGAAGAAACAAGCTGGAGCTGGGCCCCTCCCGCGCCCGGAATGGGACACTTGGAGCGGACGGGACGGGGACTGTGATCGTAAAACTTGAAAAGCACTGTAAGATTGTTCTGTGTAGGGGGGTCATGTTGTCGGACCTCCCCGTGGGAGCCCTGTCAATGTACCTCAGTCAGTGCGAACGACAAAAAACGGAGGGACAGCAGCAGCGCGCAGCTTGGCGCCCCCAAAAACCCGAAGCATGCGCCCTTTTTAGGGCGGGCACCTACGGATGTCGACCGGATGGATCACCTGGCTGCGGTCTTCTCGGCCTCATCAAACGCCACGAAGAAGAAGAAGTTCTGTTGTAGGTATACATGGTTTGCGCCAGGTGAAATGGAGTAAAAACCTAAAATGTCGGCTGACCAAGTTGCTAACTATGTGGGCTGCAGGTTTCAGGGAAGTTGTGTCATGAGAAATACACATTTGTCCTGCTGTTGTCCATATTCGCCGACTTTGGTATTCCGCACCCGTTGACTGAGATGGCCGGCGACCAGAAGGCTGAGGAATATACAAACCACCGCAGCTGAAAGTCTGAGGATTGTACCTGTCTTAGCCCTAGTATTGTTCCACTAAATAACATCACCCCATGTGTACGTGCCTGTTATCTTGACCATTGTGTACGTGCCTGTTACAGAGATGCCAAGTGTCCCGGATTCGCCGTATTTTGTCCCGGCGAAATAACCTTATTACGGTGTTCCGGCAGCCAAACATGTCGTTACGGAGAAGGGCGGGAACGAAAAATAATCAAAACAATAAACGGAAGGCGGGAGCGGAAGGGCGGGGCAGGGAACGAGCGGCGGTTGGGACAGTGCCAGCGTGAAGGGCGGGAACGAGCAGCGTTGAAACAGTGCAGCGGGAAGGGCGGGAAACGGGGATCGAGCGCTGCGGTTGGACCACGTGCAACAGGGAAAACTCACTCACCTGGGAGATGGAGCTCCACGTTTGTAGCAGGTGGCAGCGGCGGGCAGGGCACCAGTCTCTCCCTCGGGCCCAGCCCCAACGGGAAAGGCGTCAGGGAGATCACAGGCAAGATCGCATTGTAGGATCTTTGATCATAGCCCCGGCGAAGGAGGGAGGCGGAGGGAGGGCGGAGGAGGGAGGGATTCATCGTTTGTCCAGGTCGGGCGAACACCAGGCGCACCTTGAACACTTTCTCGGGAGGGAAAGAAGCCACGTGAATGAACGCAGCGATGAGGATCGTTCCATTTCTCAAGTCCGCCTTGCCGTCGGAGCCCGAGTCATCCACCCTGGCCGTCCGTCCGGAACCAGACAGCTGGACAGCGCCAGCAAGCACGGCGGGCAGCCCAGCAGAAGAGCATGAGGTTTCAGGAGCAGGTCCTCACATGTTAAAGAGCAGCAGAGGGCAGCGCCAGCGCCTCGTCCTACGGCAGCTCCTTCTTGAGGTAAGTGGAGCCCAGCTCAGCACTCTTCAATCCACTCCAAGAGTCAAACAATGTTTTACCTTTGGGGGTACTCAACAGGCTTGGAGAAACTGCGGGTGCCAGCAGCATCGAAGGAGCCAAGGAGATAGGCGGCGTTTCCGGTCGAGACCCTTCTTCAGAATTACACAACGCTTTACCTTTGTCAGTACCTTTTAGGGGGGAGCTGAGGAGAATTTATTTCGTTCCGAGGGCGGTGAATCTGGGGGAACCATGTAACAGAAGGCTGCGGGAGGCAAGTCAAAGGGTATTTTAAGGTGGCGAGTGACAGTTTCTTGCTTGGATGTCTACGTTATGAGAAGCAGGAGAATGGGGTCAGAGGGAAAAGATAGATCAGATACTATAGAATGACGGAATAGACTTGATGGGTGAATGGCCTCACTGCTCCTATATCTACTGCCTTCTGTGTCTGAAGGGAACAATGAAACTTACTTGCAGCAGTGCAAATTAGGTAAGCACAGTACTCTGCTAAAACACATACTAGCAACAAAAATTCCATTGTATACACTATGTACATGTGTGTGCAGGAGGATTGCAGATGCTGGTTACATGAAGTAGACACAAAATTGCCGGAGTATTCAGTGGGGAGCAAGCATCTTGGAAGGAATAAATGAATAGGTGAGCGTTGGGTCGAGAACCCCTTTTCAGACTAGCGGCAGGTGAGAAGGAACTGAAAGTATGAAAAGTAGTGTTAGCTGTTGCCTGAAGGCTAAAGCATTCAAGACTCATCAAAATATATATAAGTACATCTTTTAAGTGATACTGTGTATACTAAAGGATGTTTATGTGTGTTTAATGAGTTTGTATATAGTACTAGTTGAAAAAAGGAAGGTTGGATTCAACGCAGCGTTGCAGATTTTGGGTCGTTGCCATGCATATTTCTGGTGCCGCAACATGTTACTGAGAGAAATGCATTTACCCCCATTTGTTACTGACAAATGGGTTGAATGTTACTGTGAACTAAATTTAGGGTTGGCATCTCTGCTGTTATCTTGACCATTGCGTACGTGTCTTGCTTAATTGGATAATGTGGGAGACATAAACTGTAGCATTAAAGGTATATAAGGCATTACGAATAAAGGCATTGAGCTTGACTCTTTGCTAGGTTGCTGACTCCAGCTGAATAAACGTACGTTTAAACCAACCCAGGTGTCCGGCGATTATTGTCGAAACAACCAATGTAAACGAAAACCGAGTTCAACAGGACGAGACGAGGACGGCCCAGCGGCGGCTGCTTAGGGACACGATGCAGGTCTGCACCCATTCAGCGGCACGGCTACAAGAGTGTTTATCCCATGCGACCCATGATTTTGGCTGCGCCAGTCAGGAATACCAAACTCACTTATTCCCCATCCCATACTGGGGGGCGCACGCGACTATCCGCATCAACAGCAGTGCCGCATATCTGGGTCACGTGACAGCAAGGCAGGGTCGCCTCTGATGTCACAGCCGACCGGCTGGGATCCTTGGGGTTTTTAAAGTGTTGTTCTCGGTCGCTTTGAGGGGAGGGTGGCAGTTAAGGAGAGGCTGTGAAAAACGGCCAACAATACTCCAGTCCAAGGGCAGTGGCGTTTAGAGGGGGTCTGTAGGGAGGCGACGGAGAACGGGGACAGATTGGTCTGTGGAGGGGAAGAGTTGTGTGCCAGCCCCAGTTTGTCAAGTGAGGATTGTGTATTGAGAGTGAAGGAGAGATCCTCGGCTCAGAATCTGTGAGACCGACACATTCAGCTGGAGATGAGAGAGGTGTGAGGAGGGACACAGAGAGACAGGAAACGGTGCAATCCACAGTGTTTATCAGTGATCAATTACTTATATTAATGTTCAGTGTCAGAACGCAGTGAGTGTAAACACAATCTCTCACAGTCTGGGATTCCGCAGTGTCTGTATTTTACAGTCGGGTTCCTCAGAGCCGGCAGAACAGTTTAACTCAGGAATCTCTCAGGTCGTTGTTTTCCAGTCCAAACAAAGCGAAGAGTAAAAACTAAATGATATTTAACGCAGGGTTGAGATAACTTCTCCTAATTGATATTTATGGAAACAGCTCACATTGATTGAATAAATCTCTGTGAATTGTGGAGTTTGGTGACTTTCACTATTTATTTCATTCCCCGTTGACTGGAAAGTTCCGTGCATGAGAACGATGCTACACGCTTGACCGGGGGGGGAGGTGGTTGTAAAATTCGGAGGCGTGCCCCCTGTGCACAGTGACGCCGCTCGCCCCTTAGAAGGGGGTGCTGGAACGGAATACAAAAAATAGTGAAACAATTTTACAGTTCCAACGTTCAGGAGGCTACGTTTACAGCTTCACTCTCTGTGTGTCGCCCCGGCGTTTAACCTCCTCCTTCACCAGTCAATCAATTGGAAGATTGTTTGATGAGGGAATTTACCGGAGATCCTCCAGGATTCAAGCTGACCGTGGGTGAGGAGAGGACAGTGACAAAATGGAGGAAATACTTCAAATCGCCCTTCTGAATTGCCATGTCTTTTCAATGGAGGGTTGTTTGATATTCCCCGATCTGGAGTCAAGAATTGAGCGAGTGTGGCACAAACTCTTGGATGGTGAGGTGCGGGAAAAGGAAGGTGTTCACCATGCTCCGGGCTGATTCTCTCTCTCAAAAGTTCCATCAGGACCCCGGGACAGGAATGGGAAGGCTGCAGATAGTATGTGATCAAATTCCATCTCGAACACGATGTTCTTCTCAGCCACTACAGTGAAAGGCCATCTGACCAACCCCTCAGTAAAACACCTCACGGGGTCTAATCTCACGGCCATGTTTTTTTTTGGATGTTGTAAATAATGTAGCATATAGTGGTGTGATGGTCTTGGGAACTCGCCTGCGGGTTCGGTTGTATTTGTCTGAAGAGGAGGCCCAGTGTAAGGCAGAGGATCCAACAGTAGGAGGGGTGGGTCGTGCTCATGGTGTACAGGACCTGTTCTCCTTCACATGTTTAAAAAACAGCTGCTGCCACGGATGATCTTCACATACCTGGTGAATATTCTTCCGTACCTCACCAACAATTCCAAGGTTTTCAGCGAGTCACTGGTTCTCTGCTTTTCCAGTAAATGTACGCAGTGGGGAGGGTGTTCACTAGCATGATAACACCCTGGAGACAGCTAGTGCTGGATTAAACTGTACACAATGTCAGAACTTCACACCGGCGTCAGATTGGCACCAAGCTGCTGAGTCTGTCTTCGGCTTATCGATGTCAGTAAAATCGATTAGCCTCCTTGAATTCATCCAGACCGTAGAATATAAACAGAAATCCTCTGGATTTTCCAGATCCTCTGACAGGATATCCTAACGTGGAATGATAAGAATAGCTCGCTAGGGTTACTCTGTCTTAATCTTGTGCCAACCCGGATTTTGAAACTGTAGGACAAACTGGAAGTGTGGTACATTTTCCCTGTGGCCCAGTCATGAAATCTTTTGCCACATTGTTTGTTTTTCAGATCCCCGGCATCCGGCCATGATGTGAAACTCCCAGACTCTGGATTTACTCTGTGTAGATGGTTTATATGCAACCAATAAAATAGTTACTCACTCCATTAACCCGCAGTTAATCAATCATACGCCTTCCCTTCTGGCACAGCTGTAGAAGGAATGTTAGCCTGTGCTTGAAGGTGTAATATGTAATACAGTGCTATCATTTAAAAGGATGTTGCCACAATTAAGAGCTGTAAAGTTTTCATTTACATGGTGTCAAGTGGAAGATTATTGGTCTCCTGTTTATCGGTTTTTATTTCTTTAGTTTTGATTTGTGTTTTTGTGCTTTTGATCTATTCTGGCATGGGTCTTTGCAGATTGCCCTAGCGCTGTTCTTTGATGCTGACATCTTGAGCGCTGGGCCACGTTGAATTTGATTTTCAACACTTTGGCAACGTCCCGCACACCATGTGCTGATCGGACTCCCGTAAAGCTTCCCTCTACTCATCTTGTCGGACCTGATTGCCATGAAGGAGGCCAGAACTTTCACCTTACGCTCCCGCAGTCCTGGGCGTCGATGACGAGGTGAGTTTACTCCTGCTGCGTCTGCGACGACCCGAATGCCTGCTACGTAAGTTCAGGGAGATTTGTGGACCTGCCCTCGAACGGCATTCTAGATGAGGGCACAGAACTTCTTTACTAGGAGTCAGTTGCCGGATGAACAGTTGACTGTTTTAATGCTGATTTGCGTTCATCTCCCCCAGCGGTGCCGTTTTGCGACATGGAAGACAGCTCACTAGAGACATTTTAGTAATGGCATGCGTGACCAGAGCTGCGAAGTGAGTTTTGTGGGGATCCGGATCTAAGTTGGAAAAAGTCTATGCATGCCTGCAGATTGTCTGAGGTCGTTGTTTTGCAAGGGACGCCTCCGGGACTCGGGGCAATAAATTGGTCAACCTGGCGGGTTTAGGAGCCCACAGCCCTCGGATGGGAAACAATGATGTTCTGCTGCGGGCCCGCCCTGGATGGCGATGAGCCCGAAAAAGGTGCGAACTGTAACTACAGCACCATTAGGACGTCGACGTGTCCCGCCGTTGGAAAACGTAACTTTTGTAAAAAGATGGAACCATTCTCAGCCTCCTGTCGCTTACTTCCGTTCCCGTGGGGCAGGCACACGTTCAGACCAGTCTAAACATGTGGAGGCAATCTGATATTGCTTTCGACTCACAGCCAATTTAGTTGGAATGCATGGTGCAGGCCAATTAATTCTGCCGAAGGACTCGATGTGGTTTACCCTCCGTACAGACACACGACAACGCTGCAATGATTCCTCCGTACTGTGATGTCAATGATTGTAACCTTTCTTTGCTAAATTAGATACTGGCGCGCAAGTCAATGTTTTGTCCCATGAATTTTTCAACAGTAAGGAATAATGAGCCTCTGGTTGTGACGATGCTAACCATGCACGCTATGGTGGCGAGATTCTAAGGCCTGCGGGGAGGGCCACTTTAACTTGCGTGCTGCAACGGGCACAAGAAAACCTGGTGTTTCATGTGTTGAACTCTGACTGAGTAAACCTGTTGGGCACCGTGGTGCCAGGCTCTTGGCCTGTCTCTTTGACGCACGGTCCACAAAGTGCAACTGTCGTTTGGACCGGTTGCAGAATACAGGACCTGTTCGACGATGACCTGGGAAAGTTACACTGTCATACCATATTTCCATTGGACCCAAATATAAACCGTGGTCGCGCACCTCACAGGTGTCCACGCCATGACGGACAAGGTCGAGGCGACGAATGCTCAACGAGATGCGAAAAGGGGGTGTAGTAGCAGTTAAGCGAGAGCCCACGATTGGTCTTCCCATGGTTGCCACGATTAAGACGACAAGAACGAGATACGGTGTGTATCAACCGAAGGACTTAAACCTTGCCATTTTTTTAATTTTTTTTTTTTAGGCGACCACATTACCCCCTGCGGTCTGTTGGGATGTGGGCGGCAAAGGTCGGGCACGCCACCATCTTTTCGGTCCTAGACGTAAGAACTCGTTTTGGCAGATTCCGTTGGACAAGCGTCTTCTGACTGAGACCTTCGCCACAGTTCGGCAGATTCAAGTTCTGCGAATGCCATTCGGCATCATTCTGCTGCGAGGTGTTCCAAGCGAAGTGGAGCAGATATTCTCGGACTGCATGTGCCATCATCGTGGATGGATTTAAAATATGGTTTATGGGAAAGGACATTGCGGACGACCTGAACCTCCCGCCGCGTCCTGGATCGCGCGCGGAAGGCGGTGCACCTGAAGCTGAAATCCCAGGAAGTGCCGGTTTCGTGTCTCAGAGGTCACGTATGTTGACCTGTTTTCACCCCTAAAGGACTAAAAGCCGACCCCTTGAAGCAGCTGCCATCTCCGAAATGGCAGCCCACGGACGTGCCAAGGTCTGCAACGATTCTTGGCATGGTGAACTACCTAGGAAAGTTTGTAGACAAACCTCAGTTGAGTGACGTTGCTCCCCAGCGGCAGCTGACAAAAAGGAATATGCCTGGGCCTGGCTCCCACATCACCAGAGGCCTTGACCGCCTCAAGTCGGAAATAATTAGCCTCCGACGTTGACGGTTCTTCGACGTGGGTCGCCCATCACCGGCACCTGAGCCGTTCAAGTTCGGCTTGGGTGCGGCCTTGCCTTCGTCTGTCGATGGATCGCTCATACTGTCGCCTATGCCTCTGCACCCAGGACCGGACACCGAGCAGCGGTACGCTCAGATCGAGAAAGAGACTGCTTGCCCCGGGGTGGTGTTCGGCCTGCTACAAGTTCAGCGACTTTCTGTTCGGCAGCAGGATTTACGGTCGAAACGACCACCAGCCACTGGTGACTTCCTGACAAGCGATTCACGTGCACCTGCCAGACTGCAGCGTATGATGCTGCAGCTCAGCGCTTCGGACTTTGATAAATTCTTGAGGGCACCGCGATGCACATTGCGGACAACACTGTCGCGCGCCCGCGTACCTCCTGCGCTCGCCACCCCTACGAAACAGAGAGGACTTGTCGTACGGGGCGTTTAAACTGTATTCCCACAAGCAGGGCCTTTTTAACAATGGGGGGTTTTGGCCGAGACACCGCTGCGAGCCGGTTTTGCAGGCAGCTTGTCGGTGATTAAGCAGGGTGTCCAACAAAGACGCTCGCGCGCCGTCTGAAAACACAGCATTTTCTTCATGGCCGCGACGAAACTGGTGCTCAAGGAAATGGCGTTATGTCAAGGGGACATAAGTTGTGAGTCCCGTCCTCCCTGTTTGACTTTTACTTTTGTGCAGCCCAAGGCGGGAACCACTGGGGTTCGATGCAACATGGCCAACGCTCAGTGCAATTTCTATGGGCCTGGAATGGGGCCAAATATATCCGAGACCGAGTTTCTGCCTGCTCACGTGAACAGTCTTGCGCACAACAGCAGCGACAGCCTGCTGCAACAGCCCGCCCCTGCTTTGGCTGGTCTCGCTGCTGCGACATATTCGAGTGGCGTGGTAACCAATACCTTTGTCCTGGTCGACTCGTACTCTCCAATGTTCGAAGTTGGATTTGCTGACATCCCTCACGTCGGAGATGGTGTTCGCAAGTGCGGAAACACTTCTCCCTTTGGGGTCCCCGGTAGGCTGGCAGACTGACAACGGCCGGCAGTTTTACAGCGAGATTCAAAAGCTTTGCCGAACAAGTGGAACTTGTGCATTTCACCAGCAGCCCAGAGTACCACAGAGCAAAACGGCCTTGCAGACCGGGCCGTCCGCCGCGCCACGCTTTGATGGAACAGGCGCGACTATCAATTCGGATTTGTATTTGAATCTCTGAACTCAGGATTTTTCCAGGGTATCCGGCCATGGGTCACTGCCCAGCGTTGATGTCCAGAACTACCCAGTCTCACCGTCCCGATTGCCCCGGCCAGCTGAAACATCGAAGGTGCTGGAGCCCGCCTCCGTGCAGAGAGGCGAATTCAAGAGAAAACATGACAGCCAGCGGCGTTTCCACGATCGGTCGTGCAGACCATCGATCCTCTGTTGCGGACAGGTGTTCCCGGTTTGCAGACCGACGGTGGTCACTCCCGTCTGGCCACCGTGGTTGGGGTGGCGTCACCTGTTCGTATCTTGGTCGACTGTGAGGGTTCCATTACCGAAGAAGCGACAACACTGCTTGAGGTTAAGAGCCAATGCCGCAGCCCCGGGCCCTATTGCCCCTCACTCTCCTATCAGCAGCCGGTGCGCCCCGGCTGGTGTTCCCTGATGCTCGGTCCGTCGCTGGCGCCCTGTTTTCCCACCTCCTGCGCGGTACCCTGTTGCCGGTCGCGGTTCTCCTCTCTGTTTCTCCGCCCTATGCCCTTCCTGGTTCCCAGCTGCTCGCGTCCCTCGTGTTTCTTCGGCTCTTTTTTCCTGGGGGAGGGGGAGACATTCGTACGCGCTCAGGCAGGATCAGTAAGGCCGCCCTGTTCGCTACGGGATTTTGTTTAATTCTGTGTTTAATACGTTTGTACGTGACACACCATCCTGTTGTTTGGATTTCTTAAGGGGAAGATGTAGCTGGTTTATATGCAAACAATATATATAGTAACCCTCACTCATTACCCCGCCAGTTAACATCAATCATTAACTCCTTCCCCTTCCTGGGCACACAGCAGTAGAAGAATGTAGCCTGTGCTTGAAGGGTGTATGTAATACCAGGCTTTCAATTAAAAGATGTTGCACACTTAAGAGCTTGTTTAAAGTTTTCATTTACACTCAGGGAAAGCTGCTGTGGATTAATTGATCAGTCCTGATTTTTCCCAATCCTCCCGGAGGACATTGATCTCTCCACTCTTTATGGTTTTATTTCCTGCCTCTCCTCTTTGCCAGAGCTCATGTTCCACCAGTGTCGATCTGAAAACAGTGAGATGAATTGGGATAGCTCAGCGTAAAGATCAAGCAGCTGGAAAATCCTTAAACTTCTCCTTCTTCAGGCGATCGTGTTCACGCCAGTGTTTCAGTTCAGTTGCACGCCGAGTACCTTGTGTTGCAGTTGACTTCTGTGGACATATGAGACAGCCAAAGTCTGTTCCTCTATTTGGTGAGGTGGAACAGCCAACATTGTGTTCAGCAAAAAATAATCATGTATGTTTTGACTGTACCTGTGGTATGTCAGAGATTGAGAGGTGAAAATGAAAATTGGCAGGGAAATATTTAAACAACCAAATGTAATTCGTTCATAAGTGTTTACTTCAGGCTCCTTCTGGCGTTTTATGACAGAATGAAGGGACTAATTTACGGGCACTCGTCCAAACCTATTCTCTTGTGGATTACGGGCATCATGAATATGGGCGCTTGCCTTCACTGATCAACTCAACTAGGAAAACTCTGCGGAGGGTAAACAGTCGACAGGATCAATTACATTTGTGGGCTACACTTGGATTCGTTTAATTTAGTTTGACCTTTAGGTTTAGAGGAAACAGGCCATTGGCCCAACCAAATCTACGCGATCATCGATCACCTGCACGGTTTCCTTTTCTTCGCACTCGGGAAATTTGCAGAGGCGAAATTAACATACAAACTGCACGTATTAGGAATGTGGGAGGTAACGGAGCACCAGAGAAAACCCATGGTCACAGGGAGAAGGTACAATTTCCACACATCGTAGGATCGAGTGGGGTCTCTGGCATGTAAGGCTGAACCTGCGCCACTATACACCAACTTTGCCACATGTGTTCAGGACGGTGATGCTCACCTCGTTATAGGTAAGATTGTGAGAAAGGCAGCTTGTGAATGAATGGAACCTATTCTAACAAACACCTCGTGACATTTCTGGGAGTTCTCCCAGTCCCACTTCCGGAATATCTGGACTGGAGACAAGGATTGTACTCTTTGACTGTTCTGTGTGTTCAAATAACAAAGGACCGTGACATTCACTCCGCCCAAACCCCTACAGCCCATTGTCCATGCTGGTCTAATTCTGTATTCATCTCCTAATGTACTTTTGGGCCTTTTATCAGTCGAGTCCACTCACCATCATTAAATATTATAACACAACCAACTATTCTATTATATTCACTTTACCACCTTGTTGCAGGTTCTCCCATTCAATCATATAGATTACTGTTTCAGGAGACGGAACAGCGTCAGAGGAGAAATTATAATTGAAGACCTTGCCCATCTTGTACAGACTACAAATTAGGATGACGTGAGGTAATCCTTTCACTCTCAGTTACCCATTTTCCTTTAATATATTTTTATCAATCACATATTCAACCCTCAAATATCATATACCCCAAGCACACCAAATTCCTCTTCTATTTAACATTTATATATCTCACCCAAAACACAACCCTTCCCTCATTCATCTCTTCACACCCCCATATAAAAAACCTCTTCTAAACAAACACAACCACAATAAACACAATCTAACAACTTCCATCCACAATCCCAT
>CM069170.1:8389412-8461187 GCA_035221665.1 Okamejei kenojei | reverse complement strand
CTTTAGGAGAGCAGATAAGTAGTTGGTAAGTATTTACTTATGCCCTCCAGTTAATGGTGGTGCCCCAACAGGATAAACTGTAGGTCAGGCCTGCTCTACAATCTTTTTAAAGCAGCCCCATCACAATTTATCCTCACTGCCTTTCCCTCTCTAATCCTTGTCTGATATAAGGCATCTCATCCCATAACTCAATTTTCTTACTTCTCAATAGTCTTTATCCTCCATTGCATAATGTTATTCACCTGTCCTTTAAAATTTCCACTGACTCCTCTGATTTATTTACTTTCACACCTGTCTTTTCCTCACTTCTGTTACCTCCTCACTGCTTCTCTCTCTCCTCTCCCTTTATTCCTCTAAACTGCTAAGTGCATCTAATTTTCTTTCCTCTCATCGTTTTTGCCCACCTTATCTGATGACAAATAATATTGTAATTAACGCTTCATCCATGTCAACACAAACATTTATCTTGAAACGTGCCTTCCTTGGGCCACGTCCTCACAACTGTTTCTTCAGAAAATCAAAGCAAACAATCATTACCTTTCTCCAACCAGAATGTATTTATATCTAAACAACCCACAAAAGCTGGCATGGTTCAGCCAATTAAACTTGTTTCCAATTATTTCAAATTCCAGCGTTGTCCGTTTACCTTTCAGCTGTTCGTAACCACGCACCACCATTGCTTACAATTTCTTAAAGGAACACATTCACACCTACCCTTAACAGCTTGTGGCCTACAACCAAACAAACTAATCACATATATGAACTTCCTCATTCATATTCTCAAAACCGTTTTTACATACAAAACACATCTGTTCCATTCTTACTTCAAAGAAATTATGCAATTTCTATCACAGATTGAGTTTTCAAAATGAACATTAATATAATTCCTAACTCCCCTTTCTTAAGTTAAAGTAGGATGGTCCTAATCCCCTGTCATGTCAGTGTAAGCCATGAGCGTTGTGATTGGATATTTATTCAGATCGTGATTAGTCAGACCAACACATCACCGTCCACTATCTAATTCTAACCACAAAACCCCCAACTAAGATCACAACCATCAAAATCCTCCAACAGCTGACCATCCCCACTCCCATTAATCTTCCAAACAAAGAAGCTCATTCGTAAGTTGATCCTCTCAGCAGAGAGAATTGTACAATTTTATCTCCACAAAACAGTCAAGAAACTCGGTTCCCTTAGCACCGTGTACACTTTTCTGCTGACACCACTTTACTCTAAATTTCGTATTTTGCCCGTGCAAACCCCTGAACCATCTCAGGTGGTACTTTATTCTGCCCGATTCAAAACACCTGACGTCTCAAGGGTGGGCTCCACATAATACACTTCCTCGTCTTTGCTGCGCTGTTCCTTGTTTCCCAATCTTTGGCTACTGTATTTTTTTCTATGCTGCCGCAGATCATTTTGGATGCCCTGGTGGGTTCACCTGTTCCCACTTTGTCATTGCTAGCTATTCCCCATAAATGGCCATTAACTCCTCCATGTGTAAGTGTTCGGCCCAAGGTAACCGATCTAAACTGATCCTCCAGACCTTAAGGATCCCCCTAGGAGGATTACTCATGACTTTTTTTCTGAAATTCCTCACTTCCAGTACCTAGTTAAGGGACATCTTAACAAACCCCATTCCCCGCTTCTTGGGTCCTCCCATGGGTACCTCTCTATTAAGTTCTAAATTTTTACTCGATATTTTTTCTTACTCTCGACTGACTTCTGACTTCCCTCTCCTGGGTGGCAAGGGGGTTTAATTTAATTTAATTCTCGGCGTACCAGGAGCCCATCCCGACCTCAACCCCCGTTACATCCCGACTGCTTGGTGTACAACCAATCCTGCACGCCCCCTCACCACAACTGACTGACTTCCATTCATTTCACCACCCACCTTCCATTCCGATCCGGCACTTCAAATACATTGGACCATTTCCGACATTTTCCACTAACCATTCCCTTCGACCTCAACCTATCTCTATGTGCAGGTGATACACTCCTGACCGACATCCACTACAAACCCACTGACTTCCCACAGCTACCTGGACTACTCTTCCTTCCCAACTCATCTGCTTCCTGAGTAAGGACTCATCCCCCTATCCCAATTCCTTCATTCTACGCCGCATCTGCTGCCCAGGTCTGAGGTGTTCCACACCAGGTACATCACAAATGGCCCTCAATCTTCAGAGAAGGGATTTCCTCCCCCTCCCCCACTATTGATAGGGCTCGCACCAGGGTCTCCTCCATACCCCAGACAACACACAGCCCACCTCTCCCCATTCCCCCACTCGCAAACAGGGCAGAGTCCCCCTGGTCCTACCTTTCACCCCCACCAGCCGGCAATATACAACAGATAGTACCCTTACGCCAGTTTCGCCACCTCCAACGTGACCCCTCCACCCGCCACATCTCCCCATCTCTCCACCCCCCTGTCCCCTACCCTTCCGCAAAGACCGCTCCCTCCGCAACATATATCCCTTGTCAAAATTCTCCCAGCCCTCCCGCTCTACCCCTCCCCGGGCACTTTCCCTTGCAACCCGCAAGAAATGCAGACACTATGTCCCTTCACCTCCCACCTCCACTCCTTTCAGGGACCCAATGCAGATCCTTCCTTCATGTCCGACAGAGAGATCACCTGCACCTCCTCCAACCTCATCTATTGCATCCGCAGCTCCCGATCCAATGATCTATAATCGTTGAGCCCAAGCGGAGGCTTGGCGATCGTTTTGCCGAACTCCCCGCTCGGTTCCCGCAAAAACAAGCCCGACCCTTCCCGGTGGCTCAGCACTTCAACTCCACCTCCCGATGCCGTATGCGCCTCTCGGTCCGAGGCCTCCTCACGGCCAGAGAGTGCAAACAACGCAAGTTGGAGAACGGCAACCTCAAAAAATATGCCGCTTGGGGAGTCCTGCGTCCCTTTGGGCTTGAACATTGAATTTCTCAATTCATGTTAGCCCTTGCTGTCTCCTCCCCATCCACCTCACCCTCAGCCCTCGGCCTGGCATTCCCTCTACTTCTATATGAGTCCTGAAGGAAGGTCTCGACCCGAACACTCGCCTATCTCCTTCGCCCGCTTAAGGCTGCTCTGCACCCGCGAGTTTCTCCAGCTTTTTGTGTACCTCTCTAACTCTATCCTCCTCCCCCCAACCTAAGTCACACTAGCTTTGCTCACTTTTCACAAACTCACAAACAGCTTACTATGAGCATGCTTTTCCCTTTATCATCGATACGTTTTTTGCATATCCTTATTCATTCATTGTTCTTTATCTCCCCACATCACAGTCTATATCTCACGTTTCCCTGATCCCTGACCAGGCTGAAGAAGGTCCTCGACCCGAAACGTCGCCTATCTCCTTCGCCACTTAGATAGCTGCTGCACCCGCTGATTTGTTTCCTTCTCCAGCTTTTGTGTAACCCTCGATTCTCCAGCAATCTGGCAGTTTCTTCGTTAACGGTTTAATTTATAATACCGCGACACCGCCTCCTCCTGGTACTCTTTATTCCTTTTTCTTTCACACTCCTGGGGTCCGTAGGTTCACTGTCGGTGTCATCAACCGTCAGTAAACATCATCATTTAAATTCTTGTATTTTACCCTGACCTTTCTTTTACCATCAAAGGTTATCCAGTAAATTCCAGCTGACCCATTCTCTGGCCACCAGTTCGAAGCTCCTTTTATCGGATGTTTTGGCCATTCAAAATAACAATACCTTATCATTGTTTAAAGAAGGAACTGCAGCATGCAGGACGAATCGAGGGTACAACAAAAAGCTGAGAAACTCAGCGGTGCAGCAGCATCTAACGAGCGAAGGAGATGGGCTGAAGAAGGGTCCTCGACCCGAAACGTCGTCCATCTCCTCGCTCCTATAGATGCTGCTGCACCCCTGACCCCGGGGTGGGGGGGGCCCCGCCACATGCTGAGGTTTCTCCAGCTTTTTGTGTACCTTATCATTTGTTGTACTCTTCACCCCTCCAACCTCTGGTATTTCCTGCCCCCCCCCCCCCCACCCCCCCCCCCCCCCCCCCCCCCAGTGGCTCAGCAATTCGCCCCAACAGACTATTAGACGCAATGTGCTGGGATGGGTTTTTTCACTTACATTTCCATTCTCTTGATCGGAATTCCTTTCCGATCTTTTATCAAATCGCCAGGTTATACTATAATAGTCAAAGTTATCTTACCGGGGTCTGTGCACAGAATTACTCGATTCTCGCGATTTTTCAACCGATCTCCAACTACTTTCACATCTTTGAGCTGAGTCTCTGTTTGGTCCAGGCATCTCTGCTCAAACCTATTGACGGTAAGCACAGAGTCTGAGACGCTGAACTCAGCGGGGTGCACCTTCTCTTTGTCCGTGTACTCCCGTCAGCTGCCTGGAGTAATTAAATCCCGGACCGAGCCCCCAAATTGTGAGATAAAAAAAATCACAAACGTTTTTTGAGACAAATTCAGGCAAAGAAGTGTTTATTAAGATAATATTCTGCAGAATAGGTGTCTCTCCTTTGCTGTCCCCTAGAGGCACACCGAGGTTCAGGGATGTATTATATCTCTATACATTTCATTACATTATAGCCACACCCTCTTTTCTCACCATTTTTGCCTCTTTTAATTATAACATAAAACCCACATTCCCACGAGAAAGTCCAGGAACGTCTCGGAACATCTCCTGACGTCAAAGGCTTATACTGAAGTTTCTATCTGTTTGTTACTCTTTATCCGAATTTCTCTCTGTTCTATATATCGTTACTTTCAATTCTACTATCATTGTCTGGTTTTTGCTGAAACCTTATTTCTTTCTAAGCTATGTTTTCTAATTCCTAGTTTAAATCAACGATGTCTGTTAACGCCTTTCTCACAGGACCTTTCACAACAGTGGGGGTTTAATCACTATTTCTCACATTACCCTTAATTTCTCACAGGGTTTTACCCACTCACACTACACATGGAACTGCTCACACTCACAGGGACGTCCCCTCCCTGCTCACAATCACGGGCCGTGGCGTCATTTCCGGGGCTGAGGCCCCTGCGCTGCGTCCTGTCTGCCGGGGCAACGGGCGGATATCCCACTGTCCGCCCCGCCCGGGGACACTCAGGGCCCGGGGAGCGGAGAACCCCACTGCCCGCCCGGGGACACTCGGGGCCCGGGGAGCGGAGAGACCCCACTGCCCGCCCGGGGACACTCGGGGCCCGGGGAGCGGAGAAACCCCACTGTCCGCCCGAGGAACTCGGGGGCCCGGGGGAGCGGAGAGACCCCACTGCCCGCCCGGGGACACTCAGGGCCCGGCCATCTATATAAAACCCCCTGGAGAGGAGAGACCCCACTGTCCGCCCGGGACACATCGGGACCCGGGGAGCGGCGACAGCTGATCTCCAGCCGGCCCCACATCGGTGAGTATTTTCCCGCCGCCTCCCCAGTGGGACGGTGTAATCTTGGGGAGAGACTTGGGTAAAAATTTCCCCATTGAATGTGATTCGCTCTTGTCTGTCGGGACATTGAAGTTATTGCTGTGACTAAATGTGTCCCAGTGATAGTTTGTAGCAGAAATGTTCAGCAACAGCTGCTGCTGCGTTTGTAATTGGATGTGTTTGTGGAGATTCATGTTGCACAATGATACAGATCTATACATTTGTAAAGTAAATGTTGGAGTTTGTTTCAGTTACATACAATGGCCCAACGTTCACGGTCATTATTTATAATGAAATTGGGGCGTCAGATGTTGAACCTGTTATTCCCGTATTTCATTTACTTTTGACGAGCAACTTCCTCTTGCCACAGTAAAGGAGTGTTGCTCGCATTTTTATCGCCCTCTGGTCACAGCGGAGAGAGTGATCCCAGAGATACGGTGCAGCAGATGCAGCAAGAGGAAAAATAATACTTTCAGAGGATTTGTAGCATGGAAGGCATTTTGTACATATTTGAATAATGAAAATGAGAGCTAACGAGTTAGACTGTCCTGTCGGGTATGTGAGTGGAAGTGCGGCCCATTTTGCACAAATCTATTGACCAGGATGACACGTGACTTTTTTGCATCTTTTTTTGGGGCATGGAAATTTAACGAAACATTGTTATTCCAGAAAAATCTGAGGAATAAGATGAAATGCTACTATGCTGGAAAGGCTCAGCAGTTTTGAGCTCAGTATTGCATTACAGTCCCAGTTTCTGATAATGGATCATCCACCATTGATTGCACTTTGCCACTGTTTTCAGAATTTATTTACTAATTTTATCAATGAAGTAAATGCACTTTGTCTTTATTACACTGTAGGAAAAATGGTAATGATTTGTGCTTGGCCCGATCCACACAACGGAAAGGTAACAAAATATGTTTGATTTAGATGCCAGAGGTTTGCTTAAAGGTAGAGAGAGATCACCTGTCCACAGCTGGGATAGTTCAGGACCAGAAGTGGGTGGAAGATTGCAACCTTCACGTGGTCCGCCCTAGTTTCGATGAATGCAATCAACCCGGCGTGCACAATCAATTAAGAAGACAAATAAAACAAGTTGTCCCACAACTTTAGGCTGTGCACGTCAAACGCAAGAAGAAGAAGAAGAAGAAGAAGAAGAAGAAGAAGGACCAGAAGTGGAACCATTTAATGGAGAATTATATCTTTCAGCTATGATAATAGAGAATGTCTGCAAGATAGTAAAGGATAATCCCTGTTTGTTGAGGATGAAATCAGTTGGAGAGCTGAGGTGCTGAGAGGAACATGTGTTTGGTCAACAGTTCAGTAGTTCATATGTAACTGCACAGTGAAATTATTTTAGCACATGTAGCCATCACCATTTTCAAAGTCCACATTCGGTCCGCCCGCGAGCTGGATGTCCTGGTGCAGTTCCTGTGAACTGACCTCCCTCTCCTCACCCATCTTTGTAGCCCGTGGGGTGACTCCACCTACCTTGAAGGCGCTGCAGGCATGAACCCAATTCACCCTCCTACTGGGCCACTCCTTGCGCCTGACGTCTCCAACTCCCTCCTGGTAGAACCGTCCAATGAACTTTTGGGCGGGTTTGGGCAGTGTCCTGTGGAGATGAGATGGCTGATTCTCTAGTGAAGTGGGACTGGTGGTGGTACTGCAGACATCACCTGACATCATGGAGACCCTGCAGAGTCCAGACCTGGGATATAATCCTTCAATTCTGGAATGGGAATTCCAGGAATGCTGGAATGTGCCAAGGGAGCATAGAAACATAGAAAATAGGTGCAGGAGGAGGCCAGTCGGCCCTTCTAGCTAGCACCGACATTCATTGTGATCATGGCTGATCGTCCGCTATCAATAACCCGTGCCTGCCTTCTCCCCATATCCCTTGACTCCACTAGCCCCTAGAGCTCTATCCAACTCTCTCTTAAATCCATCCAGTGATTTGGCCTCCACTGCCCTCTGTGGCAGGGAATTCCATAAATTCACAACTCTCTGGATAAAAACGTTTTTTCTCAGCTCAGTCTTAAATGACCTCCCCTTTATTCTATGACTATGGCCCGTGGTTCTGGACACGCCCATCATTGGGAATATTTTTCCTGCATCTAGCTTGTCCAGTCCTTTTAATAATTTTATATGTTTCTATAAGATCCCCCCCTCATCCTTCTAAACGCCAGTGAATGCAAGCCTAGTCTTTTCAATCTTTCCTCATATGACAGTCCCGCCATCCCAGGGATCAATCTCGTGAACCTACGCTGCACTGCCTCAATCAGAAGGGTGTCCATCCTCAAATTAGGATACCAAAACTGTACACAATACTCCAGATGTGGTCTCACCAGAGCCCTATACAACTGCAGAAGAACCTCTTTACTCCTGTACTGAAATCCTCTTGTTATGAAGGCCAACATTCCATTGGCTTTCTTCACTCCCTGCTGTACCTGCACGCCAACTTTCAGTGACTGGTGTACAAGGACACCCAGGTCTCTCCTTTACCTAACCTAACCCTACTGAGATAATAATCTGCTCCCTTGTTTTTGCTGCCAAAGTGGATAACCTCACATTTATCTATATTATACTGCATCTGCCACGCATCTGCCCACTCACTAACCTGTCCAGGTCCCCCTGCAACCTCCTAACATCCTCTTCACAGTTCACGCTGCCACCCAGCTTTGTGTCACCGAGCCTTGCGGCACTCCACTCGCCACTGCCTGCCATTCTGAAAAGGCCCTGTTCACTCCTACTCTTTGCTTCCGGTCTGCCAACCAATTTTCTATCCATGTCAACACCCTACCCCCAATACCATGTGCTCTAATTTTAGTCACCAGTCTCCGTGCGGGACCTTATCAAAGGCTTTCTGAAAGTCTAGATACACTACATCCACTGGCACCCCTTCATCCATTTTACTTGTCACATCCTCAAAAAAATCCAGAAGATTAGTCAACCATGATTTCCCTTTCATAAATCCATGTTGACTTGGACTAATCCTTTTACTGCTATCCAAAAGCTCCATTATTACCTCTTTAATAATTGACTCCAGCATTTTTCCCACCACCAAAGTCAGGCTAACTGGTCTGCAATTCCCCGTTTTTTCTCTCGCTCCTTTCTTGAAAAGTGTGATAACATTAGTTATCCTCCAATCCACAGGAACTGATCCTGAATCTATTGAACATTGGAAAATAATCACCAATGCGTCCACTATTTCTAGAACCACCTCCCTGAGGACCCTGGGATGCAGACCATCAGGCCCAGGGGATTTATCATCCTTCAGTCCCATTAGCCGACCCAATACTAAACCTTAATATAAGCAGTGGGGACTACAGTTCCCAGCAGAGTTGGGATATTTGCAGTTGGCCCATGAAATAATTTATTCACCGTTCCAGCTAGTGGGTAATTTGGCAATGGGTAACATGGTGGTGTGGAAGCTTTTGTCCTGGATGGCAGGGTTGTGGTAGGAATAGGACCAGAGCAGAGTGTGACAGTAATTCCCCATCAGTGGGTATTTTTCCTCTTTCCCTGTGTTGAAACATTGAAACATAGAAATTAGCTGCAGGAGTAGGCCATTCAGCCCTTCGACCCTGCACCGCCATTCAATATGATCATGGCTGATCATCCAACTCAGTATCCCGTACCTGCCTTCTCTCCATACCCTCTGCTCCCCCTAGCCACAAGGGCCACATCTAACCCTCTTAAATATAGCCAATGAACTGGCCTCAACTACCCTCTGTGGCAGAGAGTTCCAGAGACTCACCACCCTCTGTGTGAAAAAGTCTTTCTCATCTCGGTCTTAAAGGATTTCCCCCTTATCCTTAAGCTGTGACTCCTTGTCCTGGACTTCCCCAACATCGGGAACAATCTTCCTGCATCTAGCCTGTCCAACCCCTTAAGAATTTTGTAAGTTTTTATAAGATCCCCTCTCAATCTCCTAAATTCTAGAGAGTATAAACCAAGTCTATCCAGTCTTTCTTCATAAGACAGTCCTGTCATCCCAGGAATCAGTCTGGTGAACCTTCTCTGCACTCCCTCTATGGCAATAATGTCCTTCCTCAGATTTGGAGACCAAAACTGTACGCAATACTCCAGGTGTGGTCTCACCAAGGCCCTGTACAACTGAAGTGGAACCTCCCTGCTCCTATACTCAAATTCTTTTGCTATGAAAGCTAACATACCATTTGCTTTTTTCACTGCCTGCTGCACCTGCATGCCTACTTTCAATGACTGGTGTAGCATGACACCCAGGTCTCGCTGCATCTCCCCTTTTCCAAATCGGCCACCATTTACATAATAATCTAATCTTGAAGCCTCCAAACAGGTGAGGTGTGGGGTACAGGGTTTGTAGGGTGCAGAGAGGGGGTGCAGTAAGGTGGGAATTAGGTGTGGAGGGTTCATAGAGGATTTAGGAGGGCTCAGATGGGATGTGGAGGGTGAAGAGAGGGTTCGGGAGGGTGAGGATGGGGTGTGGAGGGTGAGGGGAGGGTGTGGATGGGGTGCGGATGTTGTCAAGAGGGCTCGGCATGGTGGGGACGGGGTGTGTGGGTGACAGCATTGCGCCAGATGGGGTGACTGTGAGAAATGTGAGGCCATCCTCGCTAGCAGACAATGAAGCAGCAATGCTGTATTCTGTTAATGTTTCTTGTACTATTATACAATTAACATAGTGCCTTGCTGCAGCAGAATCAAGGGTTTTAGATAACATTTATTGACATAAATAAGGAATAATATTGCATCAAGTTTCATCAGACTGGTGTTGCCGTGTGTAGCGAGGCCGATGCTCAGCCTCTGTTCTTTAGTGTTTAGAGGAATGAGGTATGACCTGAATGAAATGTCCATAGATTGGATGTATGCCAGGTGTTATGTTATGCTGCATGTAAGTATGTAATTGTTCCATTGTACATGTGAGAATTTAACACTCTTGACTCCTGGTTTTTCCCTTGAGTGAAGAGTTCAGATCCAGGGGTCACAATCTGTGACTGGGGTGGTGGTCGGTGTGTTTCTGAGGTGGCTTGTTTCTGACTCTGAGGAACGGTGGAACAATGGCTGCCCAGCTCCACCCAGTCTTCATCTTTCTGTCTACCAGTCTTCATCTGTCTTCATCACTCTGTCTACCAGTGGCACCCCCACCCCGCAGCTACCTTTGGTCATTTGCGGTTTCAATACATTGAGGACAGATGAAACACGTTATTCGACCCACAGTGTCTTTGCCGGTTGTGCAAGAGTTCATCGGTCGGATCCCACCTTCTGGTAACCAGTCTTCAAGCACACATTTTAGCGTATAAGTTTCTTCAAAGGTAATTTTGGCTGAGCTCCAGATCTGTACTGATCCTGTGGTGGGGGAAACGTTTCACCAGGTCTACAATCTTTCAATTAATTCCTGTATTTCCGTGCTACCCTGTATTCGACTGAATTACTCAAGGAAAGTGGTCCTCCTCCTTTCATCCCTCATCTCATTACACTATACACCTCAATTGATGCTCTCGTGAAATTTAGCCTTTCCAATAATTTATCAAAGTTCCAAAAACAGTTAATAATTTCCAAACTTATTCCAATTAACCACCTAACAGCCGGTGACTTTGCCAATTTAAACTTTGTTGGAATTAGAAATGTGTGGTAAATGTTTGAGTTGTGTTTACGTGTCGGAACAGCATTTGTTTTATTTGAGCAGAAGTTGTGAGCAGCCAGCCAATTCCACCCATTATGGCTTGTACTCGCTAGAATTTAGAAGATTGAGGGGGGATCTTATAGAAACGTATTAATCTTGGGGAGAGACTTGGGTTAAATTCCCCCATTGAATGTGATTTCCTCGTGTCTGTCATCAGCACATTAAATCTATTATTGTGAGTAAATGTGTCCCAGTGATAGTTTGTAGCAGAAAAGTCATGTTTGTTGAGGATGAATCAGTTGGAGAGCTGAGTGCTGAGAGGAACAGATGTTTGGTCAACAGTTCAGTAGTTCAATATGTAACTGCACGGTGAAATTATTTTAGCACATGCAGGCATCGCCATTTTCAAAGTCCAAATCCGATCTGCCCGCGAGCTCGATGTCCTGGTGCAGTTCCTGTGAACTGACCTCCCTCTCCTCACCTATCTTTGTGTCCCTGTGGGGCGACTCCACCTACTTTGAAGGGCTGTAGGCATGAACCCAGATCACCCTCTTACTGGGCCATTCCTAGCGCCTGACGTCTCCAGCTCTCTCCCGGTAATGATGACCCTTTGGGCGGGTTTGGGCAGCATCCTGTAAGATGAGACGGATGATTCTCCTGTGAAGTGGGACTGGTGGTGGTACTGCAGACATCACCTGACATCATGGAGACCCTGCAGAGTCCAGGCCTGGGATATAATCCTTCTATTCTGGAATGGGAACTCCAGGGATGTGGTGGAATGTGCCATGGGAGCAGTGGGGACTACAGCTTCCAGCAGAGTTGGGATGTTTGTAGTTTATAACTTGGCAATGGGTAACATGGTGGTGTGGAAGCTTTCGTCCTGGATGACAGGGTTGTGGTAAGAATAGGGCCAGCAGAGTTTTTCCTCTTTCTCTGTGAGTTGAAGCCTCCAAACAGGTGAGGTGTGGATGTTGGGGATTGGTTGTGTTTGGTCTGGAATAGCGATACGGTGATCTGGGAGTTTGAAAGCTTCAGGGATATGGCACAGATGATGAATTGCTGCCTTGGATAGATCAGACAAAGTCTTATGAATGACAGGGTAGACATGAAAAGCTAGGGGGTCTACTCCTGCTTTTCTTGTTTGTTAGTTTGCAGGGGTATACCATCTTGTTTTCACACAGAGTTGTGAATCTGTGGATGTCTCTGCCTCAGAGGGTGGTGCAGGCCGGTTCTCTGGATGCATTCAAGAGAGAGTTAGATACGGCTCTTAAAGATAGCGGAGTCAGGGTATAAGGGGAGAAGGCAGGAACGGGGTACTGATTGTGGACGATCAGCCATGATCACATTGAATGGTGGTGCTGGCTTGAAGGGCTGAATGGCCTACTCCTGTACCTGTTGTCTATTGGATGGCGGTGCTGGCTCGAATGGCCGAATGGCCTACTCCTGCACCTATTGTTTATTGTCTATTGTTTGGAAGGGGTGTTTTCCACATCTCTGCTGCACTGTAATGCTGTTTGTTCGTTCACAAGGCAATGTCTCCCTTCACATTCAGTTGTCACCTGATTGTTCTGTTAATATTGTTTATTCCAGAGCTACCAAGTTTGTGAACGCCTGTCGACATCATAGCTGAAGGTGGTAACTGGGGAGGTGATTCAGTGGCCACGACATCAAATGAACAAATAGGCTAGTGAGCCTTATGTGACATATATATGATGTCCTGACAGTACATATGCACCTGATGCAAGAAATGAGGCTTACACGGAAGTGGGAATAGGGAAGGGGATGATCCCAGACAGTTGACATCTACAGGGACAGCATTGTCACGGGTGGGCAGATGCAGGAATTGTCTGATAAATCAGAATTATTTTTGGAAACAAATGATCTGAGTTGTCGCAGAAGTTAAGTCAGCATATCAGAGTCCAGAATCAGATTCTGCGCAGAAATGAGTCTAACCCGTATCCCACCTGTCAATTTCTCGACACTAATCCTATTTCTGAGCATCTGGTCTGTCGCCTACTATCAATGTACAGTTTGAAAGGACATCCTACATCCAACACCACCTCAGACAGCGCATCCCAGACTGCAGCCATCACTACTGAAAGATTATTCCTGAAAGATCATCCTCTAAACCTCATGGTCCCCGCATTAAATCGATGCCCCTTGGTGTTAAGCACCTCTACCATGGAGAAAATAATTTTTTCCATCGACGCTACTTTTCTCACAGTATTCTGTACCTCTCTCAGATCACTGTCCGCCTCAGCTTCAAGGAAGACGACTTAAATCAAAGGCATCATCCCCACAGTATGGAGATAAGAATTGCACACAGTCCTCCAACTTAAGGCTTAAACTACTCCCTATTAATTTGTATCAAAGCCTCCCTGCACTTGCATTCTATGCTGCAGCTAATGACAAGAATGCTAAATGTTGTATTAGTGTGCTGCTGACTTAATGGATCTATGGATTTGTATGGGTGTTTCTCAGGGGTCTCTAGGCCCTTGTCATTCATGGTGAATATCCTGGTTTTATTTATCCCTCCAACATGTGTCAACTTGCCCTTATCAGGATCAAACTTGAAATGTAACATCTTCCACGCACACACTCCATCTCACACACCCTCCATCTCTGTCACACGCACATTCCATCTCACACATGCACACACACTCCATCTCACACACACACACACACACACACACACACACACACACACACACACACACACACACACACACTCCATCACACACACACACACCCTCCATCACACACACACACTCCATCACTCTCACACACAAACACTCCATCTCTCACACACACACCCTCCATCACACACACACCCTCACACACACACCTTCCATCACACACACACACTCCATCTCTCTCTCTCACACACACACACACACACCCCTCCATCACATCCTCCATCACGCACAAACTCTCCATCTCTCTCACACACACCCTCCATCTCACACACACACCCTCCATCACGCACATACCCTCCATCTTACATGCACACACTCCATCTCACACAGCATCCATCTGTCACACGCGCACGCGCACATACACACCCTCCATCACATACACACACACACGCACACACACGCACACACCCTCCATCACACACACACCCTCCATCACACACACACACCCTCCATCTTACATGCACACACTCCATCTCACACACCCTCCATCTCTCTCACACACACACTCCATCTCACACACGTGCACATGCACCCACCCTCCATCACACACACCCTCCATCCCTCACAGGCTCACGCACATACTCAGCCTCCATCACAAACACACACACACAAACACTCTCTCCATCTCGCATGTGTGCTCACACTCACACTCTCACTCACTCTCGCTCACACTCCCTCCATCTCACACACACGCTCACACTCCCTCCATCTCACACAATAAAATACACACCCTCTCCATCACACACACACACACACACACACACACACACACACACACACACACACACACACACACACACACACACACACACACACACACACACACACTTGCCCTTATCAGGATCAAACTTGAAATGTAATTTCTCCACCTAACATGTTGACTAATCATCGACAAATACTGGTTCAAATCCAGTTGCGGCGATACAAATGCATCGTCAAGTGATCACAAATTTGGCAGATAACAGAAAGGCCAAAATCCAATACCTGGAATGAAATTATCAGATATAAATTTATCAATGCAACAGAAACCAAATTTTATATTAAAATAAGTGGGACCCATTCTCACACTGGAGGGCTGGTTCCCCAACGCAATATTCCACCTCTCCCCCAATTCCAATATTGGTGGGTGGGTGGGGGGGGGGACTTTCTGGAGCACCAATATGGTTGTTGTGGGCTGAACACCCATACTAGTTCACAGTTCAGTCAGTCACAGCTGGTGGGCACTCACTTCAGTCAGTCACACGGCTGGTGGGCTCACAGTGCAGTCACACGGCTGGTGGGCTCGCAGTTCACTCACGGCTGCTGGGCTCGCAGTTCACTCACTCATGGCTGGTGGACTCACACACACACACAACCTCCATCTCACACACACACACTCACACACACACTTACTCGTGCACACCCTCCGCCCCGCACGCGCACACGCACACCCTCCGTCCCACACGCGAGCACACCCTCCATCAGACACACGTACACACCGTCACACGCAGACACACACACACACACACACACACACACACACACACACACACACACACACACACACACACACACACACACACACACACACACACACACACACACACACACATACACATACACACACACACACACACACACACTCCATCCCTCATACACACACACCCTCCATCACATACACACACTCCATCTCTCTCACACACACACACACCCCCCCATCTCACACACACACCCTCCATCACGCACACACCCTCCATCACACACACACTCCATCTCTCTCTCACACACACATACACACTCCATCTCTCTCTCACACACACACACACTCCATCTCGCACACACACTCTCCATCCCGCACGTGTGCTCACACACACTCTCACTCACTCTCGTTCACACTCCCTCCATCTCACGCAATAAAATACACACACCCTCCATCTCACACAGACAAACACACTCTCCATCACACACACACACACTTGCCCTTATCAGGATCAAACTTGAAATGTAATTTCTCCACCTAACATGTTGACTAATCATCGACAAATACTGGTTCAAATCCAGTTGCGGCGATACAAATGCATCGTCAAGTGATCACAAATTTGGCAGATAACAGCAAGGCCAAAATCCAATACCTGGAATGAAATTATCAGATATAAATTTATCAATGCAACAGAAACTAAATTTTATATTAGACTAAGTGGGACCCATTCTCACACTGGAGGGCTGGTTCCCCAACGCAATATTCCACCTCTCCCCCAATTCCAATATTGGTGGGTGGGTGGGGGGAGGGGGGACTTTCTGGAAAACCAATATGGTTGTTGTGGGCTGAACACCCATACTAGTTCACAGTTCACAGTTCAGTCAGTCACAGCTGGTGGGCACTCACTTCAGTTAGTCACATGGCTGGTGGACTCACAGTTCAGTCACACGGCTGGTGGGCTCGCAGTTCACTCACGGCTGGTGGGCTCGCAGTTCACTCACGGCTGGTGGGCTCGCAGTTCACTCACTCATAGCTGGTGGGCTCACACACACACAACCTCCATCTCACACACACACTCACTCGCACACACCCTCCGTCCCACATGCGTGCACACCCTCCATCACGCGCGCACGCACACACACACACTCCATCTCTCTCTCACACACACTCCATCTCTCTCACCCACACACACTCCATCTCTCTCACACAAACACACCCTCCATCACATCCTCCATCACACACACACCCTCCATCACACACCCCTTCCATCACACACACCCTCCATCTCACACACACACACGCACGCACAAACACACACACACCCTCCATCACACACATACACCCTCCATCTTACACACACACACTCCCTCACACACCCTCCATCTCTCTCACACACACGCGTACATGTACACACCCTCCATCACACACACTCTCCATCACACACTCACACCGACACACACACAGCCTCCATCCCTCACAGACTCACACACACACTCACCCTCCATCTCACACACAAACTTTCCATCACACACACAGTCCATCTCGCGCACACACTCTCCATCTCGCACATGTGCCCTCACTCGCTCTCACTCCCTCCATCTCACGCATGCACACACACACACACACACACACACACACACACACACACACACACACCCTCCATCACACACATACACCCTCCATCTTACACGCACACACTCCATCTCACACACCCTCCATCTCTCTCACGCACATTCCATCTCACACACGCGCACATGTACACACCCTCCATCACACACACCCTCCATCACACACACACTCACACCGACACACACACACACCCTCCATCCCTCACAGACTCACACACACACTCGCCCTCCATCTCACACACAAACTCTCCATCACACACAAACTCCATCTCGCACATGTGCTCGCACTCTCACTCGCTCTCGCTCACACTCCCTCCATCTCACGCACACGCTCACACTCCCTCCATCTCACGCAATAAAATACACACACTCTCCATCTCACAGGCACACACACTCTCCATCACACACACACACACACACCCTCCATCTCTCACACACACAGACCCTCCACCTCACACACACACATACCCCCTCCATCTCACACACATCCGAGACATACGACTGTAAAACTTTCTTGGATCTACTCACGCCCGATTTCTGGACAGAGCCCGACCTCTGGACTCAGGCCCAACTTCTGGCCTTGGACTCGGGTCAGACCTCTGGAGTGAGCGCGACTTCCGGAGTGAGCCACGGCTTGTCACGGCATAGGCTCGCAGTTCAGTCACTCACGGCATTGAATCACAGTTCAGTCAGCATGGCGTAGACTCACAGTTCTGGCCTCAACTCTCACTCACGGCTTCCGGGCTGACTGACTCACGTCTGGCCTCTGGGGCTTTATTCTCCTGGCCCGAGGAAGGGGCTTTACCTTCATGGTGACTGACAGACGAGAAGACCAATCTGCTGATCACACAAATTTTTTAAACCTTCATAACTTTTCATAATTATTTCACCGATCGGAACAAACCTTGGGGCACTTGGAGCAAAGGAGAACGGTGATTAAGATGGCGGAACATTCATAGCGATATAGAGTAGCGTTTTTGCGCAAATTGATTTACAATGTAGACCGGAAATGGTCAAGATGAGAGTTTTAGTAATTGTATAGATATCTGAAGATAACATAGCACCAGATTCAATGGCATCTTCTTCCAGGAGATTCTTATAGAATTCGTGAACCAACCTCTCAGAAGCTAGGGATGTATTCTTGTTCTCCCAATTTACCTTGTTGCGACCCTTGCTGCCTCTATATTATGCTGCGCCACATGAGAAGATACGGCAGAAAGATGTGTCCCACGGTGGTCATTCCACCTCCTCTTTTTTCCTATCCAGCAGAAGGTACAAAAGTTTGCAAGTGCACACCACCAGACTCTGCTGTCTTCCAACTCTGTTGTTAGGCTTCTAGGTGGCCCTTCTATAAGCTAGGGTACTCAATTCCCCTCTATCCCATCAAGGGCATTGCACTTTCTCCAAGGAACTGATGCGCTACAATGCTGCGATCTACATTCTGCAATCTATCTCTACCTTTGCTCCATCTGTTCCTGAGTTGCAACTGATTGTATCTGTGTGTGGTATATCTGATCTGTTTGGATTACATGTAAAACCAGGCTTTTCACAGTACTTCGGTACATGTGACGTTAATGCACGAACAGTTAAAATGAATGCACGACTGGGGAGTTGGCGCAAGGTGGGAGATCCAGATATTTGGACAATTTAGATCCTTTCTGGGATAGAGGTGATCTGTAGATGAGGAACCTGAACTGGAAGGAGACTGACATCCTGGTGGGCAGTTTTTCATTGTGGACTTCAGGAGATCGAGAGGCTGCACGCACAACCCCATCCATATCAACGGGACGGAGGTGGAACATCTCCAGCTTCAGGTTCCTGAGGGTCAACATCTCCGATGACCCCCCCTTGACCCACAACACATCCTCGCTGATCAAGAAGGCTCACAGCGTCTCTTCTTCCTCAGGAGACAAGGTCCACCTGCCTCCCCAGATTCTGGTCAACTTCTACCGCTGCACCATCGAGAGCATCCTTACCAACTGCATCACAGTGTGGTATGGTAACTGCTCTGTCGCCGACCGGAAAGCTCTGCAGAGGGTGGTGAAGATCGCCCAACGCATCACAGGCTCCTCACTCCCCTCCATTGAGTCTGTTCATAGTAAACGATGCCTGCGCAGGGCGCACAGCATCACCAGGGGCAGCTCACACCCCAACCATAGACAGTTTACCCTCCTCCCATCCAGGAGACGCTACAGGTCCCTCTGCTGCCGGACCAGCAGGCTCAAGAACAGCTTCTTCCCTGCGGCTGTCACACTTCTCAACGCTGCACCTCAATGACTGCCTGACTCCACTTCTTCCCCCCCCCCCCCCCCCCCCCCCCCACTTTATATGTATATGTATTACTTGTTTATTCGTAAGTTCGCCCTTCGGAGATACCAACTGCATTTCGTTGTCTCTGTATTGTACACTGCACAATGACAATTAAAGATTGAATTGAATTGAATTAAAGTGCTGCAAAGGAGGGTTTAAACTGATTGGCTGGGGGACAGAATCTAGATTAGTATTCAGACAGTTCGAACTGCGATGTCAGTTGATGGACACTCTATGACCAATGACAATTCAATTAGCTTTGAAACCCTGTGGAAAAGAACATTTCTGGCATTCCATGTAAAATTCTAAATTGGGTGGTGGAAGTCCACCTTTGACGATATGAGATAGGAACAGACTTTGGAGTAAGCCATATGTGGGCAAAGGGACATCTGAAAGGGGAAGTTTTAAAATTGTGATAGTCAGATTTCAAGATGTGCATGTTGCTAGTGAAGCACAAGTGAGGAAACCAAGATGATGAGAAAAATGGAAGCTCTGGTTAGGAAAAAGGGGACATGGGTTTGGTATCGGCTGCTCAGATCCATGCTTTCCTGGGAGAAGTGTGATAGGTTGAGGAGCAAACAAGAACACAATCAGGAGGGAAAAAGCGTGTGCATGGTGGTACTTATAATTAAGGGGAAGCCAAATAGATTTTACAAATATATTAAAGGAAAATGGGTAACTGGAGAGTGAAAAGATACCCTCAGTGGTCATCTATGTGTAGAGATGCAGGAGATGGGCAAGGTCTTCAGTTATAATTTCTCCTCTGACGCTGGCTCCGTCCTGAGAACAGTAATCTATATGGATAGATGGGAGAACCTGCAACAAGGTGGTAATGTGAATATGCTAATGAAGGAACTGCAGATGCTGGAGAATCGAGGGTACACAAAAGGCTGGAGAAACTCAGCGGTTGCAGCAGCATCTAAGGAGCGAAGGAGACAGGCGACGTTTCGGGTCGAGACCCTTCTTCAGACTGGTCAGGGATCAGAGAAACGAGAGATATAGACGGTGATGTGAAGAGATAAAGAACAATGAATGAAAGATATGCAAAAGCGTATCAATGATAAAGGGAACAAGCCATTTTAAGCTGTTTGTGATGTGAAAATGAGAAGCTGGTGCGACTTGGGTGGGGGACGGAGATGGAGAGAGAGGAAATGCCAGGGCCCGAGGGCTGAGGGAGAGGTGAGAAGGGGAGGAGACAGCAAGGGTTAACAGAATTGGGAAAATTCAATGTTCAAGCCCAAAAGATGCAGACTCCCCAAGCGGAATATGAGGTGCTGTTCCTCCAACTTGCGGTGTTGCTCACTCTAGCCGTGGAGGAGGCCCAGGACCGAGAGGTCGGATACGGAATGGGTGGGGGAGTGAAATGCTGAGCCACCGGTAGGTCGGGTTGGTTAATGCGGACCGAGCGGAGGTGTTCGGCGAAATGATCGCCAAGCCTCCGCTTGGTCTCACCGATATAGATCATCTGGCATCTGGAGCAGCGGATGCAGTAGATGAGGTTGGAGGAGGTGCAGGTGAACCTCTGTCGGACCTGGAAGGACTGCTTGGGTCCCTGAAAGGAGTGGAGGGGGGAGGTGAAGGGACAAGTGTAGCATTTCTTGCGGTTGCAATGGAAAGTGCCCGGGGAAGGGGTAGAGCAGGAGGGAAGGGAAGAATTGACAAGGGAGTTGCGGAGGGAGCGGTCTTTGCGGAAGGCAGACAGGGGGGGAGATGGGAAGATGTGGCGAGTGGAGGGGTCACGTTGGAGGTGGCGAAACTGGCGGAGGACTATGTGTTGTATTTGTGTAAAGTGAATATAATTGAATAGTTTGATTTGATTTGATGATTTAATTTTATTACTTGTCATTCGAACCTCAGAGAGGCTCGAACGAAACTCCGTTTCTACAATCCATACAAGCAAACAAACAGAACAATTCATTAAAAAAAAACATGCAAACAATTAAATTCACACAAACATCCATCACAGTGGATCTCCTCCTCACTGTGATGGAAGGCAAAGTTCTTCTCTCTCCCCCGATGTCAAAGCCCCAGGCGGGCGGTGTTAAATCCCATGTCCATTGAGGCCGCGCCGGGTGATGTACGTCCTCGCTCCAGGCCCAAAGTCACAAAGTTGGAGCCCCCGGCGGGCGCTGGAATGTCCCGCGGCCATTAAAGCCGCGCTTTAAAGTTGGGTTGTGGATATAATATTTACATGATGGTGTAGTGGACACGGACTGGATAAAGGCCCAAAAGTACATTAGGAGATGAATACAGAATTAGACCAGCATGGACAATGGGCTGTGAGGGGTTGGGCAGAGGTGAATGTCATGTGGCTTTGTTATTGGAACACACGGAGCAGGTGCAATGAGTCCAAGCCCGTCTCCAGTCCAGATATTCCGGGAAGTGGACTGGGAGACTCCATGAAATGTCACGAGGTGTTGGTTAGAATAGGTCCATTCACAAGGTGCCTTCTCACAATCTGACTATGCGAGGTAAGCATCACCGTCCTGACACACATGTGGCAAATGGTGTTACAGTGGCGCAGAGTTGCTGCCTTACAGCGCCACAGACCCCAGCTCGATCCTAACTACGTGTGGAGTTTGTACCTTCTCCCTGTGACCACATGGGTTTTCTCCGGATGCTCCGGTTACCTCCCACATTCCCAGGACGTGTAGTTTGTATGTTAATTCGCTTCTGGCAAATTGCCCCGAGTGGGAGGAAAAGGAGTCGTGCAGGTGATCGATGATCGGCGTGGGATTGGTTGGGCCAATGGCCTGTTTCCTCTAAACTAAAGTCAAACTAAATTAAATTAATCCATGTGAAGCCCAACAAATTGTAATTGATCCCGTCGACTGTTACCCTCCGCAGTGTTTCCTAGTTGAGTTGATCAGTGAAGGCAAGCGGCCATATTCATGTCCCGTATCCACTACAGAATAGGGTGTGGACTAGCTGCTCCGTGAAACAGTCTTCATTCTGTAATAAAACGGCCAAAGGAGCCTGAAGTAAACATATTCGTAATTACATTTGGGTTGTTTAAATATGTCCCGGCCAATGTTCATTGTCAACCTCTCATTCTCTGACATTCCAAAGGTTCAGTCAAAAACATACATGACTATTTTTGCTGAACACGTGTTGGCTGTTCCACCTTCACCAGAATAGATACAGACTTGCTGTCTCTATGTCTACAGATGTTCAACTGCAACACAAGGAAACTCTGCGTGCACAGACTGAAACACTGAGCGTGAACACGATCTTGATGAAGGAGAAGTTTAAGGATTTCCAGCTGCTTGATCTATACGCTGAGCTCCCAATCATCTTCACTGTTCAAGATCGGACACTGGTGGAACATGAGCTGCTGGCAAGAGGCCGGGACCATAAAGAGTGGAGAGATCAATGTCTCCGGGGAGAATTGGGAAAAATCAGGACTGATCAATTGTTCCACAGCAGCTTTTCCCAGAGTAAATCCGGATCTGGGAGTTCAGCATCAGTGGCCGGAGTGCCGGGGATGTGAAAAACAACAATGGTGCTAAAGATTGTTCATGACTGGGCCACAGGGGAAATATACCAACACTTCCAGTTTGTCTTCATTTACAAATTCCGGGATTTGAACAATATTAAAGACAGAGTAACCCTGAGCGAGCTGATTCTGTATCAGTATCCTTACTTTAGGAATATCCTGGCAGAGGTCTGGAAGAACCCAGAGGGAATTCTGTTTATATTCGACGGTCTGGATGAATTCAAGGGCAGAATCGATTTTGCTGACAGTCGGAGCAAAATAGGACCTCAGCACTTGTGTCCAGATCCTGAGCGCCGGTGTGAAGTGTCTGACATTGTGTACAGTTTAATCCAGCACAAACTGCTCCCAGGGTGTTCAGTGCTAGTGACCACCCGTCCCACTGCGTTACATTTACTGGAAAACGCAGAGTGTCTCGGCTGAAATCCTTGGATTTGTTGGTGAGGAACGGAAGGAATATTTCACCAGGTATTTTGAAGATCAGTCGGTGGCAGCAGCTGTTTTTAAACATGTGAAGGAGAACGGGGTCCTGTACACCATGAGCTACGACCCCTCCTACTGTTGGATCCTCGGCCTGACACTGGGCCCCTTCTACACACAAACACACCGGGACCCGCAGCGAGTTCCCAAGACCATCACCCAACTATATTGCTACTTTATTTACAACATCCGGAAAAACCACGGCCGTGAGATTAGGATTCCCGTGAGGTGTTACTGAGGGTTGGTCAGATTGCCTTCACTGGAGTGGCTGAGAAGAACATCGTGTTCACAGATGGAGATTTGATCAAGTACAATCTGCAGCCTTCCCAGTTCCTGTCCGGGTTCCTGATGGAACTTTTGGAGAGAGAGGATTCAGCCCGGAGCGTGGTGTACACCTTCCCGCACCTCACCATCCAAGAGTTTGTAGCCGCACTCGCACAATTCCTGACTCCAGATCACGGGATATCAAGACACTCCTCATTGAAGCTGATGGCATGAGAGACGGGCGATTTGAAGTATTTCTCCATTTTGTCACTGGTCTCTCCTCCCCACGGTCAGCTTGAATCCTGGAGGAGTCTCTGGGTAAATTCCCTCATCAAACAATCTGCCGAGTGATTGACTGGGTGAAGGAGGAGGTTAAACGCCGGGCTGGAAACACAGAGAGTGAAGCTGGTAAACGGAGCCTCCTGAAGACGCTGCACTACCTCTTTGAGTCTCAGAATCATGTACTGGCTCAGCAGGCACTTGGATCTGTGAAAACACTTTCATTCAGTGACCTGGGACTGACCCCGATTGACTATGCGGTCCTGTCTGATGCCATCAGGCTCTATGATACAATCAAACGCCTCGATCTGTGGAACTGCTGCATTCAGTGTGAGGGTCTCCAGCGGCTGGGACCGGCTCTGCACAAGTGTCAGGAATTGAGGTAACTGTTCTTTTGATGCTAACGCTGAACTGTAAAATTGTTTCACTATTTTGTTATTCCGTCCAGCACCCCTTCTATGGGGCTGAGCGGCCGTCACTGTGCACAGGGGGCACGCCTCCCATTTTACCAACCCCCCTCCCCCCCCCCCCCCCCCCCCCCCCCCCCCCCCCCCCCCCCCCCCCCACGGGTCAAGCGTGTTGGCGTCGTTCTCTGCACGGGGAACATTTCCCAGTCATCGGGGAATGAGAATAAATGGTGAAAGTCACCAAACACCACATTCACAGAGATTTATTCAATCATTGTTGAGCTGTTTCCATAAATATCAGTTTGGGAGAAGTTATCTCAACTCCGGGGCAAGTATCATTTTGTTTCTTACTCTGTCTGCTTGTGTTTGGACTGGGAAATAACGACCCAAGATATTCCGGAGTGAAACTGGTGTCTGCATAACCCGGACTGTAAAATACAGACACTGCGGTAAGTCCCAGACTGTGAGAGGTTGTGTTTACACTCACTGCGTGTCTGACACTGAACATTAATATGATCAGTAATTGTATCACTGATAAACACTGCGGATTTGCACCGTTTCCTGTCTCTCTGTGTCCCTCACCCTCACTCTCTCTCATCTCCACGCTGGAACCTGTCGGTCTCACAGATTCTGGAGCCGAGGATCTCTCCTCCACTCTCAATACACACCTCACTGACAGATCTGGGGCTGGCACACAACCCCCACAGACCAATCTGTCCCCGTTCACCGCCGTCTCCTACTGACCCTCCCGAGTCTGGAGCGGATCATGTGAATGTTTGTGTTAATGTTTAATGTGATAAAATATCAGGGGATCCGCGGGCTTGTTTCTCTTGTGATTTTGTTCTGTAAGTGTTGTTGAAATATCAACCCCAGTCCCTGTTATTGACACTGTTGTTTAATCTGTTCATTTCCTCATTATTCCTCGACTTGTTTCAGGCTGGGGGCGAATGAGTTCAGATGGACAGAACCAGCTGCAGAGTCTGCAGGGAACCAGACCCAGACTGAGTGTGACCGTGTGAACATCTCTGGTGTAAACGCCACTGCCCTGGGGACTGGAATATTGTTGGCCGTTTCCACGGCCTCCCCTTTAAACTGCCGTCCTCCCCTTTAAGAGACCGCGATACAGGTTTAAACCCCAACGGATCCCGGGCCGGGCGGGCTGTGACGTCAGAGGCGACCCTGCCTGCTGTCACGTGACTCAGATACGCGGCGCTGCTGTTGATGCCGGATATCCGGTGCTGCCCCCCAGTGGGGGACCGGGAATAAGCAAGTTGCGAGTTCTGCGCATGCAAAGATCATGGGTCGCATGGGATAACACTCTTGGTGGCCGTGCCGCTGCATGGGTGCAGACCTGCATCTCGTCCCTAAGCAGCCGCCGCCGGGCCGTCCTCATCTTGTCCTGTTGAACTCGGTTTTCGTTTACATCAGTTGTTTCGACAATAATCGCCCGGACACCTGGGTTGGTTTAAACGTACGTTTATTCAGCAGGAGTCTTTACACGAGTCAGAAACCTAGCAAAGAGTCCAGCTCAATGCCTTTATTCATAATGCTTCATTTACCTTTATTGCTACCGTTTATGTCTCCCACATTACCCAATTAAGCAACAGGCACGTACGCAATGGTCAAGATAACAGGCACGTACACATGGGGAGATGTTATTTAGTGGAACAATACCAGGGCTAAGACAGGTACAATCCTCAGACTTTCAGGTGCGGCGGTTTGTATATTCCTCAGCCTTCTGGTCGCCAGCCATCTCAGTCAGACGGGTGCAGGGAATACCAAAGTCGCGAAAATGCAGCAACAGCAGGACAATGTGTATTTCTCATGACCACAACTTCCTGAAACCTACAGCCACATAGTCAGCAACTTTGGTCAGCAGACATTTTATGTTTTAATCCAGTTCACCTGGCCAAACCATTTTACCTACACAGAACAATCTTACAGCGCTTATTCAAGTTTTACATTCACAGTCCCCGTCCCTGTCCGCTCCCCAGTGTCCCATCCGGGGCGGCGGGGGGAGGGGGCACCGGCTCGTTTCTTCCTGTCCTGCCGGCCCGTTGCAGTGCAGAAAAGAAGCATCAACTCCAGCTCAACTCCGCCCATCCCGCCGGCGGGACAGGCAGAGAGAGTTGCTGCGGCCGGCGCCTCCCCTCCGCGCTGGCTGTGGGCCTGGACCGCCGCACCCGTCCACGGGCCTCGGCCAACACCTCTGTCCGCGAACGTTTGGTTAGAAGACCCTCCTTCAGACTTCCTACACATTAGACTTTTGCGCAGTGGTTGGGATGGATGGGAGCGAGGATTTCCGCGGGCACAAGTTTGCGTTGAGTGAACTGAGTGTTCTTACCGTCCTGGTCCTCTCCGTACACCGGCGTTTTGTGAGAGTGGTTGGATTCCATCTTCAGCTCTGCCAACGTCGGTCATATTATCTGGACAGGCGGCGGGGGATCAGGATCTGATGTGAGGCATCGGCGATGCTCTGGAATCCTAGCCGGCCGCGGGGTCGATGAGTCAGCGCCAGACCCGGGGAGTAGAGGTGTCCGTTTTCCCAGCGACGTGCGGAGAGGCACCAGCTACCGCAGGCCACTCACCTGTCGGGTGCTGACTCCTCGATCCCGCTGCTCGGCGGCGGACGGTTAGGATTCCAGAGCATGGCCGATGCCTCGCATCACTCTCACAAAACGCCGGAGTACGGCGAGGACGGTAAGAACACTAGTTCACTCAACACAAACTTTAGGTCATTTGTTCGTTGCACCCGCAGAAATCTCCAGCGCGGTTGGGACGAGGGGGTTCTGAAGTTGCATTCTGTCGATTGAGGACATTTTCTCGACTCTCCTAGAAGCAACTTTACCAGTGGTTGTCTGTCTAACTGAAATTTCTCTCTCGTCACCCCACGCACGTCTTTCACCCCCCTTCTCTCTCCCCCACCTCTCACCGTCGGTCCACTCTCTCCTCCTGTCTCCCACTAGCATCTACCCCCTCTCTCTCGCGCTGTTACACCACGCTTTCCAGGCACCTACCAGGCACCCCGTTCGCTTTTTTAATTCTCGAATGTCCTTTGATTCCATGTGATTTTCGGAATACCGAACTCGCTTATTGCAGCTGGACCTGCAGGATCCCGGATGAGACTTTACCATCAGCGGCCCCCGCTCCTGCTGAGGATTGATGGTGACAATAGCAGCATTGTTCAAATTCTTCATTCACAGAACAATGTCGGTTACTGGTTTATCATCTGTAAATGAAACGTAAATCTCTATACCTATAAAAGTTTCATCTTGTATGTGTGTGGATTTTTAAAATATTTTTGACAAAACGCTACGCGGTGATGCTTAGATTTTTACATATTCTGACTCACATTTATCCGCTCTACGCAGTGATCAGGTTCACTTAAAATTTGATGCTATATTTCACGACATTAGTGATTAAGGTTTTAGAGAAAGATAAAACTGCCTTTTAAACCGACTTTCACACACAGATTCTTCAACCAGCTTCGGCAGATGACGTCACAATGAGGTGGGTGGGCACCATGGCTCGGATCGGCGCCCGTTTCACACTCGCCCGCCCGCGGCCTCGCTCGGGTAGTGAGTGAGGGGCGGGGGGTATGGGAGGGAGGGAGGGATGGGGGGGAATGGGGCAGTGGGTGTGTTGCATAGTGTTAGTGGGCGGAGATCACTGATCTGCACGGACTCGGTGTGCCGAAGGGCCTTTTTCCAGGCTGCGTTTGAACTAAGTGAGGGGACAGAGGGGGGGAGGGAAAGAGGGGAGATGGGAGAAACTTAACTTTATCAACATATCTGCCACATGCATGTCCTTAGAGTGTGAAGCAAGAACATGCGTGAGCGCTTGAACATGCCAAGAACCGTGACGTGTGTTCGTCAAGGCAGCCGTGCCTGGGGTCAGAGAGGGGAAGAAACACAGCAACATTGACAATAGGTGCAGGAGTAGGCCATTCAATCCTTCGAGCCAGCACCGCCGTTCAATGTGATCATCAAACTGATCATCCTTGGACCCCCCCCCCCTCGTAGCCTTCCGGCTCTAGAACTAATGATCCAGAACTGCCGTCGGGACATCAACCGCCTCGACTTCCCCACTCCCGTCTCACTCCAATCTCTCCACCCACGAACGTACTGCCATCGACTCACTCCGTAACAACCCAGACTGGGTTATCAAACCCGCCGAAAAGGGAGGTGCCGTGGTAGTCTACAAAGCCAACTCACACCTCCTCCTACTTACCCCTGGACCATGACCCCACTGACGAACACCAGGCCACCAGCTCGAGCACCATAGCCGACTTCATCAGCTCCGGCTCCCTACCCCCCCGAGCCTCCAACATCGTTTTCCCAGCCCCGCACGGCCCGATTTTACTTTCTCCCCAAAATCCACAAACCTGACTGCCCTGGCAGACCCATTGTCTCTGCCTGTTCGTGCCCCACCGAACACATTTCCACATACCTCGACGTCATCCTATCCCCCTTGGTTAAATCCCTCCCCACCTATGTTCAAGACACCTCAGATACTCTCCGTCGGCTCTGCGCATTCCATTCTCCAGACCCCCCATCCTCTCATCTTTACCATGGACGTCCAGTCACTCTACACCTCCATCCCCCACCAGGATGGTCTCAAAGCCCTCCGGTTCTTCCTCGACCAGAGGAGCAACCCATACCCGTCCACTGACACCCTCCTCCGCCTAGTGGAGTTGGTCCTTACCCTCAATAACTTTGCTTTGGACTCCTCCCATTTCCTCCAAACACAAGGCGTAGCTATGGGCACACACATGATCCCCAGCTACACTTGCCTCTTTGTCGGGTATGTCGAACAATCCTTGTTCTCGGCGTACCAGGGCCCCATCCCCGACCTCTACCTCCGTTACATCGACGACTGCTTTGGTGTCACCTCCTGCACCCACACACAACTGACTGACTTCATCCATTTCACCACCAACTTCCATCCGGCACTCAAATACACTTGGACCATTTCCGACATTTCCCTACCATTCCTTGACCTCACCATCTCTATTGCAGGTGATACACTCCTGACCGACATCCACTACAACCCAACTGACTCCAACAGCTACCTGGACTACTCTTCCTCCCACTCTGCTTCCTGTAAGGACTCCATCCCCTATTCCCAATTCCTCCGTCTATGCCGCATCTGCTCCCAGGATGAGGTGTTCCACACCAGGTCATCACAAATGGCCTCATTCTTCAGAGAACGGGGATTCCCCTCCCCCACTATATATGAGGCTCGCACCAGGGTCTCCTCCATACCATGCACACTGCCCTTCTCCCCATTCCCCCACTCGCAAACAGGGCAGAGTCCCCCTGGTCCTCACCTTTCATCCCTCCAGCCGGCAAATACAACACATAGTCCTCCGCCAGTTTCGCCACCTCCAACGTGACCCCTCCACTCGCCACATCTTCCCATCTCCCCCCCTGCCTGCCTTCCGCAAAGTCCGATCCCTCCGCAACTCCCTTGTCATTTCTTCCCTTCCCTCCCGCTCTACCCCTTCCCCGGGCACTTTCCCTTGCAACCACAAGAAATGCTACACTTGTCCCTTCACCTCCCCCCTCCACTCCTTTCAGGGACCCAAGCAGTCCTTCCAGGTCCGACAGAGGTTCACCTGCACCTCCTCCAGCCTCATCTACTGCATCCGCTGCTTCAGATGCCAGATGATCTATATTGGTGAGACCAAGCGGAGGCTTGGCGATCGTTTCGCCGAACACCTCCGCTCGGTCCGCAATAACCAAGCCAACTTCCCGGTGGCTCAGCACTTCAACTCCCCCTCCCATTCCGTATCCGACCTCTCGGTCCTGGGCCTCCTCCACGGCCAGAGTGAGCAACACCGCAAGTTGGAGGAACAGCATCTCATATTCCGCTTGGGGAGTCTGCATCCTTTGGGCTTGAACATTGAATTTTCTCAATTCTGTTAACCCTTGCTGTCTCCTCCCCTTCCCACCTCTCCCTCAGCCGTCGGGCCCTGGCATTCCCTCTCTCTCTCTCTGCCTTCCCCACCCTAGTTGCACTAGCTTCTCATTTTCACACCACAAACAGCTTGCAATGGCTTGTTCCCTTTATCATCGATACTTTTTTGCATATCTTTCATTCATTGTTCTTTATCTCTCCACATCACCGTCTATATCTCTCGTTTCCCTGATCCCTAACCAGTCTAAAGAAGGGTCTCGACCCGAAACGTCGCCTATCTCCTTCGCTCCTTAGATGCTGCTGCACCCGCTGAGTTTCTCCAGCCTTTTGTATATCCCCAATCAGTACCCTGTTCCTGCCCTCCCATATCCCCTGACCCCGCTATCTTCAATTCTCTATCTAGCTCTCTCTTTGAAAACATCCAGTGACCGGCATCCACTGCCTTCTGTGGCAGAGCATCCCACAGATTCACAATTCTCTGGGTGGAAAAGCTTTTCCTCATCTCAGTCCAAAATAGCCAACCCCTTATTCTTAAACTGTGTGGCCCCTGATTCCCAATATTGGGAACATGTTTCCTGTCTCTAGCGAGTCCAAACCCTTAATAATCTTATATGTTTCAATTAGATCCACTCTCATCCTAAATTTCAGAGTATACAAGCCCAGCCACTCCATTCTCTCAGCATATGACAGTCCCGCCATCCTGGGAATTAACCTGGTAAACCTACACTGCACTCCCTCAATAGCAAGAATGTCCTTCCTCAAATTAGGAGACCAAAACTGCACACAATACTCCAGGTGTGGTCTCACCAGGGCCCTGTACGACTGCAGAAGGAACTATTTGCTCCAGTTTCTCCAGCACATTTGTCTACCTTCGATTTTCCAGCATCTACAGTTCCTTCTTAAACACTTTGTCTACTCCACTGCGAAATCTCCTCAAGATTTGCCTACTTTGAAGAAGTTCTCCTCCCTCCGAAGACAGTTTTACAACCTCCTCTCTGACTGCTCTTCTCCCCGCCCCCCCACCCCCACCCTACGTCAGTCTGAAGAAGGGTTTTGGTACGAAACATTGTCTATTTCCTTCGCTCCATAGACGCTGCTGCACCTGCTGAGTTTCTCCAGCACTTTTGTTGACTTATTTGCTCCGATACTTGACTCCTCCTGCTATGAAAGCCAACATAAAGTTGGCGATATATTAATCTGATGAACGTTTGTAAACTATCAATATAGGCAGTCTTTGATTGTGTTGTATGTATGTTTATTTTAATTTTTTTGAAATAAAAGTATTTGTATAATTTTAAAAAAATGTGTAGTCATCCGCTGCACTGTCGACCCGTCTGATTATGTGGACAACACTCCCACCGTGTGGTGATAAGCTGCACTGCAGGCCCGGCTAATCATATCCATGTTGTCCACATACCAGACAAGCCTGCAGTGCAGCGGATCACTGAGATTCAGAGAATCAATAAAATGAGTGAGGGATTGGACAGGGTAGATGCAGGAAACATGTTCCCCATTTTGGCGGAGTCCAGAACGGTTAAGGTTCATTTCTTAAAACAGACAACTCACAATAAGTTAGATCAACCAACACAAGCTTTACTGATCATTTAGCAGGCGAGAGTGCCAGGGGATACAAAGTTAAGTATGTAACACATACTTAACCCTCTTGGGCCATCACTCTAATGAACAAAGACATACAGCATATTTTCATAGCATTGTGGAAACATAGTCACATAGTTATACAGAGTTGGAGCAATGATGTCTAACACATCGATCACAGAGTATACCCATTCAACGCATTCTTGTCACTAACGCAATACTTCTCATGCTATGGTTATATCGACAACAAACATTAGTTCCAATCCCCAAATAACAGGAACGTAGTCAAAGGTCTATCATCTGCAGTACCTTCTTAAACAATGTAAGAATCTTTCCTTCCCTCTACAGACGCGGTCTGCGCCACTGAGTTCCTCCACCGCTTTAGAGGGAATGGACAGACAACGTTTTGAGTCGGGGCCCTTCTTCAGACTGATTGGAGAGGGTGGGGGGAGGAAGCTGTAAAAGAGAGATTTGGGCTGGACAAAGCCTGGCAAGTGATAGGTGGATACAAAATGCTGGAGTAACTCAGCGGGACAGGCAGCATCTCTAGAGAGAAGGAATGGGTAATGTTTCTGTTTCAAACCCTTCTTCAAAAGTGATAGGTGGATATAGGCGAGGGAGACACTAGAAACTACAGATGTTGGAATCTTAAATAGAACACAATTTAGTTAGATGCACAGAATATCTTGCCCAGAGTGAGGGAATTGAGGACCAGAGAACAAGCTGCCAGAGGAGGTAGTTGAGGCTGGTATTATCCGAACGATTATGAAAAACTTAAACAGATACATGAATAGGACAAGTTTGGAGGGATATGGACCGAAAGCAAGCAGGTGGGACTAGTGTAGCCGGGACATGTTGGTCGCTGTGGGCCAGTTGGGCCTAAGGTCCTCTTTCCACACTGTATCACACTGTTACTCTAACACAAAGTAACTCAGCGGGTCAGGCAGCATCTGTGGAGAACATGGATAGGTAACATTTCACAGAGTGCTGGAGTAACTCAGCGGGTCAGGCGGCATCTGTTGAGAATATGGATAGGTGACATTTCGGGTTAGGACCCTTCTTCAGACTGACACTATGTTAACAGATGAGGGATTGATCGGCAGATGAGTGAAGTGACAGAAGCGAGTGAAAAAAGGAGATAAAAGGGTGTGAGATAAGGAGAGAATAATGTATATGTACAGCTTTAAGGGACATTGGTCAGGTAGCATTTGTAGTATTGCATACAGTTCTGGTCACTCCATTACGTGATTGATGTGGAGACTTTGGGGAAGGTGCAGAGATGGTTAACCAGAATGGTTTAAAAACAAGGAACTACAGATGTTGGTTCACAAAAAAGGTCACAAAATGCTGGAGTAACTCATCGGGACAGGCGGCATCTCTGGAGAGAAGGATTGGGTGTTGTTTTGGGTTGAGACTGAACAGGGTCTCGACCAGAAACGTTACCCATTCCTTCCAGCATTTTGTGTCTAGCTAAACTGCGCCTATCCACGTGGCCATATGCCAGCAGGCTGGAGGAGTGGGCAAAGGCCTTGCCACAGAGCCAGCAGGTGAAGGGATGCTGGCCAGTGTGGACTCGCCAGTGTGCACATGCGGGTGAAACCCTTGCCACATTCAGCGCACACAAAGGGTCCCGCTCTGGTGTGTATCCCCTGGTGCTCCCGCAGCCCCCATGCGCTCTTGTCACAGTGGGAGCAGCTGCTCTCCGGCGTGGGTCCGCCGGTGCTGCCGCAACCCCCGCAAGCTGTCAAACGTCTCACCACAGTACGGGCAGTCGTAGGGCTGGCGAGGCCGTTGCAATGCGAGGCCGTTGCAAAGCGCTCTCCACACACCGGGCTGGGGAAGGGACGGTCGCCGGCGTGCACTCGCTGGTGGGACACCAGCCTGGTGGAGCGCATGAAGCCCTTGCCGCACTGGGTGCAAGTGTAGGGCCGCTCGCCGGTGTGGGTGCGCTGGTGCGCCAGTAGGCCGTCGGAGCTGGTGAAGCCTTTGCCGCACTGGGCACAGGTGTAGGGACGCTCGCCGGTGTGGGCGCACTGATGCTTCAGCAGGTTGCTGGACCTGGTGAAGCCCTTGCCGCAGTGGGCACAGGTGTAGGGGCGCTCGCCGGTGTGGGTGCGCTGATGCTCCAGCAGGCTGTCGGAGCGGGTGAAGCCCTTGCCGCAGTGGGCACAGGTGTAGGGGCGCTCGCCGGTGTGCTTGCGCTGATGCTCCAGCAGGCTGTCGGAGCGGGCGAAGCCCTTGCCGCACTGGGCACAGGTGTAGGGACGCTCGCCGGTGTGGGTGCGCTGGTGCTGAAGCAGGCCACTGGATTGGGTGAAGCCCTTGCCGCACTGGGCACAGGTGTAGGGACGCTCGCCGGTGTGGGTGTGCTGATGCTCCAGCAGGTTGTCATAGCGGGTGAAGCCCTTGCCGCAGTGGGCACAGGTGCAGGGGTGCTCGCCGGTGTGGTTGCGCTGATGCTCCAGCAGGCTGTCGGAGTGGGTGAAGCGCTTGCCGCACTGGACACAGGTGTAGGGGCGCTCGCCAGTGTGTGTGCGTTGGTGCTTCAGCAGGCCGCTGGATTGGGGGAAGCCCTTGCCGCATTGGGCACAGGTGTAGGGATGCTCGCCGGTGTGGGTGCGCTGGTGCTTCAGCAGGCCGCTGGATTGGGTGAAGCCCGTGCCGCAGTGGGCAAAGGTGTAGGGACGTTCGCCGGTGTGGGTGCGCTGGTGCTTCAGCAGGCTGCTGGATTGGGTGAAGCCCTTGCCACACTGGGCACAGGTGTAGGGACGCTCGCCGGTGTGGGTGTGCTGGTGCTTCAGCAGGCTGCTGGAGCGGGTGAAGCCCTTGCCGCACTGGGCACAGGTGTAGGGACGCTCGCCGGTGTGGGTGCGCTGGTGGTTCAGCAGGCTGCTGAAGTGGGTGAAGCACTTGCCGCACTGGGCACAGGTGTAGGGATGCTCGCCGGTGTGGGTGTGCTGGTGCACCAGCAGGTTGCTGGATTTGGTGAAGCCCTTGCCGCACTAGGCACAGGTGTAGGGACGCTCGCTGGTGTGGGTATGCTGGTGCTTCAGCAGGCTGCTGGAGTGGGTGAAGCCCTTGCCACACTGGGTACAGGTGTAGGGATGCTCACCGGTGTGGGTGTGCTGGTGCTTCAGCAGGCTGCTGGAGCGGGTGAAGCACTTGCCACAGTCGCTGCACGTGTAAGGCCGCTCCCCGTAGGGCTTTTCGCCCGTGTGCACTTGCTGGTGGGTCTCCAGGACATTTGCCGTCTTGAACCTCTTGCCACACTCTGAGCAGTTGAAGGTGGGTCTACAGCTTGCTTGGGCACTGCCAGTCCTTGCCACACACGTCACATTCATAACGCTTCACCTTGTTGTGCCCCGTCATGTGATCCTCCATCGAAGCTCAGCCTTTCGAAGCTCGGCCCGCATACCAAGCAGATCGGGGCTCACCTGCACCCTGGACGCCCTCAATAGCCGCTCATGTTCCCGTCTCTGTCCACAGCAACAGCTCCTAAACCCTGCAGGAGGGGAACACAGAGAGTCAACAAGCTGGCAAACAGGACATTACTAGCACATATTGAGTGCATTTATGGCGGAGGAAACCGTTATTTAATTCTGCAAGGCACACTGGCGCAGCGGTATAGTTGCTGCCTCACTGCCAGTGACCCAGGGTCGATCTTGACTACGGGTGCTGTCTGTGCCCTCCTTGACCTACATGGATTTTTAGTCCGGGAGCTCCGGTTTCCACTAACATTTCAAAGACGTTCTGGGTTGTAGATTAATCGGCCTCTGCAAAATTGCTAAATTGTCCCTAATGTGCGTGGGATATTGCTAGTGTACGGGGTGATCGCTGGTCGACGTGGACTCCGTGGGCCGAAAGACCTGTTGTTTCCACACTGCATCTCTAAACTAAACTAAACCAAGGAAGGGTGTCAACCCAAAATGCCACCCATTCCTTCTCTCCACAGAATGGTGCCTGACCCGCTGAGTTACTCCAGCACTTTGTCATAGAGTCAAAGAGTGATACAGCATTGGAAAGTGGTCCTTTGGCTCAACTCGTACTCACACTCCTAGATCCCTCAACTCCACACATTCCGCAAGGCTCGGAGTTGTACAGAGTCCTAGTGAGACCACACCTGGAGTAATGTGTGCAGTTTAGGTCCCCTAATTTGTGGGAGCACATTTTTGCTATTGAGGGAGAGCAGCATACGTTTACAAGGTTAATTCCCGGGATGGCTGGACTATCATATGCTGAGAGAATGGGCTTGTACACTCTTGAGTGTAGAAGGATGAGAGGGGATTTTATTGAAACATATAAGATTGTTAAGGGTTTGGATATGCTAGAGGCAGGAAACATGTTGCCGATGTTGGGGGAGTCCAGAACCAGGGACCACAGTTTAAGAATAAGGGGTAAGCCATTTAGAACGGAGATGAGGAAACACTTTTTCTCACAGAGAGTTGTGAGTGTGGAATTCTCTGCCTCAGAGGGCGGTGGAGGCTGGTTCTCTGGATACTTTCAAGAGAGAGCTAGATAGGGCTCTCAGAGATAGTGGAGTCAATAGACAATAAACAATAGGTGCGGGAGTAGGCCATTCGAGCCAACACTGCATTATGCGGAGAAGGCAGGAACGGGTTACTGATTTGGGATGATCAGCCATAATCACATTGAATGGCGGTGCTGGATCAAAGGGCCGGATGGCCTACTCCTGCACCTATTGTCTATTCTCCATTGCCCCAGAGCCCCGCCATTCACAGTGAAGATCGTGCCCTGGTTTGACTTCCTAAACTGCAACACCATCCCCACCCCCAATGTGACCTCCTCCCTGCGGTCCCCGACCCTTACCCCTGCCGCCTCCTGCTCCTCACCCCCCTTTGCTCCCTCCCCCTCCTCCCCACCCCCACACAGTGTAAACTCCACCAGGCTCCCGACCCCCTTCCTTAACTCACTTGACCCCTCCCTCTCCCCCCAGTTCCCTCCCCCCCCCCCATTCATCCGCCTCGGCAGTAAACCCACCCCCCCTTGAATCATCCCCCTCCCTCTGCTCCCCGCTTCCCCCGCTACTCACTTCACCACTTTTCCACCCCCCAGCCTCTCACCCCCTCCCTCCCCCGGACTGTCTCCTCTCTCTCTGAAACTCTCCCCTTATTCCTGCCCCACTCAGCCCCTCCACCGCTCAAATATCTCTCTCCCTCTTTCTCTCTCACCGTCCAGTGCGGGTCGGCTCCATCTTGGCCGTGGCGTCAATTCCGGGCTGATGCCCCTCTCTCTGTCTGCAGGGCAACGGGCGGCTGGGGTAGTGACGTAATTTCCGGGCTGATGCCCCTCTCTCTGTCTGCGGGGCAACGTGCCGAGGCAGTGACGTCATGTCCGGGCTGAGGTCCCTCCGCTGCGCGGTCTCTCTCTCTCTGTCTCCGGGGCAACGGGCAGCGGGTGGGATGAGCGGGATGCAGAAGTTTTCATCCCCCTGGAACTTGTCCACGTTTGCCACACTTTTCAGTTTTTTATTTGTAAAAAAATTTGAAAACCATGTATCATTTTCCTTTCACTTGACAATTATGCGCCACTTTGTGTTGGTCTAACACATAAAATCCCAATAAAATACATTTACGTTTGTGGTTGTAACGTGACACAATGTGGAAATGTTCAAGGGGTATAAAAACTTTTGCAAGCCCCCCTCTCCCCCTTTTCGTCTCCCCCTTTCCCCCTTTTCCTCTCCCCCTTTCCCCCTCCCTCCTCCCCCCCCCGTCCCCTCCCCTCCCCCCTCTCCCCCTCCCCTCCCCCCTCCCTCTATTTCTCTCTACTGTCAAATAGTAAACGACTGCGGGATAATGTACACAGACATCTCTCTATCTCTATCTATCTCTGTCTGTCTCTATCTATCTCTCTGTTTGTCTCTGTCTATCCCTGTCTGTCTCTATCTCTCTATCTATCTCTGTCTCGCTCCCTATCTATCTCTCTGTCTCTCATTATCTTTCTCTCTCTGTCTCTCTATCTCTGTCTCCCTCTCTCTCCATCCATCTATCTCTGTCTAGTTCTATATCTATCTCTATCTCTCTAACTGCGGGATGTACACCGCTATCTCGCTATCTCTCTTGCTCTCTCTATCTATCACTCCCACTATCTCTCCATTTCTATCTATGTCTCTCTCTATATATATCCATCTCTCTCTAGCTCTCACTCTATTTCTCTCTCTAGCTCTCACTCTATTTATCTCTATTTCTCTCTCTCTCTATATATATATATCCCTTTATATATTTCTCTCTCTCTCTCCCCATCTCTCTCTCTCTCCCCATCTCTCTCTCTATTTATCTGCGGGATGTACACTATCTCTCTATCACTCTGCTTTCTCTGTCTCTCTCTGTCACTCTCTCTAGCTCGATCTCTCTATCTCTCTCAATTTTCTTTTTTTTTCAATTAAAAATAACTTTATTCGCATGATAAAATACATTGTTATATTGCCAAAGTATAAAACATAACATACATATTTAAAATGCATAAATATAAAAACAAGTATACAGTGCATGGATAGATATGCCCATACATATATATACTCGCAATACACCTACAGCCCTTTATTGATTGCTGTACATTCTTGCAGCTGTAAGCAGTAATAATAATAATAATAATAATAATAATAATAATAATAATAATAATAATAATAATAATAATAATAATAATAATAAGCCTTTATTGCCATTGTGCTTAGAAATACAATGAAATGAGGAGAGTTACTCCTGATCAGTGGAACCAAAACAAGTGCAAACAAGACAAAGACACATCCAATACATTCAGTACGTTATTTAACTGCTTAAATTAGTAGATACATTATAATTATCACACCTAGGTAGAACATTGCACTGGGAGAATATTACACTTTAAAATTTAATAAATACTTTTAAAGTATTTTAAAAAGAAATATTGGCTGAGTGGTCTGTTTTATAGTGGAATGGATGAGAGCATTCTCATGTCGTGAGGCTATTTGAGGAATTTAGAGTTCTAATGACCCAGGGAAAGAAACTGTTCTTGAGTCTGTTTGTCTGGTTTTTGACGCACCTGTACTGCCTACCAGAGGGCAGGAGGTGGAACAGGAACTGTCCAGGATGGAAGGGGTCTTTGATGATTTTCTTGGTTCTACAGAGGCACCTAGAGCTGCAGATGTCTTTCAGGAAAGGCAGGGGGCAGCCGATGATTTTCTCGGCAGTTTTGATCACTCTCTGCAGGGGTGTGGGGGTTAGTGTGTGTGTGTGTGTGTGTGTGGGGGGGGGGGGGGGTTAGTGTGTGGGGGGGGGGGGGTTACTGTGACTGTGTTGGGGTTAGTGTGTGTGTGGGTGGGTTAGTGTGTGTGGGAGGGTTAGTGTGTGTGTGTGAGGGTTAGTGTGTGTGGTGGGGGTTATTGTGTGTGGTGGGGTTAGTGTGAGTTAGTGTGGGGTGGGTGGGGGTTAGTGTATGTGGGTGGGGGTTAGTGTGTGTGTGTGTGTGTGTGTGTGTGGTGGTTAGTGTGTGTGTGGGGGGGTTAGTGTGTGAGTGGAGGGTTAATGTGTGTTGGGGGGGTTTTGTGTGTGAGGTTTTGTTTGTGTGGGGGTGTTAGTGTGTGTGGGGGGTTAGTGCCTGTGTGTGTGCACGGGATAGTGTGTGTGGTGTTTGTGCGGGGGTGTTAGTGTGTGTGTGGGGGGTTAGAGCCTGTGTGTGTGGGGGATAGTATGTGTGGGGGGGTAGTGTGTGTGTGTGGGGGGGGGGGGGTAGTGTGTGTGTGTGTGGGGGGGGGGTTAGTGTGTGGGGGTTCAGTGTGTGGGGGGGATCAGTGTGTGGGGGGGTTGTGTGTGTGGGGGGGGCTTAGTGTGTGTGTGTGGGGGGGGGGGCTTAGTGTGTGTGTGGGTGGTTAGTGTGTGTGTGTGGGGGGGTTAGTGTGTGTGGGGGGGTTAGTGTGTGTGGGGTGGTTTATGTGTGTGTGTGGGGGTTACTGTGTGTGTGGGGGGGGGGGTTAGTGTGTGTGTGTGTGTGTGTGTGTGTGTGTGTGTGTGTGTGGGGTGGGTTAGTGTGTGTTTGGGGGAGTTAGTGCGTGTTTGGTGGGGGTTAGTGTGTGTTTGGTGGGGGTTAGTGTGTGTTTGGTGGGGGTTAGTGTGTGTTTGGTGGGGGTTAGTGTGTGTTTGGGGGGTTAGTGTGTGTTTGGGGGGGGGGTTAGTGTGTGTGTGTGGGGGTGGGTTAGTGTGCGTGTGGGGATTTAGTGTGTGTGGGGGGGTTTAGTATGTGTGTGAGGGCGGGTTAGTGTGTGTGTGTAGGGGGGGGTTGGTGTGTGTGGGGGGGATTAATGTGTATGTGGGGGTTAGTATGTGTGTGAGGGGTTTAGTGTGTGTGGGGGGGGTTAGTGTGTGTGGGGTGGTTTATGTGTGTGTGTGTGTGTGTGTGGGGCTGGTTAAAGTGTGTGTGTGTGCGGGGGGGTTTAATGTGCGTGTGTGGGGGGGGGTTTAGTGTGTGTGTGGGGGGGGGGGGTTAGTGTGTGTGGGGGGTTTAGTGTGTGTGGGGTGTTTAGTGTGTGGGGGGTTTAGTGTGTGGGAGGTTTAGTGTGTGTGGGGGGTTAGTGTGTGTGGGGGGGGTTAGTGTGTGTGGGGGGGTTAGTGTGTGTGTGGGGGGTTAGTGTGTGTGGGGGGTTAGTGGGTGTGCGGGGGGGGGTTAGTGTGTGGGGGGTTAGTGTGTGGAGGGTTAGTGTGTGTGTGGGAGGTTAGTGCCTGTGTGTGGGGGGATAATGTGTGTGGGGGTTTAGTGTGTGAGTGGGGGGGGGGGGGTAGTGTGTGTGTGTGTGTGTGTGGGGGGGCGTTTGTGTAGGGGTGTGAGATACCCTTTATGCTCACAATAAATACTCAAAGACTAAATCCTGGAAGCAAGAGATTTCTTTATTTTACGAGTCTGCAGACCGGGTGCCTCTCCAACTCCAGACACACTGAAGCCAGGGAGATCATCCCCCTTTATACACAAAATCTTACATTCAATTTCTCCTCCGGACCTCTCTCCAATCAGGGTCGGAGGTGCACAATCTGTAGGTACAACCCACCGTACATCCCCTCGCACCTCCCACATCATACATTGCATGTTCAAACATGTTCATGGTAATGAGCAATTTCTTGACCAGGGGTGTGTTGTAATATTCATTTATTCTATTAAGCATGCTCAGTTGCTCATGACCTACCCTAGTTTCACTCACCTCCTAGTGAACCCTTTCAGTTTTCCTATATCAGTACTAAAGCTAAGCTATAGTGACAAGGGTCCCATCCATCACTCCTTTCCACTGATAGGGATCTCTCTACATCACCCCCTTCTCTAGCGAGACAAAGCTATCTCTTCTTACTCAAGGCCTCAAGGATGGGTCTGGCAATTTTCAGACACTGCTGTCAGAATCTCCTCTCCAACCCCTCTCTGTTTGAATTCTCTTTAAAACTCCTTTCTTTAATAGAAAACTCCTTTTCTTTAATCACTTTATCCCTCACAATCCTCCCTTTTTCTTTTGCTACGCATACACTGATTAAACCCTCATTTTAAGTTCCTTCAATTCGAACTGACGTAACATCGTCCTAACCTTCTCCTCCTGTAAATCATAAACTTCCCCTGGCCGCATTATCATTATTTTCTGTATTTCCCTTTCTCTCCCATAGGCATGACTACAGCCTGCATCTGACATACTTCTGGTAATAAGTTCCCTAAAACAAGGGATACAACAGGGGATGAAGATCAGTCCAGCCACTGCACATAGAAACACAAGTCCCACCGTTCTCCACCATGTTCCTCCGAGGATAGAATCCCACCATTGGGTTCCCATAATCGAATTCCACTTTTGTATTGGAACATGCGCCAATTTCCGGATCCCTTCTGATATGTCCATCACTGCCTGTCCATTATCATCGATGTTCAAACAGCAATTAGAGAGGTTGAATTTCCCGCATACCCCTCCTTCTTCTGCCAGGAGGTAATCTAGGGCTAACCTGTTCTGGTATATTGCTGCTCTCATCTGCGTCTGCTGCTTTGCCAGCATCTCCAGCGCCCCCGCAGTTTGGTTGGTAATTACCTCCAGTACTGCCTGTAGCCTTATGATCCGGTTTAACATATATACTGGTGTTCGGTAGCCCCAGGATCCATCTTGTGCCCAAGTGGCTGGTCCGTAGTATGAGATGATTCTTGCTGGTGGCCACTCATCATCTTCCCATTCTCCAATGTCTATTTTCCTCTTTTTCCGATATAGGTCATCAAATACAGGTGTTCCTAACGACTGGCCTTCTTTGGGGTTTAACAGGAAGAATCCAGGTTGTACCAGTCCAATAAAACAAGTCCCACTCCAATTCATCGGTAACACCGAGTATGCCTTGTGTCCGCATATCCATAACAGTCCTTCAGGGGCCGGTCCACTAGAGGCAACCTTGTTCCATATATCTCGCAATACTGGGATCCCCTGATAAGGGTTATTCCCGGTGCAGTTCCATAGTCCGGCTGATTCCACTCCATCAATCTCCATCCGGATAGCGCAGTTTTTCCCATATTTCTTAGTTAGATACCATTTAGGCTCCTCTGGCCACCACACTCGGGACTGATTTGGCCACTGGGTGACGATGCGCTGGCAGGGGCTGCTGCCTACTAGGACGGCATCCTTTGCCCAGGGCCTAGCGATACACTCAGTCCCGACCGGAGCATCTGTCAGGACCCATACCTGGGGATCTCGGTCTTGTCCAGCTGTCAGGTTACACCCCATCAGGTCCCATATTTCAACAATGGATCCTCTCCACGGCCAACGTGAATTCATCAGTGGTCCTCCGCAGACCCAACAGTTAGTCACATTCAGGGTCCCAGCTATCCGGGTGGCCAAGTCCACAAACAGGTTTTTTTCTCCTTCAGGGATTTCGATCTGCTTCTTGATTTCTTCGTACAGTGTCTGGTGCACTTGAGGCTGAGTATGTGGGGGAGGGGGAGGCTTAGTGACTACTACCTTAGTAATCTCTTTCACTACTTCCTCCTTAGTCTTATCTATTGCCCCTTTTATGATCTGAGATGGGAAAACTAACTGTACACAAACCCATCTCTCTCCCCTTGGGCAGGTAACGGCCCCAAACTTCCCTATATACCCCCTATTGCCTGCCATCAAATACTCCTTTCCCCCCTCTTTACAAATGATTCTATTCTTTCGGTCATGGCATACTTTGTTCACATGGGAATGATAGGTAAATGATCTGGTTATTACCCCTCTGTATTGAATAGGATGATAACATTTATCACAATTATTAATACGTTTTACAACAATTACATACAAAGCAAACAATACCACGACTGCTCCTTTCATACTGTCAGTTATACTTTTGTAATGTTTTTCAGTTAATGCTTTTCTTTTTTTAAATTACTGTTAGGGGTTTACTTCCCGGCTTCACAGTCCACTGTTCCTCCTCCTCAGGAACGGGTGGATCGACGGGTCCTTTAACCCGGATCGCGTGGGTCCACCCTTTCTCTTTTGTTCGTATTGCTGTCTCGGTTGTCAGTAATACTAGGTACGGTCCAGTCCACCTGGGCTGGAGTTTCTCCTCCTTCTAATTTTTGACCAGTACCCAGTCGCCGGCCTTTACAGCATGTATTGGAAAGTCAAGTGGCGGGCTTTGAGCCAATAATCCTTTCGCTTTTAATTCTGTAAGGGAACGGGACACTGCCAGTAAATAGTTCCTCAAGAATACATCACCTCCCTCAAAGGTTGGTGTGCCTTCCACCTTCCCAAAATAAGGCAATCCAAACAACATTTCATAGGGAGACATCGCAATATCCTTTCGTGGTGCCGTCCGTATTCGCAATAGAGCAATTGGTAGACATTTAGTCCAGGGTAACCCCGTCTCCTCCATTAATTTAGTTATCTGAATTTTTAGAGTGGCATTCATCCGCTCCACTCTCCCCGAACTCTGGGGTTGCCATGGAGTATGCAGCTTCCAGTTTATTCCCAAGGCGCGACAAATTAACAGGTGCACCTTGGAAGCAAAATGTGTTCCTCGATCTGAGTCTATGGATTCAATTACTCCATATCGTGGGATAATTTGTTCCAGCAATATCTTAGTAACTGCCTGGGCAGTGGCATTTATCGTGGGAAATGCCTCTACCCACCTGGTGAAATGATGCACTATAACCAAAAGATATTTCCACTGCTGTACTTTTGGTAATTCTGTGAAGTCTACCTGTATTCTCTGGAAGGGTCTAATGGCCAATTGTTGTCCTCCCCCTGGGACAGCTCTCATTACCTTCTTATTCACCTTTTGACACACTACACAACCAGACACCGCCTGCTTGGCTAAAGTATAAATGCCTCTACAGGCATAAGTCCGTAGGATCGTGTCGCACAGAGCCTGAGCTCCCCAGTGCGATTGCGAATGTAGTTGTCTAATCAAATCCCTCGTCAATCCTTTAGTAATTATTTGTTTTTTGTCCGGCGTCCACCACTTCCCGTCCGTGGAGCGCCGGGCACCCAACTCATTCATTTTATCTTCCTCCTCCCGCGAGAATACAGGTATCTTCTCTATTCCCTCTCTCAACGGTATCAGAGACAGCATTTTTACCGTTCCTTCTGTCGCTGCTGTCTTAGCGGCACTATCGACTGCCCTGTTCCCTCTAGCTTCCAGCGAATTCCCTCTCTGGTGGCCTGCTACATGGACCACCGCTATTCTTTCTGACAATTTTAGTGCTTCCAAAGCTTTCTCAATTAACTGTTCATGAGCCAACTCTTTCCCTCTGGCTGTAATCATCCCTCTTTCTTTCCAGATTTTCCCAAAGGTGTGTACCACCCCAAAGGCATACTTGGAGTCCGTATACACAGTTCCTTCTTTCCCTTTCAATAGTTCCAATGCCCTCAGTAATGTATACAGTTCACACGTTTTCGCGGACCAACTTCCTGGTAACCTGCCTGCTTCCACTTTTTCAAACCCTTCTCCGGTCATTATAGCATACCCACTATACCTTTTTCCGTCTATGCATCGGGAAGAACCATCAATGAACCATCTTTCCCCTGTCTCAATCGGTCGTTCTTCTAAATCTTCCCTACTCTTTGTCTGAAGTTATATTATCTCACTGCAATCATGTTCTCATAACTCCCCTTCCTGCTCAGCACCTGCCGAGTACAAAAACTGAGAGGGATTTAGGTTTTTATCCGTTACTATGGTCAAATCATTATTTTCCATAAGTATAACCTCATACTTCAAAATTCTAGAATCCGTCAACCACCGACTGGACTTCTGAGTTAGTATCGTCCGGACCGTGTGGGGAGTGTACACCACCAGAGTTCCTCCAAACGTCAATTTCCTACTTTCCTCCACTAACACTGCTGTTGCCGCTACCGCTTGAATACATACTGGCCATCCCCGCGATACTGGATCCAAGAGTTTGGAGAGGAACGCGACGGGCTGCCGCTTCCCTCCTTTCTCTTGGGTCAGTACTCCCAGCGCAATTCCATTTTCTGCGTTTACAAAAAGATGGAATGGCTGGTCAATAGACGGGTGAGCCAGTACAGGGGCAGTGATTAAACTGTTCTTTAATTTCCTAAACTGGTGTTCGTCCCCGGATTCCCACTTTACTTTATCATTTTCTTCACTTAATTTATCATATAGAAACCTAACCTGTCGGGTATAGTCATCTATCCATAATCTACAATATCCAATCAGTCCAAGAAACTTCCTAATCTCCTTCTTGTTTTTCGGCATTGGCAGTCCGGTAATTCCCGCTATCCTTTCTGGGTTTATTCTCCTTTTCCCATCGCTTATCAGGTGTCCTAGATATTTAACTTCTCGTTCTACAAACTGTAACTTACTTTTAGACACTCTCAACCCCTTTTCCCCCAGAAAGTTCAGGAGGGTTATTGTTGCATCCTTAACTGCCTCCTCTTCTTCCCCTGATAGTAATAAATCATCCACATACTGCAACAGCTGTGTCTCATCAGTCCTCGGGACGTCCTCTAATACTTGTTCTAATATCTGTCCAAACAGGTTCGGGGACTCTGTAAATCCCTGAGGGAGTGCAGTCCACCGATACTGCTGTTTCCTTTTGGTCTCTGGGTTTTCCCATTCAAACGCAAAAAGGTTCCTGCTCTCTTCAGCCAGGGGACAGCTCCAAAAAGCGTCTTTTAAATCTACCACACTGAACCACTTGTGATTCGGGGGTATCCGTCCCATTATGGTATACGGGTTCGGGACCACCGGGTGTCGCGTTCTAACTACCTTATTTAATTCCCTGAGATCCTGGACCAATCTGAACATCCCGTCGGTCTTCCTTACGGGGAGTACGGGGGTGTTATATGGGGACATACGACTCTCTAATATACCGTCCTTTAGTAAGTTCTCTATAATTGGCTGAAGTCCTCTTCTTCCTTCCATAGAAATTGGATATTGCCTTACCCGTACTATCTCACTTTCTTTTTTCAGAGCTATTTTCAAGGGTGGGATCTGCAGCCCACCCCGGTTTCCTTCCTTGGCCCACACCTGTGGGACTATTCTTCCCTCGTCCTCCGTGGTCAATTTATACAATTGGACTATTATCTGTCCCCCTATGGGGGCTGTTCCCATTCCTAATTGAATTTGTAAGTCTCTTCCCATCAAATTTATCCCTGCCTGGGGTACCAAGATTAAATCTTCCATAGTTTCCCGATTCTCATATTTCACCACCACCCCTTCTACCTCGGGTAATGTCATCACTTTCCCTTCTACCCCTGAGATTCTAACTTGATTTTTCCCAATCTCATTCCTTCTGGTACCTTAGTTACACTTGATCTCTCTGCTCCCGAATCTACCATAAATATCATATCCTCTCCCTGGGGTCCTAATTTCAAATTTACCAGAGGTTCCCGTGTATATCCCATACACCCCAGGGAGCGGAACCCCTGACTCCCCTATTCTTCCTCCATGAGTGCGTACGACTGCACCTCCCGTCGTCGCTTAGGACATTCCCTCTTGAAATGACCCTCCTCTTTACAATAATAACACCAGGGTGGCCCCATGTACCACTCTCCTGATCCTTGTTCCTTGTTCTCCCGGGGACCCCAACTTCGGTCCCTCCATTCACCTCTTCCTCGTCCTCCAATACTACTTGCTGTACTGCTTGCAACATCATTTTTGCCTTTCCCTTCTGTTTCTCCTCATCCCGTCTTACATAAATCTTTTGAGCCTCTGTTAACAACTGATTCAATGGTTTTTCATTCCAATCTTCCAATTTTTCCAATTTCTTTCTAATATCTGGCCATGATTTTGTTACAAAATTAACCTTCAACAACTGCTGACCTGCAGTCTTATCAGGGTCTATCCCCGAATACTGCTGGACATTTTTCCTTAACCTTTGTAAAAACACTGTCGGAAGTTCGTCCTTGTTCTGCTGATTTTCAAAAGCCCGTTCGAAATTCTGTCCCTTGGGAACGGCTTCTCTGATTCCCTTGATTATTATCTCCCTGAGTTCTCTCACACTTCTTCTGTTTGGTTGCTCCAATTCGTGCAGTAACCAGTGGGATATTTTACTGCTCCCGCTTTAATCCTGTAACCCCTTCTCCTGCCTGTCTGACCATCTGTCTTTCTTCTGAAGTAAACAAACTTCCCCTTATTGACATCATTGTCTGCCAACTCCTTTTTTTTCTGGGCCCCATTAATTTATTACCCTTCTTCAACCAGAATGTTTATCTAAACAAACCATAAAAGCTGCTTGTTGTTCAGCAATTAACTTATTTCTAATTTTGTTCAAACCATTCCCCCTACAATTCCCAATTCCAACTCCTAGTTTAAATACATACGACTAACAATTTTCCAAATTAACTTTACTGAAAAGAAATCTATAGAAGCCAAGCAACCTACATTTTCCAACTTCCCCTTTTTAAGTTGCGATGATACAAAGCGTTGTCCGTTACCTTACAATAACCTCCCCCATTGCTTACAATTCCTTAAAGGAACACACACAGACACCCTTACAACATGGCCCACAGCAAACAAACCTATCACATATACAAACTTCCTCATTCATACAAAACCGGTTTTTACACACACACATTACATTAGTTCCATTCTTACTTCAATGAGATTGTTTGAAACAACTCAATATTTTCATAAACACATTTTTGGCCCTAGGAACTGATCTATTTGTTCAGCCAGTCCCAAGGGGTCTTCCAATAAACTTTTCATCTCCTTTTTAAAGTTCCTGACCCCCATACTGGTGAGAGGCACATAGTTTCCTTACTCTTACCCCGGGTGTTCCCTTCACCCCATCCAACATTCGCCCCAACGGACTATCGGGCGGAATGTTAGGCTCCATATCAGTATGAGCCTCATCCCGGTTCCCCGGACCCTTACTCCTCCCATTCCGGTTTCCCATTACCTTGTCGGACTATTCCCGTCCGACAAACCCCGGTCGCCCAGGCAATACTTGATAGTCGTTTTTCTTACCTGGGTCCTGTGCACAAGAATCACTCGACCATCCCGTACGTATTTACCTACTGCAGCATTTTGTAGTCTGGCGCCCCTTGGGATTTTACACCCCCTCTTGCTTCCCGAGTCTTTTCAACCGAATATCAGTCGCTCAAACTGCTGATGGCAAGCAAGGAGATCAGAGACTGCTGAAATCAGCAGGGTGCACCTTCCCCTCCTTCTTCGCCTCCACCAAGCAGCCGGAGTGGCGATCGCGGATGAGCCCCCAATTTGTGAGATACCCTTTATGCTCACAATTAATAATCAAAGACTAAATCCTGGAAGCAAGAGATTTCTTTATTTTACGAGTCTGCAGACCGGGTGCCTCTCCAACTCGAGACAGCCCGAAGCCAGAGAGATGATCCCCCTTTATACACAAAATCTTACATTCAATCTCCCCTCCGGACCTTTCTCCAATCAGGGTCGGAGGTGCACAATCTGTAGGTACAACCCATCGTACATCCCCTCGCACCTCCCATATCATACATTGCACGTTCAAACATCTTCATGGTAATGAGCAATTTCTTGACCAGGGGTGTGTTGTAATATTCATTTATTCTATTAAGCATGCTCAATTGCTCATGACCTGGCCCAGTTTTACTCACCTCCTAGTGAACCCTCTCAGTTTTCCTATATCAGTACTAAAGCTAAGCTATAGTGACAAGGGTCCCATCCATCACTCCTTTCCACTGATAGGGATCTCTCTACATCACCCCCTTCTCTAGCTATACAAAGCTATCTCTTCTTACTCAAGGCCTCAAGGATGGGTCTGGCAACCTTCAGACACTGCTGTGTCAGAATCCTTTCTCCAGCCCCTCTCTGTTTGAATTCTCTTTAAAACTCCTTTCTTTAATAGGGTTTAATCACTTTATCCCTCACAGGGGATATAGGGAGAAGGCAGGAACGGGGTACTGATTGGGGATGATCAGCCATGATCGCATTGAATGGCGGTGCTGGTTCGAAGGGCCAAACGGCCTTCTCCTGCACCTATTGTCTATTGATCTTATAGAAATATACGCAATTATTAAGGGATTCGTCAGGCTAGATGCAGGAAACATGTCCCCGATGAGAGGGGAGTCCAGAACCAGGGGTTCACAGTTTAAGAATAATGTCAGTCATTTAGGACTGAGATGAGGAAAAACTTTTTCACGCAGAGATTTGTGAATCTGGAATTCTTTTTTTTTTTTTTTTTAATTTTTTTATTGTAGAAACAATATACACCGAGTACACTCATATACGACATTGAGAGTTGTGTAATATACAAAATTATATCATATTGATTATCGATTAATACTATTTATGTTAATTGTAATATTATCCATTATACATTTCGTGGTTATTTATTTTATATAATTGGGAGTATATGTAGTATATTCCTAAAATAAGCAATACACTTAGATTTCTCAAATCATAGATATTCTTCTAATTACCAAATAGAAATCCCCGCTAATATAACTACGTAATACCCAATCTTAAACAAAGTTTTATGATATTCATAATGTTATCAAAATATTAATAATGTTTGTATTATTGTTAACTTTATATTTCATAATTATTGTATAATTGAAAATACATAGTTTTATATAATTACAAGTTTAAAACATCTATAATCTTTTCATACGAACAGAAATAAGTGTGTACGTATTAAAAATTTATATAATATGTTTCTATATTTTTTTCCTTAATTAAAGATAGGAAGATAGAGAAAAAAGAGTAGAAAATAGAAAAGAAAATGTGAAAAGTTTGATGGAGATTGAAGTATTACTAAATAATCCATTCTTGGAGATACATTCATGATTTGTTATATGTATTTCTTCATCCATTCAGATATTCAGGCCTCAGTCAGGTCCCTGCGCCGAACCATTGTGACCCTGTAGATATTTAATATAGGGAGACCATATCTCCTTGAAGAGATCTAACCTGTCCATAAGGACAAGTCTCAATCTCTCCAAGTGAAGTGTCTCCGTCATTTCTGTATTCCACATTTTAATTGTTGGGGATACAGGGCCTTTCCAAAATTTTAATATTAATTTTTTCCCAATTATTAAAGAATAGTCGATACAAGTTCTTTGATTCCTTGTAATTATTTGTTCCGTTTCCGGTATTCCAAGTATGATTAACTTTGGGTCATGAGTCATAGTAATATTAATAACTTTCGAGATTATCTTAAATATTTCATTCCAATATTCTAGAATCTTCGTACAATTAGTAAATGAATGTGACAAAGTTGCTTCTAAGATTTGACATTTATCACATATAGGTGATAGTTTTGAAAATATATTATGTAATTTAGATTTAGAATAATGTAATCTATGTAAAATTTTAAACTGTATAAGAGCATGTTTAGCATTTAAAGAACAGTAATGTATATGTTGTAAGCTTTCTTCCCATATTTCTGGACTTATTATTTGACTTAATTCATTTTCCCAGCGCTGTCTATGTATTTCCGATGATGGAATATCACTTTCCAACAAAATATTGTAAATGTATGATATCATTTTTTCTGTATTTGGGTGTTTATTCAAGCATTCATCTAAAATTTCACTCTTTCTATTTCTGAGTTCTTGTGTATTTGCAGAGATATAGTTTCTGATTTGTAAATATCTGAAATATTCATTATTATGAAGCCCGTAGGTTTGTTGTAATTCTTGAAATGAAAGAAAAGAATTTTCCTTATAAAGATCCCCTATATTTAAAATTCCTTTATTTTTCCATTGTATAAAAGCTTTATCCATCATTGACGGTTTTAAACGTAAAGTTGTTCGCAATTGTAAGACCTAGCGGTATAAATTTTAGTTTTAGTGTTTTCTTTATTTGTTTCCAAATACGTATTCCACTTTCTATTATCAAATTTTCACTATAAATTTTCTTAGGTACATTGAATATTAGCAAATATTATAGAGCTAATTTCAAATGGAAAACAGTCTTCTCTTTCCATTTTTAACCAATTTGGTTTATTATCTATTTCTCCTAACCAAAAATTCATATTTTTAATATTAACTGCCCAATAATAAAACATAAAAATTTGGTTAAAGCTAAACCCCCGTTTATATTAGCTTTACATAAATGTTTTTTATTTATTCTATGATTCTTATAATCCCAATTAAAGTTAGTGACTATTGAATCTACTTTTTAAAAAAAAATTTTAGAGAGATATATCGGGATTGATTGAAATAAATATAATAATTGTGGGAGGAAAATCATTTTTATTGCGTTTATTTTACCTAACATTGAGATAGGTAAGCTTTTCCAGTATAAGATATTTTTATTTAATTTATTCAATAATAACGGGAAATTAGACTTAAATAAAGAGTCAAATCTTTTTGTAACAAAAATACCAAGATATTTAATATTTTCATTTGTTATCTTAAAAGGAAATTGTTGTAATATCTGTAAATTATTCATGGTTATTGGCATAAGTTCACTTTTTATTCCAATTGATACTGTATCCTGAAATTAAACCAAATTCCGTTATTAGTTTTAACAAATTACGGATACTTATTTCCGGTTTAGTAATATAAAGTAATATATCGTCCGCATATAACGAGATTTTATTCTTAGTATCTTTAGTATCATATCCATATATTTCTGGGTGCAATCTTACCCTTTGAGCAAGAGGTTCGATTGCTAACGCAAACAGTAATGGTGATAAAGGACAGCCTTGTCTACAACCTCGAGATAAACTAAACTTAGTTGATAACATATGGTTTGTTATTATTCTAGCTGTTGGGTTTGCATATAATAATTTAATCCAAGTAGTAAACTTATCACCAAGCTTAAAGGCTTCCATCACCGAAAATAGATAAGGCCATTCCACCTGGTCAAAAGGTTTTTCTGCATCCAACGAGATGACTACTAAGTCTTTTTTATCACTTCTTTTCGAATATATGATATTAAATAACCGTCTTAGATTATATGAAGAATATCTTTTAGGTATAAATCCTGTTTGATCAGGATGAATTAATTCGTTAACAATTCTGCTTAATCTTTGTGCAAGAATATTTGTTAAAATTTTTTGATCCGTATTTAATAAATCAATTGCTCTATATGATCCTGGATCATCCAAATCTTTATTTATTTTGGGTATAAGTGTTATAATAGATTCGTTCAGTGTATCTGGTAATTTCTCTTGTGTATATATGTTCATATAATGATTTTAAATATGGGACCATTTGGTCATGAAAAATTTTTATAAAATTCCGAGCCTATACCATCTGGTCCTGGAGTTTTTACCATTTTTTAAAAGATTTAATAGATTCTTGGATTTCTTTTATTGAAATATCGGCATTTAATAGTTCTCTATTTTGTAAATCTAATTCTTTTAAGTTACATGTATTTAAAAAGGCATCTATTTCTGTTTTATTTACTGTTGTGTTTACCAGTATACAATGTTTTATAATATTGCATAAATCTTTCATTAATATCCTTGGGTTGTATTAATAATTCACCGTTTTGTGATTTAATCCTATGTATAATTTTTTCAGCTTCAATTTTCCTTAATTGTCGAGCCAATAGTTTTTGTGGTTTGTCTCCAAATTCAAACAACAATTGTTTAGTATGTTGGTAGTATTTTAAAACTTGATCAGTATATATTTTATTTAATTTATACTTCAATGCTACAATTTTATTATGTATTATTATATCTGATTTTGTTGCATTCTGTATATCTAATTGTTTAATCTCCCTTTCTAAGTCATATTGTTCCTTCCGAATCTTCTTATTATGGAATGCTTGTGAAGAAATCATAATTCCTCGAAGATATGCTTTAAATGTTTCCCATAGTAAAGAGCGAGATATTTCTGGTTGATCATTTATTTCAAAAAACATCTTAATCTGAGTTATAATGTATTCCTGAGTGGTTTTATTTTTTAAAATTTGTGGATTAAGTTTCCATTGTCCTAGATTTTCTGTTTTACCATTTATTTTAATTTTAAATGTTAATGGTGCATGATCTGAAATTATAATATTGTGATACTTGGATTCGTAAGTAAGTGAAATAAGCTTTGCATCTACTAGGAAGTAATCTATTCTTGAATAAGTTTTATGTACTGGCGAGCAGAAGGAATATTCTCGACCAGTAGGATTTTCTGTTCTCCAAACAGAACATCCTAATGTTAGTCGTTTGGATGTATGCGTTTAATAAATCACTAGTATGCGATTTGGTTTTCCTTTGTTTTGAAGATCTATCTAAATAAGGGTCTAATGTACAATTAAAATCTCCTCCAATTATCAAATTGTAATGTGTTAATTCTGGAATATTATTAAGTACTTTCTTAAAGAATAAAGGACTATCAAAATTTGGTCCATAGATGTTAACAAAAATCATTTTTCCCTGTTTATTTCTCCTATTACAATAATGTATCTGCCATCTTTATCAGATATAGTAGATATATGCTTAAATAAAGGACCTTTACGAAATAATATTGCTACTCCTCTTGATTTATGCGTAAAGGAAGAGTGATATATTTTATCTATCCATTTAGCTTTCAGCCTATTTTCAGCGTCTTTCTTTAGGTGAGTTTCTTGAATATAAATTACATCAGCTTTCATTGCCTTTAAATGTGTCAATATTTTTCCTCTTTTTATTGGTTCATTGATACCTTTAACATTCCAACTGCAAAAGGTTAATCCCTCGTTCCCCATATTTCTTTTTAAATCCTGCATTTTAGGTTTGTGGGAATCTAGAATAGGGTCCAAGGGTCCGCGCAGTAGACCTAACCTTACACCCGAACACCGAATAGATGAATTTTAGATCTCTTTTATATACTTCACGAATATATCTCCATTGTTCCAGTGTATAGCTCCATTCAAACTGAAAGATATAGTAAACATAAAAGAATAATGAAAAGTAAGTAAAAAGCTTAGTAGAGTGCATAAAGAGTAGAAAAACTACAAATAAAATATTTGTAGTTTGTGAAAGCCAAACTATATTGGCTATTAATCTAAAGGCTTCCGGCATTGATGTTATTAATTTAGCCAGCTCCTAATTTTAAGGAATTATTATTCCATAATAATATTTTAACGGGAATATAATATTAAAGAAATGAAAGGAGTGATATTAATCATCATAAAAGTATATATATCTAAAATTAGTTTAAAAAAATCTAATTATAAAAAGAGGAAAAAATACATTAAGGGGAGGGTATCTCCAAATGTAACAAGACATAAAATATTAATTATTAGTAGTATTAATTAGCAATAGTGAACAGTCTTGGTTAATAACAGTCATAGTAATAATAAAACCGCGTTATAAATTTTAGTATGTGTGTTATTTGTTTGTGTTAGTTATATATTATGAGTAATTGTCAATGTTCGGTGAGCTTCTTCCAATCCGGGAAAACATTTCGTTCCATACGACATTGTCCGTTCCTTCTGATTTCTTCTAATTCCATATTGTTGTATAAAGTCTCATAGAATGTTAAGAGACCGTACTAGGTCTTTAAAAATAGTAAAAGACAGTATATTTGCTTGTAGATGGTTTTCAAGTGTCAAACTGCTTTGCAAATTCCATTGCTTCTGTTGGAGTCTTGAAAAAGTGTTCCACGTGTTATAAGTAACTCTTAGGATGGCTGGGTAATTCAGACCGTATCTCAAGTTTTCTACACCCTCATAAGGTTTTTGGCTTCGTTAAACGCTTTTCGTTTTTCTGGCAACCTCTGGGGGATAGTCTCGATAGATACTGATTCTTTGTCCTTGAAACATCAGATTCTTTGTTCTCGAGGCTCTCCGCATAATATCCTCGAGAGTGAAATCATATTGTAACTTTACAATGATTTGTCTTGGGGGGGCGTTTGCACTGGTCTGTCTTCTGCCGACTCGATGTGCACGAGCTAAAAACAGGCATATCATCCAAAGATAAAACAGCTTGCAGTAATTTAGCAGTGAATTCTCGAGTGTCTTCGTGTTTCTCTAGACCTTCAGGAATCCCTGCAATCCTCAAGTTCTGCCTTCTTTGATAGCCTTCTAGCTGCGTGCATTTATCTGTTACTTTGGATAACAACTCCAGTAGACGTTCTTGTTCTGTTATCAGCTTTGCTGTAGACACAGTACTAGCCTCCGCTATCTTTTCAAGGTTTTTAATGCCATCAACTTGTTGTTCGACCACATTTGCAATAGGGTCAATCTTATTTTTAAAGTCTTTTTTAACATTTTCAAGTTTAGCCTCCATCTTGCGTTCCATATTATTAATCATATCAATGATTTCATTCTTCAATATTTCTGATTCTTTCTTGAACTTATTATCAATTTGTGTCTTTGTATCTTTTTGAAATTCACTCCATTGATTTTTCATCAAGTCCATCTGATTATTAATTTGAGAGATTTCTTCCTTTATATCTCCCTTTATTTCTTTCATTTCTTTCTTTTATATCTTTCATTTCTGCCTTGAACTCACGTTTTAAATCAGCCATCTGGTGAGAAATAAAAGTTCTCAAGTCCTCACCTCCTGTGTCTGCTTTCCTGGAGACGTCTTCCAGGGAACTGGCCCTACTCGAGTCCGAGGCTTCTCCCAGGCCTTCTCCCGCTCTCGCCCGGGTTTTTCGACCCTTCGTTTTATCGGTAGGGCTCCGTGCCGTCATGATTTGTCGCAGGGCTGATGACGTCAGCCGGTACCGTCGATGTTGAAGCGGCAGACAGTAAAAGCAGGCGATCGGTAAGTTCTTTTAAATCCGTTTAAATCCCCGTTTTTTCAAAATTTTTGCGGAGCTGGCTGGCGCTATGCTTTAAGGCTCCTCCATAGCGCCACCGGAAGTCCCGAATCTGGAATTCATTCAGAGAAATGGCCTCCAACGCCTTCTGTGGCAAAGAATCTGGAATTCTTTGCCACAGAAGGCGTTGGAGGCCATTTCTCTGGATGTTTTCAAGAGAGAGGAAGAGTTAGCTCTTGGGGTTAACAGAATCGAGGGATATGGAGAGAAGGCAGGAACGGGGTACTGATTGTGCATGATCAGCCGTGATCATATTGAATGGCGGTGCTGGCTCGAAGGGCTGAATGGGAACTCCTGCACCTATTGTCTATGTTTCTATGTAAAAGCTTTTCACTCCACATCACCGTCTACATCTCTCCTGCGACTCTCAGTCTGAGGAGGATCTCAACCTCAAAACATCATGCATTCCTTCTTTCCAGAGATGCTGTCCGTCCCGCTGCGCTACTGCAGCATTTTGTAGTCTGGCGCCCCTTGGGATTTAATCTCAGGCTTGCAGCCTCTGCAGCTGCTGTGATTGTTCCCCCCCCCCCCCCACGTGGGGGCGGGGACGGCCACACCATGGCAACCGTTGCTAGGGCGGGATGGGCGGCTCCGATTGGCGGAGGCAGCTGTCCGTCCGAGGGGCGGAGCTACGGCCCGACCAATAGGACGCGGTTCTGATTGGTCGGACGCATAGAGCGGCGGGACCTGGTCCTTTGTGACGTTGGCGCCGGGGGAGGCGTGACGTGCGCTACACGTCATTGAGGGGGGAGGGGGCGGGACCTGGTCCTTTGTTACGCAAGGAGGGGCGGGACCTGGTTGCCGCGGGGTCGACGGGAGGAGGCCATCTCGCAGATCCCGGGAGCTCAGGTGGGAACAGCCGTAGCCGCCTCCGCCGCCGCCGCCTTCGCCCCTCGCCCCTCGGCCCCTCGTCCTCTCCCCGCCTGCTCCCTCCTCCCTTGCCCGAGAACGATGGTGCGCCCGGCGCCCCGAGGTGTGCGGGCGGGGGGGTTTCAGGACTCTGGTCCTCCGACTGCAGCGCCCCCTGACGGCGGGAGGCGGCGGTGCAGCATCTGTGGTTCTCCGTATATAATGCCCCAACTGGCGGCGGAAGGTCACTGTGCACCTGTCCACGTTCCCCACAGATGCTGCCCGACCTGCTGAGTGACTCCAGCACTCTGTGACCTTCTTCCCATGATGCATGCCGGCCCCAGGTGAATCTGCGCCAATCACCGGCCGTCCCCCTCGGTTTGGGGATGACATTAAGGCGCCGGCCGTGCGTGTGGGGGCACATCACGGCTCAGGGCATGCGGGGGCACATCATGGTACAGGGTGGACAGGGGTACATCATGGCATAGGGTGTGTGGGTGTGGATACATCACGGTGCAGGGCGGGCAGGAGGTACATCACACCGCAGGTTGGGGGGTACATCACGGTGCAGTGCGGGCGGAGGTACATCATGGCGCAGGGTGGGCGGGGGTACATCACGGTGCAGTGCCGGTGGGTGGGGGTACATCAAGGCGCAGGGCGGGCAGGGGTATGTCACGGTGCAGTGCGGGTGTGCGGCTGTACATCACGGCGCAGGGTGGGTGGGGATACATCACAGCGCAGGGTGGGCAGGGGTACATCACGGCGCAGGGTGGGTGGGCGTGGTTACCTCACAGTGCAGGGCGGGCGGGCGTACATCATGAAGCAGGGCGGCGGGCATACATCATGGTGCAGGGCGGGCGGGGGTATATCACAAAGCAGGGCGGGCGGGGGTACATCATGGCGCAGGGCGGGTGGGGGTACATCATGGCGCAGGGTGGGTGGGCGGGGGTACATCATGGTGCAGGGCGGGCAGGTGGGGGTACATCATGGTGCAGGGTGGGTGGGTGGGGGTACATCACGGCGCAGGGCGTGCGGGGGCACATCATGGCACAGCGCGGGCTGTGGTACATCATGGCGCAGGGTGGGTGGGCGTGGGTACATCACCGTGAAGGGTGGGCAGGGGGTACATCAAGCCGCAGGTTGGGGGGTACATCCCGGCGCAGGGCGGGTCGGGGTACATCACGATGCAGGGCAGGCGGGGGTACATCATGGCGCAGGGAGGGCGGGCGGGTATACATCACGAAGCAGGGCGGCGGGCGTACATCACGGTGTAGGGCGCGTGGGGGTACATCATGAAGCAGGGCGGGCGGGGCTACATCATGGCGCAGGGTGGGTGGGTGGGGGTACATCACTGTGCAGGGCGGGCAGGTGGGGGTAGACCACGGAGCAGGGGGTGCGGGGGCACATCATGGCGCAGGGCGGGCTGGGGTACATGATGGCGCAGGGTGGGTTGTCGTGGGTACATCACGGTGCACGGCGGGCAGGGGGTACATCACGGTGCAGTGCGGGCGGGGGTACATCATGGCGCAGGGTGGCGGGGGTACATTATGGTGCAGTGCGGGCGGGCAGGGTACATCACGCCGCAGGGTGGAAGGTGCATGATGGTGCAGTGCGGGTGCGGGTACATCACGGTGCAGTGCGGGCGGGCGGGGGTACATAAATGCGCAGGGCGGGCAGGGGTACATCACGGTGCAGAGCGGGCGGGCGGGGTACATCACGCCGCAGGGTGGAAGGTGCATGACGGTGCAGTGCGGATGGGGGTACATCACGGTGCAGTGCGGGCAGGGGTACTTCATGGCGCAGGGTGGCATGGGTACATCATGGTGCAGTGCGGGCGGGCGGGGTACATCACGCCGCAGGATGGAAGGTGCATGATGGTGCAGTGCGGGTGGGGGTACATCACGGTGCAGTGCGGGCAGGGGTACATCATGGCGCAGGGTGGCATGGGTACATCATGGTGCAGTGCGGGCGGGCGAGGTACATCACGCCGCAGGGTGGAAGGTGCATGATGGTGCAGTGCGGGTGGGGGTACATCACAGTGCAGTGCCTGCGGGCGCGGGTACATGACGGTGCAGTGCGGGCGGGCGGGGGTACATCAATGCGCAGGGCGAGCAGGGTACATCACGGTGCAGAGCGGGCGGGCGGGGGTACATCATGGCGCACGGTGGGTGGGGATACAGCTCGGCGCAGGGCGGACGGGGGTACATCACGGCGCAAGGCTGGCAGGTGAGGGTACATCAAGGCACAGGGTGGGCGGTGGAACATCACGGCGCAGGGCGGGCGGGCGAGTGTACATCATGGTGCAGGGCGGGCGGGGTTACATCACAGCGCAGGGCGGGTGGGCGGGGATACATCACAGCGCAGGGCGGGTCGGGGTACATCACGGCGCAGGGTAGGTGGGGTGCATTATGGCGCGGGACGGGCGGGGGTACATCACGGTGCAGGGTTGGCGGGCAGGGGTAAATCACGGTGCAGGGTGCGCAGGCGGGGGTACATCACGGCGTAGGGCGGGCGGGGATACATCACGGCACAGGGCGGGCGGGGGTACATCACGGCACAGGGTGGGCGGGTACATCACGGCGCAGGGCAGGCGGGGTACATCACGGCGCAGCGCGGGCGGGGGTACATCATGGCACAGGGCCGGCCGGGGTGCATCATGGCGCTCGGTGGGTGGGGTTACATCACGGCAAAGGGCGGGCGGGGTACATCACGGTGCAGGGTTGGCGGGGGTACATCACGGTGCAGGGTGGGCGGAGGTACATCACGGTGCAGGGTGGGCGGGGGTACATCACGGTGCGGGCGGGCGCGGGTACATCACGGCGCAGGGCGGGCAGGGTTACATCTCGGCACGGTGCCTGGATTCTCGACGGCCCCAGGTCAGCGCGGACCCCCCTTTTCCCACTTGCTTCCTCAACCTTCTCCCCCTCTACTCTTTCCATCCCTCGCCCCCTTCCTTCTCCCCCTCCCCTCACTTCCACCGTCCTCATCCCCCTTCCCCACTGGCCTCCTCATCCATCTCTCCCCTCCTTTCCCCCCTTCTTCCCCTCCCCCCACCCTTTCATCTCCCTCCTCAAACCCCCCCCCCCGCCCCCCGCAACTCACCCCCCTGCCCTATCCTCCCCCTTCAAGCAGTAGTAATGTTGACACGATAATGATGTCCTGTTTTGCCAGCTTGTTGACCCTTTGTGTTCCACTCCTGCAGGGTTTAGGAGCCGGTATTGAGGAGGGCCACATGACCGGGCACAACAAGGAGAAGCGTTATGAGTGCGACGTGTGTGGCAAGGCCTGGCAACACCCGAGCCAGCTGGAGACCCACCAGCGGGTGCACACGGGCGAGAAGCATGATGGCTGCTTCACCTGTGGCAAGAGCTTTGGCTGGTTGTTGGGACTGCGGGAGCACCGTTGCGTGCTCAGGAATGAGCGGCCCTTCACCTGCTTCGATTGTGGCAAAGGCTTCAAGTCGTTCTGAAGGTACACAGGCGCATGCACACTGGGGGGCGGCCCTACACCTGCAGCGACTGCGGCAAGGGCTTCACCTAGTCTTACCACCTGCTGAAGCACCAGCGCACCCACACCGGAGAGCGGCCGTTCACCTGCGCTCTACGCGGCAAGGGCTTCACATGCTCTACCAGGCTGCTGTCCCACCAGCGGGTGCACGACGGCGACCGTCCCTTCACCTGCTCCGACTGCGTCAAAGGCTTCAAGTCTTCCACGGACCTGAAGGTGCACAGGCGCTTGCACATCGGCGAGCGGCCCTTCACCTGTGCCCAGTGCGGCAAGGACTTCACATGCTCCACCAGGCTGCTGCCCCACCAGCGGGTGCACACCGGTGACCGTCCCTTGCCCAGACTCTTTCGCTGCTTCGACTGTGGCAAGGAATTCAAGAAGGCGCCGGACCTGAAGATCCACCAGGCTGCTGGAGCACCAGCAGGTGCACTCCGTCGACCATCCCATCCCCGGAGTGTGGAGAACGCTTTGCCATGGCCTCCCACACCCTGTCTCACCAGTGCGTGCACACCAGTGGCCAGCCCTACGACTGCCCGTACTGCGGTGAGGCGTTTGACAGCTCACTGAGTTTGCAGTGGCACCGGCGGGCCCATGCCTGCGAACAGCTGTTCCCATTGCGACAAACGTTTCAAGAGCACCAGTGTGAGAAGCCATATGACTGCTCCACCTGCGGCAAGAGCTTTGTCTGGTTGTCGGGGCTGCGGGAGGACCAGGGGGTGCACAGCAGTGAATGGCCCTTCGCCTGCTCTGACTGCGGCAAAGGCTTCATGTTGTCCATGGACCTGTTGGTTCACGGGCCCCTGCATATCGACAAGCGGCCCTTCACCTGCACCCACTGCGGCACGGACATCACCCAGTCCTCCAGGCTGCTGTCCCAGCAGCGGGTGCATGCCAGCGACCCGCTCTTCCCCAGCCGGTGTGTGGAGAGCACATTGCCATGACCTCCCTGTGTCAACAGCGCGTGCACACCAGTGGCCAGCCCTACGACTGCCCGTACTGTGGTGAGGCATTTGATAGCTTGCGGGGGTTGTGGCAGCACCGGCGGGCCCACGCCGGCGAGCAGCTGCTCCCACTGCGTCAAGCGTTTCAAGAGCGCAGGGGGGCTGAGCGAGCCCCAGCAGATGCACACCGGAGAGACCCTTTGTGTGCGCTGTGTGGCAAGGGCTTCACCCGCATGTCCAGCCTGTGGCAGCACCGGTGTACCCACAGCGGTGAGCGTCCCTTCCCCTGCCCGTACTGTGGTGAGGGCTTCACCCGCCTTGACCACCTGCTGGAGCGTCACCCATTCCTACTCTCCACAGACGCTGTCTGACTCGCTGAGTTACTCCAGCATTTTGTGTCCTCTTTTGTACATCAGTTCCTGCAGTTTTGTTTTTAAACCATTCTGGTTAACCATCTCTGCACCTTCCCCAAAGCCTCCACATCAGTCCTGTAATGGAGTGACCAGAACTGTATGCAATACTCCTAATGCTACCTGACCAATGTCCCTTAAAGCTGCACATATACATTCCTCTCTCCTTATCCCACACCGTTTTATCTCCTTAATTTCCCTCACCTCTTTCACTTACTCCACTCCTCTGCTCATCACCCCCTCATCTGTTAACATAGTGTCAGTCTGAAGAAGGATTCCGACCCGAACTGTCACGTAACCATGTTCTCTGCAGATACTGCCTGACCCGCTGAGTTACTCCAGCACTGTGAAACGTCACCTATCCATGTTCTCCGCAGATCCTTCCTGACCCGCTGAGTTAATGCAGCACTTTGTGTTAGAGTCATAGAGTGATACAGTGTGGAAATAGGACGTTCGGCCCAACTTTCCCACACTGACCAACATGTCCCGGCTATACTAATCCCACCTGCCTGTGTTTGGTCCATATCCCTCCAAACCTGTCCTATCCATGTACCCGTCAATAACTGTTTCTCAAGCGTTGGGATAGTCCCAGCCTCAAATACCTCCTCTGGCAGCTTATTCCATACACCCACCACCACTGTGTTGAAACGTTACCCCTCAGATTGTTGTTATATCTTTTTCCCTTCACCTTAGACCCATGTCCTCTGGTCCTCGATTCCCCCACTCTGGGCAAGCGATTCTGTGCATCAAACTAAATTATGTTCTATGCAAGATTCCAGCATCTGCAGTTTCTTGTGTCTCTCTCACCTATATCCACCTATCACTTCTGAAGAAGGGTCTGAACTTGAAACATCACCCATTCCTTCTCTCTGGAGATGCTGCCTGTCCCGCTGAGTTATTCCAGCATTTTGTATCCACCTATCACTTGCCAGGCTTTGTCCAGCCCCCATCTCTCTTCTCCAACCACGTCCTGGAGTCTGTCCCGACCCCATCTCTTTTTTCCAGCTTTCTCTCCCGACTCCATCAGTCTAAAGAAGAGCACAGACCGGACACGTTGCCCGTCCATTACCCTCCAAATTGCCAGTAGAACTCAGCAGGTCAGCCATCCGTGGTGGGAAATGGATAGAGAAGTGTTCCTAATATAAGCCCCCCTTGGCCCTGTCGAGAATGCGGTGTCCATTCATTGGATTGGACGGGATGCAAGATCCGAGCTGACCAGTCATCGACAGCCCCCCCCCCCCCCCCCCCTTCGCACGCCATCGTTTTGTCATTCCTCTCTCTTCCTCTCTTTGGTGAAAGGAATCAGGATTAATCCGGAGTCAAAGCTTCCCATGCCCCAGCCGTTCCCCCTGAACTCCGAACGGTGGGATCCTGCTCTTCGCCCTTGGACGTCTGCAAGACTATGGCTGCGGTAAACAAGGATTTTTGCTCGTCAACCCGCTGGAGCCAAGTTGTATTCCAATGAAATAAATGTCTTTTTTTAAGCAAAAAAATGTAGATTGGCCCCCAAATAGTCAGTGTCAACCGGGTGGCTTGTTGACAATATGTTTTAAAAGCATGCTTCAGTGTTTCTTGGTTTGTTTTATGTGGGGAAGTGGGGGAGGGGGGTGGAGATTGGTGGAAACTTTTTAAATCATCTTGACGCAGATACAGATTATTTCTCTATCGTATCTCCGTACACGCTGCAGCCTAACAACGTGGAGTGGTACGGCGTTTCCTGATGACCGGCCCGGGCTTGAAGCCGTTGGCACGTGGACTTTACCATCGTGGAGCCTGCGATCCTTTGCCCAGGATCGCCTGTGAAACGCACCAACCTCGTGGCCTGTGGACTTTAACACCGTGAAGCCCACGGTCTCCAGTAAGAAGAGGCTGACTCGGGAGCTGCGTGCTGCGAAGTGTTCTAATCCATCCCGACACCAGAGTTTCAATCTTCCCGACGCGAGGGCTTCGCACATCGGACCGTCGGCAGCGGCAAGTGTGTAGGGTTCAACTACCCCAACCACTGGTGAACAAACGAGGAAGATGATTGAACTTTATTATATTCCATCACAGTGAGGAATGTGGATTCTGCTGTGGTGGATGTTTGAGTTAAATTTTATTTTATGTGGCTGTGTGTCTTATTGCTTTTTCTTAGTATGGCTGTATGCTAACTCAAATATCACTGTACCTTAATTGGTACATGTGACAATAAATTCTAACTTGATAAGCTTTCCTGTATATATATATATATATCAAATCATTGGGGGAACAGGTGAGTGGTGGAATATGGCATTGGGGGAACGGGTGAGTGGTGGAATATTGTATTGGGGGAACGGGGCCCAAAGAACCCACTTGATCCACAAATATTTTTTACAAAAATAATGCTAACTGATCGTGCACAATCCTTTCAAAGGCTGGGTAGGATAAACCCTGAGGGATTCGAGGGGTTAGAAGAGGTTTCTTCCATGTTTTTCCCATCAGTTGTCTGGGGAGGAAGGCGGCGGCACCCGGCCCATCGGGGCTAGGATGCGCGGGAGGAAGGGGCTGAGCTTGGATTGAGGCTTGGAAGGCTGAGCTCGCATTCCCTGTCCCGACCCGCATCTGGCCCACCATGGGGGGGGGGGGGGGGGGGGGGGGGGCGGGGGGGGGGGGGGGGGGGGGGGGGGGGGGGGGAGGGGGAAATGTGCAAACTCCACACGGACAGCGTCGGTGGTGGCCCTGCCCGGAGTCTGGCCCTTTGGCCCCTCTTGTCCGTGCTACCCCGAGATTTCTGCAACACAATCTTGCACTGTACTGGATATTCTGTACTGGATATTGCATTTATTGCGTTTGTCATCACCCTATGTACACTGTTGGCTCTGGCAGCTGCGTGTGAACGGGCGATTTCATCGCCTCCCGGTCGATGTGCAGAACAACAAACTAATGAAGCATCTGGAACACAGTTCTCCTGGGTTGCTGCAGGCTGAAGCATCAAACTACTACCCTGTTGAGCCCCATCAGTCCCACAGCACATAAACACACAGCCATGCCTATCGAAGCTAGTACCACATGCCCGCGTCTGGCCCCTAACCCTCTCTGCCTTTCCCACCCATGCCCCTATAAAGGAGATGAATAGGAATTTCTTTAGTCGGAGGGTGGTGAATCTGTGTAATTCATTGCCACAGACTTGGCAGTCACTGGGTATTGTTTAGATTTTGGAGATACTGTGCGGAAACAGGGCGTGGGTGGGAGGGGTGAGTGGGGAGGGAGTGAGTGAGTAGGGGAAGGAGGTGAGTGGGGGAGGGGGTGAATAGGGTAAGGGGGTGAGTGGGGGAGGGGGGAGAGTGTGGGAGGTGAGCGGTGCGGATGGGAGGGGGTGAATGGGGGGTTAGTGGGGGAGGGTGTTGGGGGAGGGATGAGTAGTGGAAATGAGGGGTGGGGGTGAGTGTGGGAGGGGAGAGAATGGGAGGGGGTGAGTGTGCTAGTAGGTGAGTGGGGAGGGTGTGGGGGAGGGGTGAAGGGGGGAGGGAGTGAGAGTAGGGAAAGGAGGTGAGGGTGTTGGGGAGGGGGGGAGTGGGGGAGCGGTAGGGGGTGAGGGATGTGAGTGGTGTGGAGGAGTTGTGAGTGGGGGAGGGGGTTTATATGTGGGGGGTTTGGTTGAGTGGGGGAGGGGGGTAATGGGTGAGTGTGTGGAGGAGTGGGTGTGAGTGAGTGTGGTGGTGAGTGGGGGAGTGGATTGACGTGGGGGTGAGTGGTGTGTGGGGTGAGAGGGGGTGAGTTGGTGAGTGGGGGTGAGTGGGTGGGGGTTAGTGGGGGGTGAGTGCGGTAGTGAGGGGGGTGAGTGTGTGAGTGGGGGTGTGGGTGAGTGGGTGGTGTGGGGTGAGTGGGGGGTGAGTGGGTGAGTGGGAGTTCAGATGGTGAGGTGGAGGTGTGTGGGTGGGGTGAATGGGGGTGAGTGGTAAGTGGGGGGAGTGAGTGAGGGGTCAGTGGGGGTTTAAAGTGGGTGAGTGGGGGGTGAGTGGGGAGCGTGAGTAGGGGGTGAGTGGGTGTGACGGGGTGGGTGAGTGGGGGGGTGTAGTGGGGGGTGAGTGGGGGGTTGAGTGTGGGGGGTGAGTGGGGGCATGAGTGGGTGGAGTGGTGGGTGAGGGGGGTGAGTGGGGAGTGGTGGAAGGTGGGGGGTGGGGTGAGTGGGTGAGCGGTGAGTGGGGAGGTGGGGAGGTGAGTGGTGAGTCGGTGAGATGGGGGTGTGAGTGGTGGGTGGGGGTGACGTGGGTGAGGTGAGTGGAGTGTCCGGTGAGTGGGTGACTGGGGGTGAGTGGGGTGGGAATGTGTGAGTGGGGGAGGTGATGGGTGAGGGGTTGAGTGAGTAGGTGAGTGGGGGGTGTGGGTGAGTGGGTGTGAGTGAGGGGTGATGTGAGTGGTGTGAGTGGGCTTGAGTGAGGGGTGAGTTGGGGGGTGAGTGGGTGACGTGAAGGGTTGAGTGAGTGGTGACCTGGTTGTGTGAGGGGGTGATGTGAGTGGGTGAGTGAAGGGGTGAGTGGGGGGTGAGTGGGTGAGTGGGGGGTGAGGGTGGAGGTGTGTGAGTTGGGGTGGGGGGGGTGACCTGGGGGGTTGGTGGGATGAGTGGGTGAGTCGGTGAGAGTGGGGGGTTGTGAGTGGGGGGGTGAGGGGTGAGTGGGTGGGTGAGTGTGCCGTGAGGGTGACTGGGGGGGTGAGTGGGGGGTGAGTGGTGAGTGAGGGGGTGAATAGGTGAGGGGGGGTGGTGGTGAGTGGGGGGGGTGAGTGGGTGATTGGGTGAGTGAGTGGGGAGTGGGGGTGAGTGGGTGAGTGAGGGGGGATGTTTTGGGTGACTGGGTGTGTGAGGGGTGAGTGAGTGGGTGAGTGGGTGGGTGCGTGAGTGGGTGAATGAGGGGTTTGTGAGTGGGGGGTGGGGTGAGTGAGTGAGTGGGGGGGTTGGGAGTGAGTGGGTGAGTGGTGGGTGAGTGAGTGGGGGTGGGTGAGAGGGTGGGTGAGTGGGGGTGAGATGAGTGGGTGGGTGAGTGGTGGGTGAGTGGTGGGTGAGTGAGTGGGTGAGTGGATGAGTGAGTGGGTTGGGTGAGTGAGTGGGTGACAGTGGGTGGGTGGGTGAGTTGATGGATGGGTGAGATGGGGTTGGAGGTGGCGTGGGTGGGTGAGTTGGGGGTGTGGGTGAGTGGGGGTGAGTGAGTGGAGAGTGAGTGGGTGAGTGGGGGGTGAAGTGGGTGGAGTGGTGTGTTGAGATCGCCCGGTGAGGCGCATCCTGGCCGCTGAGTACGTGGGTGAGTGGTTAGGGGGGTGAAGTACGTGAAGTGGTGAGTGGGTGAGTGAAAGTGAGTGGGTTGTTGAGGGGTGGTGGTGAGTTGGGTGAGTGGTGTTTGAGTGGGTGATTGAGTTGGGTAAGTTGGTGGGGAGGGGTTTTGTGGGCGAGTTGGAATGGGGTGGAAGAAAGAGTGGGTGGGCGGTGAAGGGTGGGTGGGTGAGTAGTGGGTGAGTGAGGGTGAGTGTGCTGAGTGAGTGAGTAAGTGGGTGAGGGGGAGAGTGAGGTGAGTGGTGAGTGGAGAGGGGTGGGTAGTGGGATGGGTGAGGTGAGTGAGTTGCTGAGTGGATGGGTAGAGATGGTGAGTGAGTGGGTGATAGAGTGGTGAGTGGGTGCGTGGTGGTGAGTGGGTGGGTGAGTGGGTGATGGATGACCTCATCGAGCTAAGCGCCGTGATGTCGGACACTCCGCCTCGCCTAGCACAGTGACGTCAGCCCACCCCAGCCGGTAACCGTGAGATGGGTGAGCGGTGGGTGAGTGAGTGGGTGAGTGGGGGGGGGGTGAGTGGGGGGTGAGTGGGTAAGTGGGGGGTGAGTGGGTGAGTGGGTGAGTGGGGGTGGTGAGTGTGTTGAAGTAGGGGTGAGTGGGTGAGTGGGCGTGAGTAGGGGGTGAGGTGATGGGCGGTGAGAGGGGGGTGGGTAAGTGCGGGTGAGTGTGAGTGGGTGGAGTGGGGGGGTGGTGGTGGGGGAGGGGTGAGAGGTGTGAGCGGGGGGGTGGAGTGAGTGGGTGAGTGGGGGGGGTGAGTTGGGTGAAGGGGGGATTGAGTGGGTGAGAGGTGGGTGAGTGGGGGGTGAGGGGGTGATTGGGTGTGGGTGAGTGAGGGGTGAGGGGGTGATTGGGGGGTGAGTGGGCTGAGTGGGGGGGTGAATGGGATGAGTGGGGGGTGTGTGTGGGATGAAGTGGGGGGTGAGTGGGTGTGAGCTGGGGGGTGAGTAGGGGTGGTGAGTGCGGGTGAGTGGGGGTGAGTGGGTGATGATGAGGGTGAGTGAGTGGGTGAGAGAGGGGGTGAGTGAGTGGGTGAGTGAGGGAGTGGAGTGAGTGTGTGAGTGAGGGGTGAGTGAGTGGGTGAGTGAGGTGGTGGAAGTGGGTGAAGTGTGGGGTGAGTGGGCGAGTGATTCGGTGAGTGGTGGGTGATGGGTGGTGGGTGAGTGAGTGATGTGGTGGGTGGAGTGAGTGGTGTGAGTTAGGGATTGTGGGTGATTGGGGTGAGTGAGTGGTGAGTGAGTGGGTGAGTGGGGTGTGAGTGGTGAGGAGCTGGGTGGGTGGGTGGGTGAGTGTGAGGGTGATTGGTGAGTGGTGGTGAGTGGGTGGGTGAAGTGGGGCTGGATTGATACCTCATCAGAGCTAAGCGCCGTGGATGATTGGACACTCCGCCCCGCCCAGCACAATTGAACGTCATCCCGCCCCCACCAGCACCGTGAGTGGTGAGTGGTGGGTGATGAGTGGGTGGAGTATGGGGGGTGGAGATGGGGGGGGGTGGGTGAGTGGGGGTGGAGGTGAGTGGTTAGTGGGGGGGGTGAGTGGGGGTGGTGAGTGTGTGAGTGGGGGGCTGAGTGAGTGGGGGGGGGTGAGTGGGTGAGTGGGGGGGTGAGGGGTAGTTGAGGGGTGAGTGGTGGGTGAGTGGGGGGGGGGGGTTTTGAGGGGGGGGGGGTGTGGGTGTGGTGGGAGTGAGGGGTGGATGGGTGGAGGAGTAGGTGAGTGGGTGGGTGAGGTGTGTTGGGTGAGTGAGTGAGTGGTGGGTGAGAGTGGTGAGTTGGTGTTGTGGGTGAGTGGGGGGGTGAGTGCGTGGGTGAGTGGTGAGTTGGGGTATGTGGGTGAGTGGGGGTGAGTGAGTGAGTAAGTGGGTGAGGGGGGGGATGAGTGAGGTGAGTGGGTGAGTGATGGGTGGGATGAGTGGTGGGTGAGGTGAGTGATGGCTGAGTGGATGGGTGAGTGGGTGAGTGAGTGGGTGAGAGAGTGGTGAGTGGGTGCGTGGTGGTGAGTGGGTGGGTGATGGGTGATGGGGATGACCTCATCGAGCTAAGCGCCCGTGATGTCGGACCGCTTCCGCCTCGCCTAGCAACATTGACGTCAATCCCCACCCAGCCGTACCCAGTGAGTGGGTGAGTGGGTGGGTGAGTGAGTGGTGAGTGGGGGGGGGTTGAGTGGGGGGTGAGTGGTAAGTGGGGGTGAGTGGGTGAGTGGGTGATTGGGGTGGTGAGTGTAAGTTTGAGTGGGGGGTGAGTGGGTGGAGTGGGGCGTGGAGTAGGGGGTGATGGATGGGCGGTGATGGGGGTGGTTAAGTGCGGGGTGAGTGTGAGTGGGTGATGGGGGGTGAGTGGGGGTGGGTGAGTGTGTGAGCGGGGGTTAGTGGAGTGGGTGAAGTGGGGGGGGGGGTGAGTATGGGTGAGTGGGGGGTGAGGTGGGTGAGTGGGAGTAGGGTGAGTGGGGGTGAGGGGTGAGGTGGGTGTGGGTGAATGAGGGGTGAGTGGGATGAGTGGGGGGTGAGTGGCTGAGAGGGGGGGTGGAATGGTGAGTGGGTGGTGTGTGAGGATGAGTGGGTGTGAGTGGTTTAGTGGGGTGAGTGGTGGGTGAGTGAGGGGTGAGTGGGGGGTGAGTGGGTGAGAGTGAGGTGAGTGATGGTGAGTGAGGGGTGAGTGAGTGGTGTGAGTGAGGGGTGAGTGAGTGGGTGAGAGAGGGTGAGTGAGTGGTGAGTGAGGGTGAGAGGGTGAGTGTGGGTGAGTGGGCGAGTGAGTAGGTGAGTGGGTGGTTGAGGGGTGGGTGGGTGAGTGAGTGAGTGGGTGGTGAGTGAGTGGGTGAGTTGGGGGTTTGTGGGTGATTGGGGAGAGTGAGTGGGTGAGTGTGAGGTGAGTGGGGGGTTAGTGGGTGGAGTGCTTGTGTGTGGGTGGGTGAGTGAGTGGGTGATTGTAGTGGTGGTCTGCGTGAGTGGGTGAGTGGGTGAGGACTGACCTCATCGAGCTAAGCGCCCGTGATGTTGGACTGCTCCGCCCCCGCCCAGCACAATTGAACGTCATCCCGCCCCAGCCAGCCAACCGTGAGTGGGTGATGGGTGGGTTGAGTGAGTGTGAGTTTGGGGTGAGTGGGGGGGGGGGGGTGAGTGGGGGAGAGGTGTGAGTGGTGAGTGTGGGGGGGGTGAGTGGGGGGTGGGGTGATTGTGGTGAGGGGGGGTGAGTGAGTGGGGGGGGGGGTGAGTTTTGGTGGGGGGGGGTTAGTGGGGGAGAGTGGGTGAGTGAGGGGTGAGTGTGTGGGTGAGTGGGGGGTGAGTGGGGGGTGTGGGTGTGGGTGATGAGGGGTGAGTGGTGAGTGAGTAGAGTGAGTGGGTGGTGAGGTGTGGGTGGGTGAGTGAGTGAGTGTGGGTGAGTGAGTTGGTGAGTTGGTTGTAGTGGGTGAGTGGGGGGTGATGGAGTGGGTGAGTGGGTGAGTTGGGGTTGTGGGTAGTGGGGGTGGAGTGAGTGGGTGAGTGAGTGGGTGAGTGGGTGGGGTTAGTGGGTGAGTGGTGAGTGCTGGGTGGGTGGTGTGTGATGAGTGGGTGAGGGTGAGTGGTGGGTGAGTGGTGGTGAGTGGTGGGTGGAGTGGGGGGTGAGTGAGTAGTGGTGAGTGGGTGAGTGAAGAGGTGAGTGGGTGTTGAAGGTGGGTGGGTGAGTGGAGAGTGGGTGAGTGAGTGGGTGAGGGTGGGGGTGAGGGGTTGGAGGTCCGAGTGGGTGGTGAAGTTGGTGAGAGTGGTAGGTGAAGGGTGGGTGGGTGAGTAGAGTTGGTGAGTGAGGGGCGGAGTGGGTGAGTGAGTGAGTAAGTTGGTGAGGGGGGTGAGTGGGTTAGTGGGTGAGTGTGTGAGTGAGTGTGTGGGTGAGTGGTGACTGAGTGGGATGAGTTGGTGTGTGATGGGTGAGTGTGTGGGTGAGTGGGTGAGTGGAGTGTGGAGTGGTGGTGAGTGGTGGGTAGTGAGTGAGTGCTGGTGAGTGGATGGGTAGTGGGTGAGGGGTGAATGGTTGGTGAGTGTGTGCGTGGTGGGTGTAGTGGGTGGTTGAGTGGTGAGGGGATGACCTCATCAAGCTATGCGCCGGTGCGTGTTCGGACAGCTCCGCCCCGCCCAGGCACAAATTGACGGTCATCCCGCTCCAGCCAGTACAGTGAGTGGGTGAGTGGGTTGGGAAGTGGGGGGGTGAGTGGGTAAGGTGGGGTGGTGAGTGGGTAGTGTGGGGTGAGTGTGTGAGTGGGGGGGGATGATAGGTGGGGGTTTGTGAGTGTGTTTGAGTGGGGGGTGAGTTGGTGAGTGGGGGCGTGAGTAGAGCAAGGGGCTGAGTGGATTGGCGTGTGAGTGGGTTGGGTGAGGGGGGTGGGGGAGTGGGATTGAGTTGAGGCGGGGGGGTGAGTGGGGGGGGGGGGGGGTGAGTGGGGTGGTTGGGTGAGTGGGGGGGGGGGGGTGGGGAGTGGGGGGGGGGTGGGGGGGGGGGGGGTGTGGGGGGGGGGGGTGGGGGGGGGGGGGGGGTGGGGGGAGGGGAGTGGGGGGGGGTGGGGGGGGGGGGGGGGGGGTGTGGGGGGTGGGGGTGGGAGTGGGGGGGGGGAGTGGGGGGGGGGGGTGGGGGGGGGGGGGGAGTGGGGGGCGGTGGTGGGGGGTGGGGGGGGAGGGGGGGGGGGGGGGGTGGGGGGGGGGGGGGGGGGGGGTGGGGGGGGAAGTGGGGGGTGGGGGGGGAAGTGGGGGGGGGTATGGGGGGGGGGGGGTAGGGGGGTGCGTGTAGAGTGGGGGGTGAGTGGGCGGGCCGGGTGAGGGTAGAGTGTGTAGTGGGGGGGGGGGGTGATTGACAGGCGAGAGAAGGAGGACGCGTCTGGGTGAGTGGTGGGGGTGAGTGAGTGTGGGTGAGTGGTGGGGGGGTGGAGGTGGGTGAGTGAGAGAGTGAGGTGAGAGTGGGGGTGGGGTTGGGGGTGGTGTGGGTGGGTGGGTGAGTGGGTGAGGAAGGGAGTATATGGTAGGTAGGGTAGTAGGGGGGGGGTGAATGGTGGAGGTGGGGGTGGTGTGTGGATGAAGGGTTGAGTGCGTGAGTTGGGGGGGGGTGAGTTGGGTTGGGCGAGGTGGGTGAGTAGAGAGAGAAAGGGGTGATGGGGG
>CM069170.1:8175297-8388912 GCA_035221665.1 Okamejei kenojei | reverse complement strand
CCCCCCCCCCCCCCCCCCCCCCCCCCCCCCCCCCCCCCCCCCCCCCCCCCACCCCCCCCCCCCCCCCCCCCCATTGCGTAATGTGTGTAGGCGTACTAGACTGCGTAGGGGTCATGGTGCTCAATCGCCCTAATCCTGGTAACCTAAGTGCTTGTTCCACTGGGTTCTTCCCCATCCTCCTCAAAACCACGTGACCACAGCTAATCCCCATCCCATACTATATATAGTCTTCATGTCCCCCTCCTCCGCTGGAAACCCACCCACCAGGACATCGCCTCGGCGTCATTCGTCCACTCACCTGCCTTTTTTTCTCCGGATTTTTTCAAGCCCCAATCTTGCCGTGTGGTTCACCATCCCCCCCCTGATTCCCTCCCCCTCTCCGACCACCGAAACGGGGTCGTCGGTCCAGCAGAGACCTTACCTTAGTCCCCCTCCGTCCCCACCCCTCAATGAGGGTTCCGCGTCCCCCATCCCCCACCAACGGACTTGGAGCTCGTCTACCGTCGCCTCTCCTGCCTCACGCGCGTTCGCTTTCTTTCATGGGGGAGGAGGAGAGAAAGGAGTTCCTCGCCCCCCCCATTGTGGTCCCTTGCCCCGTCTCAAAGAGACCCCCCTCCTCTTGGACCAACCCGCTCATGGCCATCTTTCGGCTTCTAGAACCCTTTTTGTTCAAACTATGCCCGGTGGGGACAAAAAACCGCCTTCAACTTCTCCCACTCCCATGTCCTCTCACTCCAATCTCTTCTGCCCCCCTGAATGTTACTTGCCATGATCTCACTCCTCAAACAACCCGCCGAAAGGGATAGGTTGTGCCGTGTTGTTGTTTTTTGTTTCGATCTCTACTAAGCTGAGGTCCACGCACCAATCTGGGACACCTCTCATTAGTTTATCCTTGGACCATGACCCCCCCACTGACGAGCACCCAAGGCAACCATCTCTAGCAACATCACTGACATGCAATCAACTATGAAACTCCCTGCCCCCCCCTCCCAAGCCGCCCAAACCTCATGGTTTTCCCCAGCCCCGCACGGCCCGCTTTTTTAACTTCTCGCAAAATCCACAAACCTGACCTGTCTGGTTAGCCAATTGTCTCTGCCTTTCGTGCTCTACCGAACTTGTTCTCACCCATACCTCGACTCCATCCTATCCCCCCTGGTTTAAATCCCCCCCGACCTAGTTCCAAGAACCTTTCAGGCACTCTCCGTCGGTCTCCGGGCCCTTCCCATTCTCTAACACCCGTCTCTCCCATCTTCCTCACCATGTGTTTTTGTCCAGTCACTCTACACCCTCCATCCGACCACCCCAGGCGATTCCTAGGGTCTCAATGCCCTCCGGTTCCTTTCTCGACCGGAGAAATAACCTATCCCAGTCCGACAGATTATACTCCCCCGCGAGCTGTGCTGCCCTTTACCCGATTAATAACTTTTTGTTTGACTCCTCCCATTTCCTCGAAATACAAGGTGCGTGCAGCTATGGGCAACACGGCATGGGCCCCAATGTGTATGCTGCCTCTCTTTGTCGGGTTCGTTGAATATAATCTTTTTGTTCGAGATTTCCAACATAAACCGACTGGGGCCCCATCCCCGACACTATCTCCGGTATGCATCGACGACTGCCATTGGTGCTGCATCCTGCACCCACACACAACTCACTGACTTCATCAACTTCACCACTACCTTCCATCCGGCGCTCAAATATACCTGGAACACTTCCGACACTTCCCTACCATTTCTCGACCTCACTATCTCCATCGCAGTTGGTAGACTTCTGTCCGACATACATTATAAACCCACTGACTCCCAATGGCTATCTAGACTACACTTCTTCCCACCTGCTTCCTGTAAGGACCCCATCCCCTACTCCCAATTCCTCCGTCTACGCCGCATCTGCTCCCAAGATGATGTGTTCCACACCAGTTGGTATCGAAATGTTTCTCATTTTGTCTTCAGGGAAACGGGGGGTCCCGTCCTCTACACTATAGATTAGGCCTTTCCTCTATGAGGCCCTCCTCCATAGGGTGGTCCAGAAGTGAACACCACCGGGGGAAAATTGAAGGTCGCGAGCAACACCCTTCATACTCCGCTTTGGGCACACGTCCTGACACTCCCATCGGCTACATGGACTTCTCCAATTTCCGGCTAGTTGTATGGTAGAACCCTTGCCTGTCCTCCTCCCCTTCTCATGCTTTCACTATCCCTCGGTACCTCCTTCCTCCTGTCTGTAGACGGGAGGAGAAAACCCACCCAAACACACAGCATCGCTTTCCCTTCCGGTCACCCCTCGCCCGCCTCATGTGAAGGCTTTGTATTCCCTTTACCTCCCTCGCTATGCTTGGCCCCACCACCCTTGCATTAATGGGATCATTATTGTAATCTGACGAAGATAGGAAGGGTTGTTTTTCTTTTTGTCGGCCGGTCGGGAAATCAAGACGTTTTGCATTATTTTTCAAAATCTCTCCCCATAGATCCTTGCCGGCTCGCAACCCCCCGCTGAGTTTCTCCAGAAACTGTAGTTATACCATGTCTCTCTCTTCTCTCTCTTCTCTCTCTCTCTCTTCTCTCTCTCATCTCTCTCTCCCCACTGCTCTCTCTCTTCTCTTCTCTTATCTTCTCTAACTATCTATCTCTCTCTCTCTCTCTCTCTCTTCTCTCTCTCTCTCTCTCTCTCTCTCCCCCCCCCCCCCCCCCCCCCTCCGATTCGATGCGCTGTTCTGATTTCTTCGTAGCTGTTATATCATGGTCGCCCAGATGAATGAGCTGTCGGGGGAGCGAAGGGGGGGGGGGGGTGAAGGGCAAGGGAGAACGATAGATAGAGAGAGGGGGTTTAGGGGACGGAGGGGACGGAGGGGAGGAGGTGACACTAACTAACACGAAATTATACTCCGTTTAAGAAAGAACTGCAGATTCTGGAAACATCGAAGGTAGGCAGAAAATGCTGGAGAAACCATGTAGCCGAGATCACAGCCAACTTTGGCCTGTTACACATATCATCGACACTATTTTGCATATATTGCACTACTTCTTCTGTTTCTCTAAACGTCACCGTCTATATCGAACGTTTCGTTTTCCCCCGACTATCAGTCTGAAGAAGGGTCTCAACCCGGAATGTTACCCATTCCTCTCTCCGGAGATGCTGCCTGACCCGCTGGGTCACATCAGCATTTTCATCCGTGTCGGGGTAACTCAGCAGGTCAGGCAGCATAACCCTACACCTTCATCAGACTGAGAGTCGGGATTGAACAAATTAATAAAATAAATGCAAAAAAATGACGATGACGTTGAGTTCGCTCCACATGGGCTGAGCGAAGGTGTTCTGAGAGTTTTAGCTCAAGGATTGTGTTTAGGGTTTGAGTTTAAGTTAAATTAGTTTTACTTTAGTTTGTATATCTGTGAAGTTTTTGATCTGTATTCCCTTCCCCTCCCCCGCCTTTTCCTCTCCTTATCCACTCACGCTCCTCTCTACTTCCCTCCCTCCTTCCCTCCCTCCCTCCCCTCCCTCCCTCCCTCCCTCCCTCCTTTCCCTCCCACACCCCCGTCTTCCCGCGCGCCATCTCCTCCTCCCTCCCTCCATCCCTCCCTCCCTCTTTCCCTCCCTCCTTCCCTCCCCGACCTCGCACAGCGCCGTACACGGGCTTGGTGGAGCACAGGTGCGGATGCTCGCCAAAGGCATCCGCACCCCGAACGCACACAACATAAAGACCCTTCTCCTCTTCGTCTTCCTCGGACTCGCCAATAAGTGTACACAGATGGGCATTCTTTCCATTTGTCTCCCTCCCCCTCCTCCCTGCCCCTTCCTCTGTCTCCCCTCCTGTCTCCCGACCTCCTCTCTCCCTCTTCTTCAGACTGAGAGGGAAGAAGGAAACGAGATATATAGACGATATATGTATACCCTCTCCCCCTCTCTCACCCACCCCGCCTCCCACCTCTCTCGCTCTCTCTCGCTCTATCTTTGTCTCTGCCTTTATCTCTATGCCCATATCCCTGTCTCTGCCCCTCTCTCTGTCCCTCTCCCTCTGCCCCTCTCTCTCATGTCTCTGCCCCCTCGCTTTCTTCCCTCTCTCTCTACAGCCCCTATCTCTCCCTCTCTCGACGTGCCTGCGATTTGGGGACTATGTGTAAGTGGATATGGCGGGGATTGTTTTTAAATGAGCGAATTAATAATATTCATATAACATCAAGGGGGTAATATCAAAGTGTTTGTGTGTCTGGAGGGGCTGGTTAGTGCGTGTGTGAGACGCTCTCTCCTCTATCCGCCCCCCTCTCACCCCCGCTTTCCCAGAAATCTCTCCGCCCTCTTTCCCAACATCTCACCCCTCCTCTCTACCCCCTCTCCACCCCTCTCTTCACCCTCCTCTCTCCTCCATCTCTCTCCCCTCTCTCTCTTCATCTCTCTCCCCTTCTCTCCCCTCTCACACCCGCCTCTATCCTCCTCTCACACACCACTTCATCTCTCTCCTCCCCTGCCCCTTTCTCCCTTTTTCTCTCACCCCTCTCTTCCCCCACTCTACCCCCGTTTCTTTCTACCACCTCTCCCCGTTCCTCACTCTCCCCTAACCCTCCCCTCGTCCCTCTTTCCACCTCCCCCTCTCCCCCTCTCTAAGCCTCCTCTCAACCCTCCCCCATCTCTCCCCCTCTCTCTTTGCCCTTCTCCCCTTTGCCCCTCTCCCTATCTCCGCCCCTCTCTCTCTGTCTCTGCCCCTCTCTCTGCCACCACGCTTTCTGCCCTCTCTCTCTCTCTACCCCCTCCTCCTCCCTCTCGAGACGCAAGTTGTGGGTTATGTGTGAGTGAATAGGACGAGGTGGGGTAAAGGGAGCAGATGAATAATATTCATATGATATTTAGGGATGGTTAGTGTATGTGTGTGTGTGTGTGTGTGTGTGTGTGTGTGTGTGAGAGGGTGGTCAGTGTGTGTGTGTCTGGGGGTGTGGTTAGTGTGCGTGTGACGCTGCAGCCCCCTCAGCAAACCTCGCCTTGAGGGGACGGGACCCAAAGGGTCCCACTTGGTCTAGTACCTATTAAAGGTCTGATCTGGAATGTGTATTTGTTTGTGCATGTATGTGTAATCACATCTCCACAAAAACAACGCCATAATGGTTAAAATAATTACATATTCCGGTAGCTATTTTTCCCGTGTAGACCAAAATCTACTTATCTGAAAAGTTCAGGTTTTATTTTTAAAGCCTGGGTCATAAAGTCATACCAGGGTCACAAGTGTCGCTCTTCCCCATCCTTCACTTCAAACGGCTCCCGTGGGCCTCTGAGAAAAACAAGCCCCGCGCTTGATTTTAAAGCTTACCGGTCGGGTGTCGCTCCTCCCCCTCCTTCTTCTCTTCCAACGGCTCCTGTGAGCCTCTGAGAAAAACAAGCCCCGCGCTTAATTTTAATGCTTACCGGTCGGGTGTCGGTCCTCCCCCTCCTTCATTTCCAACGCCTCCTGTGGGCCTCTGAGAAAAACAAGCCCCGCGCTTGATTTTAAAGCTTACCGGGCGGATGTCGCTCCTCCCCCTCCTTCTCTTCCAACGGCTCCTGTGGGCCTCTGAGAAAAGCAAGCACCGCGCTTGATTTTAAAGCTTACCGGTCGGGTGTCGCTCCTCCCCCTCCTTCACTTCCAACGGCTCCCGTGGGTCTCTGAGAAAAACGCCTGCCTGCCTGCCTGCCTGCCTGCCTGCCTGCCTGCCTGCCTGCCTGCCTGCCTGCCTGCCTGCCTGCCTGCCTGCCTGCCTGTCTGCCTATCTATCGCCGTAGATGAGACACATGATGCAGGTCTGGTCGCACTGCATGGGAAGGGGAACGGCGACCACATTGTGGAAACAAGTGTCCAATTTCCCTTGAAAAACATGGCTCTTTCCAATTTTTTAGTATTTCCTTTCAACCTAACAGGGATATAAAGATTCTTTACTCTTACAATTTTCCCTTTAAATGTGCTCCATTTCTCTTCTACATTCTTCCTATAAAACAAAGTGTCCCAATTCACTCCTTTTAAATCCTTACGCATTCCCTCAAAGTTAGCATTCCTCCAATCAAAAATCTCCACCCTAGGTCCAGTTCTGACTCTCTCCATAATTATATTGAAACTAATGTTATTGTCATCACTGGTCCCGAAGTGCTCACCAACGCATGCCTCCGTCACCTGACATGCCTCATTTCCTAACAGGAGGTCCAGCACTGCCCCTTCTCTGGTCGATACCTCTATGTAGTGATATTTTAGTGATAATTTTTCAAAACTCTTTGGATTCTGGAGTAGTTCCTGAGGATTGGAGGGTAGCTAATGTAACCCCACTTTTTAAAAAGGGAGGGAGAGAGAAAACGGGGAATTACAGACCAGTTAGTCTAAAATCGGTAGTGGGGAAACTGCTAGAGTCAATTATTAAAGATGGGATTGCAGCGCATTTGGAAAGTGGTGAAATCATTGGACAAAGTCAGCATGGATTTACGACGGGTAAATCATGTCTGACGAATCTTATTGAATTTTTTTGAGGATTGTGGTAACTAGTTAGAGTGGAAAAGGGAGAAGCAGTGGAATGTGTTGTATCTGGACTTTCAGAAAGCTTTCGACAAGGTTCCCACACAAGAGATTGGTATACAAACTTTAAGCACACGGTATTGGTTGGTTCAGTATTGATGTGGATAGAGAACTGGCTGGCAGACAGGAAGCAAAGAGTGTGAACGGGGTCCTTTTCAGGATGGCAGACAGTGACTAGTGGGCTGCCGCAAGGCCTCAGTGCTGGGACCCCAGCTATTTACAATATACATTAATGATTTGGACAAGGGAATTAAATGCAACATCTCGACGTTTTGCGGATGACACGAAGCTGGGGGGCAGTGTTAGCTGTGAGGAGGATGCTAGGAGGCTGCAGGATGACTTGGATAGACTGGGTGAGTGGGCAAAATGCATGGCAGATGCAGCAGTATAATGTGGATAAATGTGAGGTTATCCATTTTGGGTGGCAAAAACAGGAAGGTAGGATATTATTTGAATGGTGACCGATTAGGAAAAGGGAGATGATGCAGGAGAGATGTGGGTGTCATGGTACACCAGTCATTGAATGTAGGCATGCAGGTGCAGCAGGCTGTGAAGAAAGCGAATGGTATGTTGGCATTCATAGCAAAAGGATTTGAGTACAAGAGCAGGGAGGTTATACTGCAGTTGTACAGGGTCTTGGTGAGGCCACACCTGGAGTATTGCGTACNAGTTTTGGTCTCCTAATCTGAGGAAAGACATTCTTGCCATAGAGGGAGTACAGAGAAGGTTCACCAGACTGATTCCTGGGATGGCACGACTTCCATATGAAGAAAGACTGGAAAGACTTGGCTTGTACTCGCTGGAATTTAGAAGATTGAGGGGTGATCTCATAGAGACTTACAAAATTCTTAAGGGGTGGGACAGGCTAGATGCAGGAAGATTGTTCCCGATGTTGGGGAAGTCCAGGACAAGGGGTCACAGTTTAAGGATAAGGGGGAAGTCTTTAAGGACCGAGATGAGAAAATCGTTTTTCACACAGAGAGTGGTGTATCTGTGGAATTCTCTGAAACAGAAAGTAGTTGAGGCCAGTTCGTTGGCCATATTTAAGAGGGAGTTGGATGTGGCCCTTGTGGCTGAAGGGATCAGGGGGTATGGAGAGAAGGCAGGTACAGGATACTGAGTTGGATGTTCAGCCATGATCATGTTGAATGGCGGTGCAGGCCCGAAGGGCCGAATGGCCTGCTCCTGCACCTAATTTCTATGTTTCTATGTTTCTATGTACTGCTGCAAAAAAAAACTATCCTGCACACATTTTACAAACTCCAAACCATCCAGCCCATTTACAGAATGTGTTTCCAAGTCTATTTTTTGGAAAATTGAAATCTCCCACAATCACTACCTTGTGCTCACTACTAATATCTGCTATCTCCTTACATATTTGCTCTTCCAATTCTCGCTTCCCATTTGGCGGTCTATAATACACCCCTAAAAGTGTTGCTACACCGTTCCCACTTCTCAGTTCCACCCAAATAGCCTCCCTAGACGAGCCCTCTAATCTATCCTGCCAAAGCACAGCTGTGATATCCTCTCTGACAAGCATTGCAACACCTCCACCTCTGGTCCCTCCAATTCTATCACACCTGTAGCAACGAAATCCTGGAATACTTAGTTTCCAATCACAGCCCTCCCGCAACCATGTTTCACTGATTGCCACAACATCATATTTCCAGGTGTCAATCCAGGCTCTACGTTCATCCACCTTTCTTACAATGCTCCTAGCATTAAAATATACACCTTTTCGAAACCCACCATCCCTTATTCTCTGTCTATTATCTTTTTCCTCTTTCTTGCCTACATTTGGGTCCGAGTGCTTCCCTTCGCTACCTCTTGCCCCACACCCTGTCCCCTAGCTCCCTCTACCCGAGTCCCTCCCCCCATCCTTTCTAGTTTAAAGTCTCCCCAGTAGCCTTTGCATATCTCCCTGCCAGGATATTGGTCCCCCTCGGGTTCAAGTGCAACCCGTCCTTTTTGTACAGATCATCCCTTCCCCAAAAGAGGTCCCAGTGATCAAGAAACTTGAAACCCTGCCCACTGCACCAGTCCCTAAGCCACGCATTTATCCTCCACCTCATTCCATTCCTACTCTCACTGTCACGCGCCACAGGCAGTAATCCTGAAATCGTTACACTTTTGGTCCTTCTCCTTAACTTTCCCCCCAACTCCCTAAATTCTCCCTTTAGGACCTCGTCTCTTTTTCTGCCTATGTCATTGGTACCTATGTGTACCACAACATCAGGCTCCTCTCCCTCCCTTTTCAGAATCTTTTGGACATGTTCCAGTACATGCGAGACCCTGGCGCCAGGGAGGCAAACTCCAATCCGGGTCTCCCGACTGCGTCCACAGAATCGCCCGTCCGACCCCCTTACGAGAGAGTCCCCTATTACAATTGCCCTCCTCTTTTTGCTACCCTTCTGAGCATCAGGGCCGGTCTCTGCGCCGGATACCAGGCCGCGGTTGCTGCCCCCAGGCAGGCTGGCCCCTCCAATCGTACTCAAACCCGAGTACCTATTTTCCAGGTGTACAGTCACAGGGGTACTCTCTAGCCCCTGCCTCTGCCCCTTGCCCTTCCTAACCGTGACCCACGTGCCTGCCTCCTGTGGTCTGGGAGTGACTACCTCCCTGTAGCTCCTCTCTATGACCTCCTCACTCCCCCTGACCAGACGGAGGTCAAAGAGCTGCTGCTCCAAGTTCCTAACACAGTCCAACACCTGGCGCAGATGTGGACGTCTGGAGGGCTATCCGATTCCCTGACCTCCCTCATCTGACATACAGAACAGTACACTGCCCTTGCCTTCATACTCCCCCCTTACACAGGATACAATATCAACACAATCCGAAATCACTACAAACTGCTGAAATCTGATCGCCAATCAGCTGCTTACCATAGTCCACTTCCCACCAATCTGCGGCTTCCTAAAAAAAACGCCACTCCGAATGGAATGTTATGGATTTAGGTAAAAACAAGCCCTGCGCTGGATTTTAAAGCTTACCGGTCGGGTGTCTCTCCTCCCCCTCCTTCACTTCCAACGGCTCCTGTGGGCCTCTGAGAAAAACAAGCCCCGCGCTTGATTTTAAAGCTTACGGGTCGGGTGTCGCTCTTCTCCGTCCTTCACTTCCAATTGCTCCCTTGGGCCTCTGAGAAAAACAAGCCCCGCGCTTGATTTTAAAGCTTACCGGTCGGGTGTCTCTCCTCCCCCTCCTTCACTTCCAACGGCTCCTGTGGGCCTCTGAGAAAAACAAGCCCCGCGCTTGATTTGAATGCTTACCGGTCGGGTGTCGCTCCTCCCCCTCCTTCACTTCCAACGGCTCCTGTGGGCCCCTGAGAAAAACAATCAATCTATCTATCTATCTATCTATCTATCTATCTATCTATCTATCTATCTATCTATCTATCTATCTATCTATATCTATCTATCTATCTATCTATCTATCTATCTATCTATCTATCTATCTATCTATCTATCTATCTATCTATCTATCTATCTATCTATCTATCTATCTATCTATGTATATCTATCTATCTGTCTGTCTGTCTGTCTGTCTGTCTGTCTGTCTGTCTGTCTGTCTGTCTGTCTGTCTGTCTGTCTGTCTGTCTGTCTGTCTATCTATCTATCTATCTATCTATCGATCTATCTATCGATCTATAGATAGCCATAGATGAGACACGTGATGCAGGTCTGTGCGCACTGCGTGGGAAGGGGAACGGCGACCACATTGCGGAAACAAATGTCCAATTTCCCTTGAAAAACATGGCTCTTTCCAATTTTATTATTTCCATTCATCCTAAATGGGACATAAAGATTCTCTACTCTTACAATTTCCCCTTTAAATGTCCTCCGTTTCTCTTCTACATTCTTCCCATAAAACAAAGTGTCCCAATTCAATCCTTTTAAATCCTTACGCATTCCCTCAAAGTTAGCGTTTATCGAATCAAAAATCTCCACCCTCGGTCCAGTTCCGACTCTCTCCATAATTATATTGAAACTAATGGTATTGTGCATCACGGTCCCGAAGTGCTCACCAACGCATACCTCCCCGTGTCACCTGACCTGGCCTCATTTCCTAACAGGATGTCCAACACCTGCTCCTTCTTCTGGTCGATACTCTCTATTACTGCTGCAAAACACTATCTGCACACATTTTACAAACTCCAAACCATCAGCCCAGTTACAGAATGTGTTTATAACAGTCTATTTTGGGAAAATTGAAATCTCCCACAATCACTACCTCGTGCTTACTACTAATAGACTGCAGAAATAGCTTACATATTTGCCTCTTCCAATTCTCGCATCCCCATTTGGCGGTCTATAATACACCCTAAAAGTGTTGCTACACCGATCCCAACTTCTCAGTTCCACCCAAATAGCCTTCCTAGACGAGCGCACACAATCTAATCTCCTGCCAAGCACTGCCTGCAGTAATATCCTCTCTGACAAGCATTGCAACACCTCCACCTCTGGTCCCTCCAATTCTATCACACTGTAGCAACCAAATCCTGGAATACTTAGTTTCTCCAAATCACAGCCCCCCGCAAACCATGTTTCACTGATTGCCACAAACATCATATTTCCAGGTGCCAATCCAGGCTCTAAGTTCATCCCACCTTTTCTTTACAATTCTCCTAGCATTAAAATATACAACTTTTAGAAACCCACCATCCTTATTCTCTGTCTATTATCTTTTTCCTCTATTCTTGCCTACATTTGGGTCAAGTGCTTCCCTTCTCTGCCTCTTGCCCCACACCCTGTCCCCCTAGCTCCCTCTACCCGAGTCCCTCCCCCCAGCCATTCAGTTTAAGTCTCCCAGCAGCCTTTGCAAATCTCCCTGCCAGCATATTGGTCAGCCCTTGGTTTCAAGTGCAGCCATCCCTTTTTGTAAGATCATGCCTTCCCAAAAGAGGTCCCAATGATCAAGAAACTTGAAACCCCCTGCCCACTGCACCAGTCCCTCAGCCATGCATTTATCCTCCACCTCATTCCATTCCTACTCTCACTGTCACGCGGCACAGGCAGTAATCCTGAAATCGTTACCCTTTTTGTCCTTCTCCTTAACTTTCCCCCCAACTCCCTAAATTCTCCCTTCAGGACCTCGTCTCTTTTTCTGCCTATGTCATTGGTACCTATGTGTACCACAAACATCAGGCTCCTCTCTCCATCCCTTTTCAGAATCTTTTGGACATGTTCCGGTACATGCGAGACCCTGGCGCCAGGAAGGCAAACTCCAATCCGGGTCTCCCGACTGCGTCCATAGAATCGCCCGTACGACCCTCTTACTTGAGAGTCCCCTATTAAAATTGCCCTCCTCTTTTTGCTACCCTTCTGAGCATCAGGGCCGGTCTCTGCGCCGGATACCAGGCCGCTGTTGCTGCCCCCAGGCAGGCTGGCCCCTCCAATCGTACTCAAACCCGAGTACCTATTTTCCAGGTGTACAGTCACAGGGGTACTCTCTAGCCCCTGCCTCTGCCTCTGCCCCTTGCCCTTCCAAACCGTGACCACGTGCCTGCCTCCTGTGGTCTGGGAGTGACTCTTCCTCCCTGTAGCTCCTCTCTATGACCTCCTCACTCCCCCTGACCAGACGGAGGTCAAAGAACTGCTGCTCCAAGTTCCTAACACAGTCCTTTAGGAGCCCCATCTCAACACACCTGGCGCAGATGTGGACGTCTGGAGGGCTATCCGATTCCCTGACCTCCCTCATCTGACATACAGAACCAATACAATGCCCTTGCTTCATACTCCCCCCTTTAGACAGGATTAATATCAACACAATCCGAAATCACTACAAACTGCTGAAATCTGATCGTCAATCAGCTGCTTACCATAGTCCACTTCCCACCAATCTGCGGCTTCCTAAAAAAAACGTCACTGCGAATGGAATGTTATGGATTTAGGTAAAAACAAGCCCTGCGCTGGATTTTAAAGCTTACCGGTCGGGTGTCTCTCCTCCCCCTCCTTCACTTCCAACGGCTCCTGTGGGCCTCTGAGAAAAACAAGCCCCGCGCTTGATTTTAAAGCTTACGGGTCGGGTGTCGCTCTTCTCCGTCCTTCACTTCCAATTGCTCCCTTGGGCCTCTGAGAAAAAAGAGCCCCGCGCTTGATTTTAAAGCTTCCCGGTCGGGTGTCTCATCCATCCCCTTCTTCACTCGCTCCTGTGGGCTCTGCTCTGCGAAAACAAGCCCCGCGCGTTGATTTTAATGCTTACGGTCGGGTGTCGCTCCTCCCCCTCCTTCACAAGCCCAACGGCTCCTGTGGGCCCCCTGAGAAAAACACTTCAGCCGCGCAATCTATCTATCTTCTTATTGCTACCGGTCGGGGGGTCGCTCCTCCCCCTCCTTCACTTCCAACGCTCTATCCTGTGGCCCTGAGAAAAACAATCTATTATCTATCTATCTATCTATCTATCTATCTATTCTATCTATCTATCTATCTATCTATCTATCTATCTATCTATCTATCTCTCTATCTTCTATCTATCTATCATCTATCTACTATTCTATCTATCTATTATCTATTCTATCTATCCTATCTATCTATCTATCTATCTACCTATATCTATCTATCTATCTACAAATCTAACTATCTATCTATCTATCTACTATCTATCTATCTATCTATTTATCTATTATATATCTCTATCTATCTATTCTATCTATCTATCTATTATCTATCTATCTATCTATATTCTCTCTATCTAACATATCTCTATCTATCTATCTTCTATCTATCTATCTATCTATCTATCTATCTATCTCCTCTCTCTATCTATCTATCTATCCTAATCTATCTATCTATCTATCTATCTATCTATCTATCAGTATCTATCTATCTATCTATTCTATCTCACTTCTCTCTATCTCTCTATCTATCTATCTATCTATCTATCTATCTATCTATCTATCTATCTATCTATCTATCTATCTCTCTCTCTATCTCTCTATCTATCTCTTTATCTATCTTTCTATCTATCTCTCTATCTATCTCTCTATCTATCTCTCTATCTATCTCTCTATCGATCTATACATAGCCGTAGATGAGACACATGATGCAGGTCTGGGCGCACTGCGTGGGAAGGGGAACGGGGACCACATTGCGGTTCAAGGCGGCGGGCCGCGGAAGATTGATCAACATGATGTCGTTGTTCCTGGTGTAGTATTCGTATTTGGGATGTCTGATCGCCATCTCCGATTCGATGCGCTGTTCCGACCCTCCGTAGCCGTTACATCATGGTCGCCCAGCTCGACGAACAAGCTGTCGGGGGAGAACGTTAGACGGGGAGAGGGGGTTTAGGGGCCGGACGGGAGGCGGTGACTCTAACTAACACGAAATTATACTCCGTTTAAGAAAGACCTGCAGATTCTGGAAAAATCGAAGGTAGACAAAAATGCTGGAGACACCATATACCCGAGATCACAGCCAATATTGCCCTGTTAGAACATATCATCGCCCTTTTTGCATATATTGCACCTATTTTTCCTGTTTCTCTCCACGTCACCGTCATATGTCACGTTCAATTCCCCCCGACTTACAGTCTGAAGAAGGGGTGTCCAACCTGGAATGTCAACCCATCTTTTTCTCCAGGATCCATGCATTGGGTGGAAGATTGCAACGTTCACGCGGTGGTCCGCCCTGATTTTCGACAATCATCACTCGATGTGCACAAACGGAAGATCAAATTGAACAAGTTGTCCAACAACTTTAGGCTGTGCACGTCACGCGAAAGAAGAAGATGCTGCCTGATCCTCGGGGTAACTCAGCGGGTCAGGTAGCATAACCCTAACCCTTCTTCAGACTGAGAGTCGGGATGAAATGAAACAAGACGGTGGTGTGGAGAGATATTGAACAAATTCATAAACGGTATGCAAAAAAAGTGTCGATGACATGGGAAACAGTCGAATGTTGGCTGTGGTCGAGGTGACAAGTGTTCGACAACCGGTAGATCAGTTGACTCCACGTGGGCTGAGCGAAGGTGTTCTGAGAGTTTTAGCTCAAGGGTTGAGTTTAGAGTTTGAGTTTAGTTTAAATTAGTTTTACTTTAGTTTGTGTAACTGTTAACTTGTTTCTCTGTAAAACCCTTCCCCTACCCTCCCTCCCTACCTCCTCCCTCCCTCCCTCCCTCCCTCCTTTCCCCCTCCCCCCTCCTTCCCTACCTCCCTCCCTCCTACCCGCCGCCATCTCCTCTTCCCAACCCCCCCCCACAAAGCCCACCCACCCTCAAAGCCACCCCCCCCCAGCATCAACACAAAACCCTCCCCCTCCCCCTTTCCCCTCCCCCTTCCCCCCCCCCCCCATCCCCACTCCGACCACACGCACAGCACCATACACGATTTGGAGGAGCACAGCTGCTGATGCTCGCCAAAGGCATCCGCGCCCCTACTGCACACAACATGAAGACCCTTCGCTCTTCGTCATCCTTCGACTCGCCGGCTATGAATACACCCTGGGCACTGTTATCTGAAAAATCTACTTATCTGAAAAGTTCATTTTTTTTCAACTCTAGTGCTGGGGGAGGCTCTCGAGCTATGATCTTTGCTGAGGAGTGCTCGAACCTTACATTCGGCCACGGGTTGAGTTGGAGGACCACGCCTCCCGCAGGGCTACAGGTCGGGGAAGGGTGTGTTGGGGGAGCAGATCCAACGTGTCTGCACTTGATCCAGTTACTATTAAAAGTCTGATCTTGGATGTGTATTCATGTATGTGTTTGTGTGTGTGGTGTGTGTGTGTGTGTGTGTGTGTGTGTGGTGTGTGTGGTGTGTGAGTGTGTGTGTGGTGTGGTGGTGAGTGTGGTGTGTGTGTTCGGCGCGCGCGCGTGCGTGTGTGTGTGTGTGTGTGTGTGGGTCTGTGTGCTTGTGTGTGCCCACCAAGACTTGGAGCTCTTCTACCGTCGTCTCCGCCTCACAACAACCGTTCTTATCCAGGAAATGAGTCACGCCACCATTAATGACCCTTGTCGCGTCTCCGACGTCCCCCCCTCCCATGGACCCCGCCCCCCCACATGGCCCATTTTTCCGGCTTAAGACCTTTTTATCAAACTGCCGGCAGGACCTTCACGCCTCAACTCTTCACTTCCCTGTCTCACTCTAACCTCCCCCCCTGAAGCCACCGACTCACTTCACCGCAACAACCCAGACTGTGTTATCAAAACCAGGCCCGGACATGGGAGGGCCGTGTATCTGGCACGACGATCTCTATTAAATCTGATGCCACACGCCAACTCACGGACACCTCCTCCTAGTTTTATCCTTGACCATGACCCACTGACGTACACCAGGCCACCACTCTATCACCATCACTGACAATCAACTCCGACTCCCTGCCATCCCGAGCCTACAACCTCATCGTTTTTCCCCAGCCCCCACGGGGCCCCCCCCCGCCACCCCCCATTTTAACCTTCTTGTCCCAAAATCCACAAACTGACTGTCCTGATAGACCCATGGTGTCTGCCTCATGCCCTATCCGAACGTATTTTCCACAAATCGCGATTCCATCATATCGCTCCTGTTAAATCCTCTCCCAACCTATGTTCAAGACACCATCAGAACACTCACCGTCATCTCCCCGGACTTCCTCTCTCTAGCCCCCATCCCCCATCTTCACCATAGATGTTCAGTCACTCGAAAACCGTCCATACCCGCACCAAGAGGGTCTCAAGCCCTCCGTCGTCCTCGACCGGAGAACCAACTAATTTCACTCCTCCGCCGAGCGGAGCTGTACTTAACCATAATAACAATTCGTTTTTGACTCCTCCATATCCTCCAAAAAAAAGGCGTAGCTAATGGGCACAAGCGTGGGCCCAAGTTATGCCTGCCTCCTTTGTCGGTACGTCGAACAATCCTTAGATCGAGACATACAGGGCCCCATCCCCCGACCTCACCTCCGCAAACGAGTCCGAACGACTGCATTAGTGCTCCTCCTGCACCCAAACACAATTGACGACTCATCCGTCAACCAGTAACTCCATCCAGCACTCAATGCCGCGGAACATTTCCGACAATTGACCGACCTCACTCTCTCCATCGCTTATCCGACATCCACTAATAAACCCACTGACGTCCCATGGCTATATAACTACACTTCATCTTCCCTCCTGCTTCCCGTAAGTACTCACACCCAATTCCTCCGTCTACGTCGCATCTAGCTCCCAGGATGAGGTGTTCAACACCAGGGCATCGGAAATGTTCTCATTCCTCGGGGAACGTGTTCCCCTCTTCCCCTAATATAGATGAGCGCCACCACACTGTCTCTTCAATACCCGGCAACACTGTCTCCTCGCCCCATCCCCCCACACAGAATAAGGCAGAGGCCCCCTTTGGGGGGGGGGGGGTTTTTATTTCCCCCCCCCCCCCCCTCACCTTCCACCCCACTAGTTTCGCACCAACACACTCCGCTCTGTCCCGCATTAACCACCAGATCCTCTCCCTGTGGCCCGGCAGCCTTCAACACCCCCCCCATGCTGAATCCGAGCTTTCTGTGCTGCGCCTATCCTCCATGGCCCAGAGTGAGCACCACCAGAAATTGAAGGAGCAGCACCTCATACTCGGCTTGGCAATCTGCACCCCAGCGGCTTGAACATTGACTTCCCTCCCATTTCCGGTAGCCCCTTGCTGTCTCCTCTCCTTCTCCTCAGCCCCCCCTCAGCCCTCTAGCTACCTCCTCTTCCATTCTCTCCTCTCTCCCCCCCCCCCCCCGCACCCTGATCAGTCTGAAGACTGGTTTTTTCGGCCCGAAACGTTTAGCGTTATTTCCATCTCTCCATAGATGCTGCCGCACCCGCTGAGTTTCTCCAGAACTTTGTCTACCATCTAACTCTCTATCTATCCAACTATCTATCTATCCATCTGTCCCTGTCTGTCTAGTCTGTCTGTCATACTGTCTGTCAGTCTGTCCGACTGTCTGTCTGTCCTGGTCTTTCTGTCTGTCTGCTGTCTTGTCAGTCTGTCTGACTGTCTGTCTTTCTGTCTAACATTCTATATTTCTCTTTCTAATCTGTTATCTTTTCTATACTTTCTATCTTTCCATCTTTCCATCCTTTCCATCTTTCTATCTTTCCTCTTATCATCTATCATCTATCTATCCATCCATCTATCAATCTATCTATCTATCCATCTATCAATCTATCCATCTATCCATCATCTATCTATCTATCTATCAATCTATCTAATCTACACTCTATCTATTCCATCTATCTCTCTATCTATCCATCTATCTCTATATCTATCCATCTTTTCTCTCTAACTAATCCATTTCTATCTATTCTTATCCTCATCTGTTCTGTCTGTCTGTCTTCCCTGTCTGTCTGTCGGTCTTGTCCTGTCTGTCCTGTCTGTCTGTCACTGTCTGTCTGTCTGTCTGTCTATCTATCCGATCTATCTGTATCTATCTGTCTATCTGTCTGTCTATCTGTTGTCTTTTATCTTTCTATCTGTCTATCTATCTATCTTCCATCTTTCCATTCTTTCCATCTTTCAATCTATCTATCTATCTAACTATCATCTATCCATATCCATCATCTATCTCTATCTTAGCTATCCATTCCATCTTATCTATCCATTATATCTATCTTCCATTATCTATCTATCCATTATCTGTCTATCCATCTATCTGTCTTTCCATCTATCTTCTATCCATCTATCTGTCCTATCTTTCTTGTCTATCTATCTATCTGTCTATCTGTCTGTCTGTCTGTCTGTCTATCTAATCTATCCTCTATCTATCTATCTATCTATCTTGTCTATCCATCTATCTATTATCTATCCATCCATTATCTATCCATCCATCTATCTATCTATCCATCTATCTATCTATACATCTATCTATCCATCTCTCTATCTAACCCCTCTCTCTCTCCTCTCTCTCTCTCTCTCTCTCTCTCTCTCTCTCTCTCTCTCTCTCTCTCTCTCTCTCTCTCTCGCTTCTCTCTCTCTCTCTCTCTCCTTCTCTCTCTCTCTCTCTCTCTCTCTCTCTCTCTCTCTCTCTCGTCTCATCCGGGTCCTTGGTGCGGCTCCAGCCGTAGATGAAACACGTGTCGCAGGTCTGGGCGCACTGCGTGGGAAGGGAAACGGCGACCACATTGCTGTTCAAGGCAGTGGGCCGGGGCAGTTTGGTCAACATGATGTCGTTGTTCCTGGTCTAGTAGTCGGATTTGGGATGTCTGATCACCATCTCCGATTCGATGCACTGTTCCGACCCCTCCATACCCGTGATATCATGGTCGCCCAGGCAAACGAGTTGTCGGGGGGAGTGACGTGGGGGGTAAAGGGTAAGGGAGAACGAAAGACGGGGAGAGGGGGTTTAGGGGCCAGACGGGAGGAGGTGACACTACCTAACACGAAATGTTGCTCCGTTTAAGAAAGAACTGCAGATTCAGGAAAAATCGAAGGTTGACAAAAATGCTGGAGAAACCATGTAGCCGAGATCACAGCCAACATTGGCCTGTTACCCAAATAGAACAAGTTTTTCCCCCGTCAACAAAACAGTGGTTCCGCCGTGTTTCGACAAATGCTGTGGCCACCACACGAAAGAAGAAGAAGAGATGCTGCCTGATCCTCGGGGTAACTCAGTGGTTCAGGCAGCATAACCCTAACCCTTCTTCAGACTGAGAGTGGGGTGAAAAATGGAACGAGGACATAAAGACAGTGATGTGGTGAGAGATTGAACAAATTAATAAAATTATATGCAAAAAAGTGACGAGGACATGGGGAACAGTCCAATGTTGACTGTGGTCGAGGTGATAAGTGTTCGACAACCGGTAGATAAGATGGCTCCACGTGGGCTGAGCGAAGGTGTTCTGAGAGTTTTAGCTCAAGGGTTGTGTTTAGATTTTGAGTTTAGGTTAACATAGAAACATAGAAACATAGAAATTAGGTGCAGGATAGGCCATTCAGCCCTTCGAGCCTGCACCGCCATTCAATATGATCATGGCTGATCATCCAACTCAGTATCCCGTACCTGCCTTCTCTCCATACCCTCTGATCCCCTTAGCCACAAGGGCCACATCCAACTCACTCTTAAATATAGCCAATGAACTGGCCTCAACTACCTCTGTGGCAGAGAGTTCCAGAGACTCACCACTCTCTGTGTGAAGAAAGTCTTTCTCATCTCGGTCTTAAAGGATTTCCCCCTTATCCTTAAGCTGTGACCCTTGTCCTGGACTTCCCAACATCGGGAACAATCTTCCTGCATTCTAGCCTGTCCAAGGTTAAATTACTTTTACTTTAGTTTGTGTATCTGTTACGTTTTTTCTCTGTAAAACCCTTCCCCTCCACCTCCCTTTCCTCTCCTTATCCACTCACGCTCCTCTCTACTTCCGTCCCTCCTTTCCTCCGTCCATCCCTCCCCCCTTCCCTCTCTCCCTCCCGCCTTCCCGCGAGCCATCTCCTCCTCGCTCCCTCCCTCCCTCCCTCTTTCCCTCCCTCCCCGACCTCGCACAGCGCCATACACGGACTAGGAAGAGCACAGGTGCGGATGCTCGCCAAAGGCATCTGCGCCCCGACCGCAGACAACATGAAGACCCTTCTGCTCTTCATCTTCCTCGGATTCGCCGGCAAGTGTGCACACCTGGGCATTCTTCCCGTTTGTCTCCCTCCCCCTCCTCCCTGCCCCTTCCTCTGTCTCCCCTCCTGTCTCCCGACCTCCTCTCTCCCCCTTCTTCAGACTGAGGTGGGAAGAGGGAAACGAGAGATATAGACGATATATATATATACCCCCTCTCCCCTCTCTAACCCTCCCCCTCTCCCACCTCTCTCTCTCTCTCTCTCTCTCTCTCTCTCTCTCTCTCTCTCTCTCTCTCTCTCTCTCTCTCTCTCTCTCTCTCTCTCTCTCTCTCTCTCTCTTTCTTTCTTTCTCTGCCCTTATCTCTATGTCCATCTCTCTGTCTCTGCCCCTCTGTCTCTCTCTCTCTCTCAATCTCTGCCCCCCTATCTCGTGTCTCTGCCCCTTCGCTTTCTTCCCTCTCTCTCTACAGACCCTACCTCTCCCTCTCTAGACGCGCCTGCAATTTGGGGGCAATGCCTAAGTGGATAGGGCGGGGATGGTTTAAAAAGGAGCGAATTAATAATATTAATATAATATCAAGTGGGGTGGTCAGTGTTTGTGTGTCTGGAGCAGCTGGTTCGTGTGTGTGTAAAACGCTCTCTCATCTACCCGCCCCTCTCTCACCCCCACTCTCCCACACATCTCTCCACCCTCTTTCTCAACCTCTCACCCCTTCCTTTCTCCCCCTCTCCAGACCTCTCTTCTCCCCCTCTCTCCCCCGCGTCACCCCCATCTCCTCCTCTCCCCATCTCTCTCTCCTCTCTCTCTCTTCATCTCTCTCCCCTTCTCTCCCCTCTCACGCCCGCCTCGATCCCCTTCTCACGCCCCACTGTATCTACCTCCTCCCCTGCCCCCTTTCTCTCACCCCTCTCTTCCCCCTCTCTACCCCACCTCGCTTCTTTCTACCCCCCCCCCCCCCCAGCAACCGCACATTGAGGGGACGGGACACAAAGGGTCCAACTTGGTCTAGTACATATTAAAGGTCTGAACTTGAATGTGTATTTATTTGTGTGATTATGTGATTCACATCTCCACAAAAAACAACGCCATAACGGTAAAAAAAAATTACATATTCGAGTAGCGATTTTTCCCGTGCAGTCCAAAATCTACTTATCTGAAAAGTTCAGGTTTTATTTTTCGACTTATTACTGAAAATGTTTTAAAATACTTTGAATTTAAAATGGTTTTTATTTTAAAATTTTACTTCGGAGTCACGTGAGTGACTATGTGAAGACCCCGCCAGCATGCATGCGCGTCATATCGTCGAACGCATTGCGGAAGCGACAGTCGGGAGGAGCGCCGCTCCTCCAGCGTAAATTTGTTTAAACTTACTGAAGGTAAATCTTACCTTTCGGGTGAGCGTGGCGACTGGGTGTACTTTCTTTTTCAGAACGGAGGAAGCACCATGGAGTCACATAAGGGAGAGCAGCGGCTAAAACAGCGGCTGTGGAAGCAGCCAGCAGCGTGCCGTCTCTCCAGAGCTGCAGGTGTTGCCAGCAGCTCCAGACTTCTCGCCGCTACAGACCGCGGGTGCGCCGCGGTCTGGGGGCTAACTGCCCGGAAGTCAGAAAGGACCGTTGACTCTCCTGGGTCCGTAGCTGAAGACACCCCGTTCACAGAAGCAACAGCGGGCATCTTTCCCGCAAGAGCGGATGGGGAGCAGTGCTCCAGCGTGACCTGCTTATGCAGGGGCAGAGTCACTGTGGGTGTCCTCGCAGACCCAGGGCAGGATCCTTTCAAGGACAGCCAAATGTCTCACCCTCTTCGCAGGGGAGCATTAGGGGTCAAAGCTGTGCTGACCCTGAAGAAGGGGCAAAGGCTGAACAGTCAACTGTGTTAGGGGTGCCAGAAGAATTGTTGGGCATGGGAAAGCATGCTGTACCAACACAGAAAGGACTGCCTATACATCCCAAGCTGGCAGCCAGTACAAATTACATGGCTGCAAACCAGCTGCATGACAAGCCATCAACTCTACGGCTGGGAAATACTTTGCTCCAGAGAACTGCATTCTCTTAAATTACCAGCAGTCTACAACCCGATCTGGGGCAACATGAGCCCATCTATAAGGAGCCAGGAGGTGAAGCTCCAGAGAATTCTTAAACTGCTGGCTGCTGGAATCACAGCAGTACCAGGACAACTGATGGGGTTCATTTGCCTGAAGAGCTACAAGATGCTGTAGCATACCGTGTAATGCTCAGTACGAGATTAACAGTTACAGGAAGAGCATCAGTAAGCCTGCACTTAATCCCAAATGCGGGATTATGCAGGACACGTAGCACACAGCCGCCAAAATTGCTGTTCGAGACAACTCCCGAAGCTGTTGAAAGACCTGGATGAGGAGGCCAAGGCTATAGGCCTGATCAAGATGCCAAGCACCTCTAAACCCACTATCAGCAGCGACAGCACACCTATACACCCACAAGACATTGTTACTATGGAAGACCATCTGGTGGTGAAAGCTCGAAGGCCGGCCCACCTGCACAGCGGTCTTTTAGATCATAGCCCAGCCCGGCCTTCATGAAAAATGCGCCAACCCCACAACGCAGCAACACAATACCAGAAGAAACAAGGGCAGAGACAACCCACACAACACGGGCGGTAACCATGGAGGCAGATGGGTCTGGTTGGCTCAAAACATTGCATGTCCGATTCATTAAAAGTTGGTGGACGGTTGCACTTGTTTCATCATGTGTGCAGCACTTTTACCTCTGATCCTTTACATACTCGGAAGTATTCAGGGTTACAAAATTGAATTTGTATACGAACTCCCCATCCCAGTTCAGCATACGCCTAGCCGGAAGTTCATACTTTCACAAAAAGAGAGAACAGCAGCCCATGCTGAACGGTTAAGACTAAACACAAAAGGGGTAATTGAGAAGTCAATCAGAGAATCTCAAGAGTTCGTATCAAATATATTTACAAAAAAACAAAAAAGATGGCGGTTGCCGCATCATTATAGATTTGAGCGTACTAAATACTTCCATTCAGTATGCCCATTTCAAAATGGAGACATTTGTCACAAACAAGGATCATCGTAAATATCTGAGATTTATTTGGATGGGACTGCTATGGCAGTGTAAGGCCTTACCCAATGGGTTGTCATCAGCACCCTGGGTGTTTACAAAATTATTGAAACCAGCTTTAGCATACTTAAGGAAACATAACCATATTGTCATGGCTTACCTTGATAATATTCTCATTATAGGTGAGAATTTGGAGATGGCTACATTGGCAGTATCAGCCACAAAACATATTTTTCAAAAGCTGGGATTTATCATACATCCAGATAAATCAAAATTGGAACCCTCCACTACCATGGATTATTTGGGTTTCACTATTGACTCTGTTCATATGTCTATCACCTTGCCAACAAACAAAGTGACAAACTTGATGGGAGTATACAAAAGCCTCACTGGCATGAAGGAACCACCCATTCGGCAAGGAGCCAGAGTGATTGGGAAATTGGTGGCTGCGTTCCCAGCAGCACAATTTGGACCACTCCATTATCAAAACCAGTAAGAGCAAAATATTAGCTTTCAAAAATCATGCAGGCCATTTCGATAAGCCTATGGAACTACCAGGGAAAGCAAAATCAGAAATAAACTGGTGGATAGAAATGCTCAGCATTGTTCTAACCCCTTCACTATCATATATAGTTTTTTTTTCAGAGGCCCACAGGAGCCGTTGGAAGAGGAGGAGGGGGAGGAGCGACACCCGACCGATAAGCTATAAAATCTAGCGCGGGGCTTGTTTTTTCAGAGGCCCACAGGAGCCGTTGGAAGAGGAGGAGGGGGAGGAGCGACACCCGACCAGTAAGCTATAAAATCTAGCGCGGGGCTTGTTTTTTCAGAGGCCCACAGGAGCCGTTGGAAGAGGAGGAGGGGGAGGAGCGACACCCGACCGGTAAGCTATAAAATCTAGCGCGGGGCTTGTTTTTTTCAGAGGCCCACAGGAGCCGTTGGAAGAGGAGGAGGGGGAGGAGCGACACCCGACCGGTAAGCTATGAAATCTAACGCGGGGCTTGTTTTTTCAGAGGCCCACAGGAGCCGTTGGAAGAGGAGGAGGGGGAGGAGCGACACCCGACCGGTAAGCTATAAAATCTAGCGCGGGGCTTGTTTTTTCAGTGGCCCACAGGAGCCGTTGGAAGAGGAGGAGGGGGAGGAGCGACACCCGACCGGTAAGCTATAAAATCTAACGCGGGGCTTGTTTTTTCAGAGGCCCACAGGAGCCGTTGGAAGAGGAGGAGGGGGAGGAGCGACACCCGACCGGTAAGCTATAAAATCTAGCGCGGGGCTTGTTTTTACCCAAACCCATAACATTCCATTTGGAGAAGTGGGTTTTTTTTTGAGGAAGCCGCTGATTGGTGGGAAGTGGACTAGGGAAAGCAGCTGATTGGTGGGAAGTGGACTAGGGAAAGCAGCTGATTTACAGTCAGATCCCAGCAGTTTGTAGTGATTTTATATTGTGTTGCTATTGTATCCTGTGTAAGGGGGGCAGTATGAAGGCCAGGGCAGTGTACTGTTCTGGATGTCAGATGTGGGAGGTCAGGGAATCTGATAGCCCTCCAGACGTACACATCTGCGCCAGGTGTGTCGAGATGGGGCTCCAAAAGGATCGTGTTAGGAACCTGGAGCAGCAGCTCGACGACCTCCGTCTGGTCAGGGAGAGTGAGGAGGTCATAGAGAGGAGCTACAGGGAGGTAGTCACTCCCAGATCACAGGAGGCAGACAAGTGGGTCACGGATAGGAAGGGCAAGGGGCAGAGGCAGGGGCTAGAGAGTACCCCTGTGACCGTACAACTGGAAAATAGGTACTCGGGTTTGAGTACGATTGGAGGGGACAGCCTAGCTGGGGGCAACAACAGCGGCCGGGCCCCCGGCACAGAGACCGGCCCTGATGCTCAGAAGGGTAGCAAAAAGAGGAGGGCAATTGTAATAGGGGACTCTATAGTTAGGGGGTCGGATAGGCGATTCTGTGGACGCAGTCGGGAGACCCGGATGGTAGTTTGCCTCCCTGGTGCCAGGGTCTCGCATGTGTCAGAACGTGTCCAAAAGATTCTGATAAGGGAGGGAGAGGAGCCTGATGTTGTGGTACACATAGGTACCAATGGCATAGGCAGAAAAAGTGACGAGGTACTGAAGGGAGACTTTAGGGAGTTGGGGGGAAAGTTAAAGAGAAGGACCAAAATGGTAACGATTTCAGGATTACTGCCTGTGCCGCGTGACAGTGAGAGTAGGAATGAAATGAGGTGGAGGCTAAATGCGTGGCTGAGGGACTGGTGCAGTGGGCAGCGATTCAAGTTTCTTGATCACTGGGACCTCTTTTGGGGAAGGCATGATCTGTACGCAGAGGACGGGTTGCACTTGAACCCGAAGGGGACCAATATCCTTGCAGGGAGATTTGCAAAGGCTACTGGGGAGACTTTAAACTAGAAAGGCTGGGGGGAGGGACTCGGGTAGAGGGGGCTAGGGGACAGGTTGTGGGGCAAGAGGCAGAGAAGGGAAGCACTCGGGCCCAAAATGTAGGCGAGAAAGATGAAAACGATAATAGACAGAGAATAAAGGATGGTGGGTTTATAAAATGTGCATATTTTAATGCTAGGAGCATTGTAAGTAAGGTGGATGAACTTAGAGCCTGGATTGACACCTGGAAATATGATGTTGTGGCAATCAGTGAAACATGGTTGCAGGAGGGCTGTGATTGGAAACTAAATATTCCAGGATTTCGTTGCTTCCGGGGTGATAGAATTGGAGGGACCAGAGGTGGAGGTGTTGCATTGCTTGTCAGAGAGGATATTACAGCAGTGATTTGGCAGGATAGATTAGAGGGTTCGTCTAGGGAGGCTATTTGGGTGGAACTGAGAAGGGGGAACGGTGTAGCAACACTTTTAGGGGTGTACTATAGACCGCCAAATGGGGAGCGAGAATTGGAAGAGCAAATATGTAAGGAGATAGCAGATATTAGTAGTAAGCACAAGGTAGTGATTGTGGGAGATTTCAATTTCCCAAAAATAGACTGGGAAACACATTCTGTAAATGGGCTGGATGGTTTGGAGTTTGTAAAATGTGTGCAGGATTGTTTTTTGCAGCAGTACATAGAGGTACCGACCAGAGAAGGGGCAGTGCTGGACCTCCTGTTAGGAAATGAGGCAGGACAGGTGACGGAGGTATGCGTTGGTGAGCACTTCGGGACCAGTGATCACAATACCATTAGTTTCAATATAATTATGGAGCGAGTCAGGACCTAGAGTGGAGATTTTTGATTGGAGAAAGGCTAACTTTGAGGGAATGCGTGAGGATTTTAAAGGAGTGAATTGGGACACGTTGTTTCATGGGAAGGATGTAGAAGAGAAATGGAGGACATTTAAAGGGGAAATTGTAAGAGTACAGAATCTTTATGTCCCTGTTAGGTTGAAAGGAAATAGTAAAAATTGGAAAGAGCCATGGTTTTCAAGGGAAATTAGACACTTGTTTCGAAAAAAGAGAGATATCTACAATATTTATAGGAGGCATGGAGTAAATGAGGTGCTAGAGGAGTATAAAGAATGTAAAAAGAATCTTAAGAAAGAAATTAGGAAGGCTAAAAGAAGATATGAGGTTGCTTTGGCAAGAAAGGCGAAAGTAAATCCAAAGGGTTTCTACAGCTATATTAATAGCAAAAGGATAACGAGGGATAAAATTGGACCATTAGAGAACCAGAATGGACAGCTATCTGCAGAGCCAAAAGAGATGGGGGAGATATTGAACAATTTCTTTTCTTCGGTATTCCCCAAGGAGAAGGATATTGAACTCTGTGAGGTAAGGGGAAAAAAGTAGAGTAGCTATGGAAACTATGAGATTCAAAGAGGAGGACGTACTGACACTTTTGAAAAATATAAAGGTGGATAAGTCTCCAGGTCCTGACAGGATATTCCCTAGGACATTGAGGGAAGTTAGTGTAGAAATAGCAGGAGCTATGACAGAAATATTTCAAATGTCATTAGAAACGGGAATAGTGCCAGAGGATTGGCGTACTGCGCATGTTGTTCCATTGTTTAAAAAGGGTTCAAAGAATAAACCTAGCAATTATAGACCTATTAGTTTGACGTCAGTGGTGGGCAAATTAATGGAAAGGATACTTAGAGATAATATATATAAGCATCTGGATAAACAGGGTCTGATCAGGAACAGTCAACATGGATTTGTGCCTGGAAGGTCATGTTTGACAAACCTTCTTGAATTTTTTGAAGCGGTAACTAGGGAAATTGATGAGGGTAAAGCAGTGGATGTTGTCTATATGGATTTCAGTAAGGCCTTTGACAAGGTTCCCCATGGAAGGTTGGTTCAGAAGGTTCAATCTTTGGGTGTTAATGGCGGAGTAGCAAGATGGATTCAACAGTGGCTGAATGGGAGATGTCAGAGAGTAATGGTGGATGGCTGTTTGTCAGGTTGGAAGCCGGTGACCAGTGGGGTGCCTCAGGGATCTGTGTTGGGTCCACTGTTGTTTGTCATGTACATCAATGATCTGGATGATGGGGTGGAAAATTGGATAAGTAAGTATGCAGATGATACTAAGATAGGTGGTATTGTGGATAATGAAGTAGATTCTCAAAGTCTACAGAGAGATTTGGGCCATTTGGAAAAGTGGGCTGAAAGATGGCAGATGGAGTTTAATGCTGATAAGTGTGAAGTGCTACATCTTGGCAGGACAAATCAAAATAGGACGTACATGGTAAATGGTAGGGAATTGAGGAATGCTGTGGAACAGAGGGATCTAGGAATAACTGTGCATAGTTCCCTGAAGGTGGAATCGCATGTAGATAGGGTGGTAAAGAAAGCCTTTGGTGTGCTGGCCTTTATAAATCAGAGCATTGAATATAGGAGTAGGGAAGTAATGTTAAAATTGTACAAGGCATTGGTAAGACCAATTCTGGAGTATGGTGTACAATTTTGGTCGCCTAGTTATAGGAAGGATGTCAACAAAATAGAGAGAGTACAGAGGAGATTTACTAGAATGTTGCCAGGGTTCCAGCAACTATGTTACAGAGAAAGGTTGAACAAGTTAGGTCTTTATTCTTTGGAGCGCAGAAGGTTAAGGGGGGACTTGATTGAGGTCTTTAAAATGATGAAAGGGATAGACAGAGTTGACGTGGATAAGCTTTTCCCATTGAGGGTAGGGAAGATTCAAACAAGAGGGCATGACATGAGAATTAAGGGACAGAAGTTTAGGGGTAACGTGAGGGGGAACTTCTTTACTCAGAGGGTGGTGGCTGTGTGGAATGAGCTTCCAGCAGAGGTGGTGGAGGCAGGATCGATTTTAACATTTAAAAGTAAAGTGGATAGGTATATGGACGTGAAGGGAATGGAGGGGTATGGTCTGAGTGCAGGTAGATGGGACTAGGGGAAAACAAATGGTCGGCACGGACTGGAAGGGCCGAGAGGGCCTGTCTCCGTGCTGTAATTGTTATATGGTTATATGGTTATATCCCTTGGTTACATTACAGACTGATGCCAGTGCTAAAGGTTGGGGAGCAACTAATACCACCACAAGTTGTGGTGGCAGGTGGAGTGCACAAAAATTAACCCTGTTTGAAGCACTAGGGATTAATTATCGAGAAATGCTGGGAGCATTTCATGGACTCAGGGCCTACTGCTCAGATATGCACCGGTGCATGTACGGTACACATTGATAGTACCACAGTGGTGGCCTATATTAATCATTTGGGTGGAGCAAAGTCGATATCATGTGATGAATTGGCTAATAATATCTGGCACTGGTGTCTGGGAGAGAGATTGGATCTCAGCCACTTACCTTTCAGGTAAGCTAAATACAGTGGCAGACACCAGGTCGCGTAAATTCAACGACAACATTGAATGGATGTTGGATCGGAAAGTGTTTACAGATATTATATAACGGTATGGGACACCAGATATCGACCTTTTTGCATCCAGACTAATTCACCAACTACCAACTTGCTTGGGAACCAGACCCAGGGGCAGCAGCCATGGGCGCTTTCTCGCTGCATTGGGGGGAATTGTTTTGCTATGCATTTCCCCCCTTCTGCCTCATCACTCGGGTCTTACAAAATTAAACAAGACTCCGCAACGGGTACCATGGTTCACAGCAGTAAAAAAGATGGCCTCAGAACCCTGCATCCGGATCAACAAACGGCCGAGTTTGTTGGTACACCCCGTGACAAGGGAGAAGTCATCCGTGCCATGACCGTATGAACTTGTTGATTTGCAGATTCTGAACAGGCCATTCCTGGGATACGGACTCTCCGACAGGTCGATCAATGCCATCTCAGCGTCATGCAGGGAGTCAACGAGAAGACAGTACCTGACATATGTCAGGAAATGGGAAGTATTCTGCACCAGGACGAACTCTACATATGAAGTGCTGGAGTTCTGGCCACCCTTCATTTCGATGAAAGATTGAGTTACAGTGCCATTATTGTGGAAGGAGTGCGCTATCTAATATCTGGGCAGAGGGAGTGATCACCTGGCTATAGGATCTCACCCACTAGTACCTAAACTAATGAGCGGTATTTTTACTCTAATCCTCACAGGCCCAGATACACCCATACATGGGACATAGGCATAGTATTAACTATGTTACGAGGATGGGCACCCATATCGGGGCTCACTCTGGACAAACTAACATCCTAGATGGGAATGATTATGGCACTTGGATCAGCACTACGGGTCCAGTCCTTACACAAGCTAAGTATGGACGCCATGTATGTCACAAATGGCAGATAACCTGCTACATACAGGGATACTGAAACACGACCGACCCAGTTCCTCTGGCCAATAGTAGAGTTCTGGCCTATCCTGCAGATAGTCGGCTCTGCACAGTGACACATATTTTGCAATATATAGAGTCACCAGGACACTTAGGGACACGGAGAGAGCTTTTCTCATAAGCCATAAACGCCCTCACCAAAAGGTCACAGTGCAAACCATATCCAGATGGTTAGCGTGATATTACGTGCAGCAGTAGATACTAATGTTTTCGAATCTCACTCCACCAGGGCTGCATCTACATCGGCGGCTAGGATGATGGGAGTTCCTATGGACCACATCCTTGCCACAGCGGGGTGGAGCAATGAACGAATTTCAACGCTTTACGATGAGGGGTTACGTGCCCTCCGCTCCCTAAACCCTCTATTATAAAGTTCAACTGGTATGGAAGTTCTCTCATATCTTACTATATTAGTCCACTGTGGTATCTGTGATTTCACACCACTGCTTTGAAGAATGTCGCGCATGCATGCTGGCGGGGTCTTCACGTAATCACTCATCGTAACTCCTCATAAAATAAAGATAAAACTTCAAACTGGTAAGTTCTCATTTAATCTTACTATCATTCCTCACAGCTGCCAACACAATTTGATACGAAGTAACAAGACAGGAACACTGCCAGCAACACTCTGAATGTTCAGCTCAATGGCGTCTCACAGCAAGTGCACCCGACATTTGCAACAATGTTGCCATCATAGATCCTGGCAGGACAGGAAGGGGAGTGTCAATTTGTATTGCAATTGGGGATGGAGAATTGTTTTTCACTCTAGTGCTCGGGGAGGCTCTGGAGCTAAGATCTTTGCAGAGGAGTGCTCGAATCTTACCTTTGGCCATGGGTTGAGTTGGAGGACCACGCCTCCCAGGGGGGCTGCAGGTCGGGGAAGGGTGCGTTGGGGGAGCCGATCCAACGAGTCTGTACTTGATCCAGTAAATATTAAACGTCTGATCTTGGGATGTGTATTAATTTGTGCGTGTGTGTGCGTGTGTGTGCGCGTGTATGCGCGTGTATGCGCGCGCGTGTGTGTGTGTGTGTGTGTGTGTACGTGTGTGCGCGTGTGCGCGTGTGCGCGTGTGTGTGCGTGTGTGTGTTATCTCATCTTCGCGAACAAATGACGCGATAACGGTAATTCCCATAGACATTTTTCCCGTGGATGCCGAATCACCTTATCAGAAAATGACATGCTTCTTTTCTCGAGTTATTAATGAAATTGTTCAAAAATCTGTTAAAACTTTGAATTTAAAAACGGCACTCCTTCGCTGATGACGTCACAGTGGGTCTGCGTGCCGTTCTTCCTCGCGCTACTGGTGAAGTCACCCCCCCCTCCGACCACTACCCATCCCGTTATACAAATGACGCAGAAAGAACGAGCAAATCCTTTGGTTGACGCTGCCGGAGATGCTGTTGCACCCTGCACTGAACCCGTATCCCTCACTGTGCTTCTGTGTCCCTCTCTGTGTCCCTGTGTCCCTCTCTGTGCCTCTGCATCCCTCGGTGTGCCACTGTGTCCCTCCCTGTGCCTTTCTCTCTCTCTCTCTCTCTCTCTCTCTCTCTCTCTCTCTCTCTCTCTCTCTCTCTCTGACTCTGTGCAATCTCTGTGCCTCTGTGTCCCTTTATGTGCCTCTGTGTCTCTCCGTGTCCCTCTGTGTACCTCTGTGTCCCTCTCTGTGCCAATGTGTACCTCTCTCTCTCTCCACCCCCTCCCTCTCTAACCATGACTGCGAGTTGGGGACTATGAGTGGATAGCGCGGTGGATGGGGTAAAATGAGCGAATTAATAATACTAATATAATATCAAGGGGCTGGTTAGTGTGTGTGTGTGTGTGTGTGTGTGTGTGTGTGTGTGTGTGTGTGTCTATGCGTGCGTGCGTGCTTGCGTGCGCGTGTGTCTGTGTCTGTGTCTGTGTGTGTCTAGGATAGTGTTAGTGTGAACGGGATGAGCGCTCGACGGCGGTCACGCTGGCGCAGCGGTAGAGTTGCTGCCTTCAAGCGAATGCAGCGCCGGACACCCGGGTTCGATCCTGACTACGGGTGCCGCTGCCTCTCCTTGTTGACTTTGTATTTGACTTCGATCCTCGTCTATAACGTTTAGTGATCCCGAGAACTTTGGACGAAGATTTGTATTTTGTCTGTTTTATCTGCTCGATTATTTTGAGATGATGTATTGATTTGGGGTGAACCGTCGATTTGAAATGCTCCGTGAAAGTATATGAAGACAGTATATGCCGTATTGCCTTTGGGCTTTATAAATATTGATATGATTTGCAATTGAGTCTGAATATCTAAGTTACTTCAGAATGGTTCCTAGTTCTGAGAAACTATGTGTTCAGGCGCATTATTGTCGCAGTGAGAGTGAGAGCTATATTTCTCCGCCGCTCTGTTGTGAGTCAAAGATGTTCCTGCCAGAAGACGATCGAATCCGTCGGGTCATTCTTTGTCTTAGTGGAACAATGTGGCGGTGCTCTTGTTGGTAGTGTGGTAATGGGAGCGGGGCTCGTTATCGTGCGAGGCGGGCTTTGGGTCCAAAAACTGCTGGGGATTCGGTGGGACAGAAGAAGAGATCCTCGTGGCAGAATGGGAGGTCATACCAGGGTCACAAGCGTCATCAGTGCATCTTATTCACGAACTTTTTTACTCGTGGACATTTTTCATCAGGCCAGAAAAACGCCCCGTCCTACTTGATGCCACGAGTACCTACAGATAGCATTGCGAACTATCTACGATGTACGACCTATTACGATATCGTAACGACCATGCTGCCAGTATGAATCATTGGCAAACTCGGCAGAGGTCGTGAATTATGTCCCTTCATTTTTACCTTTTGCTTACCACTCTTTCAATGTTACTTGTTATTACTTGATGTCAAGGCAGGTCTAACTTTTCTTAAAGTGGTGATAACACCTTTATACGCATTAATCGTGTAAATGATGGCGACAAGAGGGAAAGGAGCTTCTCCAAGGAACGAGCGTGGGACAGGCACATATTGTGACTCTGGAATCTTAGAAGCAACATCGAAAATGAACGATGAACTGAAAAATGAAATGCACACAAGATTCTGCGGTTTTGAAGAAATGGTGAGAGGAACTTTCAGAAAATTGAAGGAAGTTCAAGTCAAGCTGATTATGTTACAAGATGAATTTCGTGAGCAGAAGGGATAAATTGATAACTTGCGAACCCTGGGCCAGGAGAAAGATTTGAAGATTGAAAATCTGGATTGAAGAATGAATACTCGGGCACTCCAGCAATACAAGATTAAAAATATGGATCTGCAAAACTGAAGCCGTCGACTGAATTTCCGAGTTGTTGGTTTGCCGGAAGATCAAGAAGGAGATAAAGTTATAAAATATGCTTTTAAAATGACTTTCAACTTGAGCGCTATGAAAATCTTCCAATTTTGGATAACGCGCACAGGATCGGGAATAAATCTCGTCCGCAAGATAAACCGAGACATTTGATTGTTCGGTTTCACTTCTTGCAGATGAAGGGAAATATTCTCCAGGCAACAAAACATTTGGGCATGGTTGAATATAAAGGATGCAAGTTTCGGTTTGTTCCTGATTACAGCCATGAGCTTTTAGAATTAAGAAAGTATTTCCATAATGTAATGTCTGAGTTGTTTAAGAAAAAGTTGCGCCCTTCCTTACTTTATCCAGCTAGACTGCGTATACGACTATTTAATAATAACATTCCATTTTTTTTAACAAGCCTCTGGAGGCTTATGAGCGTGAAGCCGCGACCGGGAGCTACTGATAGCTGATTAAGTTATAATTGGAGATTTACTGGTCCTATTTTCACAATACGTCGTTTTGTAATGATTAAGAATTTAATTGGATGAGTGTTTTGTTTTTTCTTTTTAGGATTTTAGTATGATGGTATCAAACAACAACTTTTACCGTCTTTAAGATACTGTTAATTTAATGTAATGGTATTATATATTAATGTTTAAGATTGTCTTTGTTAGCCTTCCCATTTTTAAAATTGAAGAATTTTTCCCCTGTCTTTAGACAAACAAAATGAATGCAGTTCTTGTTTTTCATACTCTGACCTTAGCTAAATAATATGAAGTAGCTCTTGTGTTCCACAGTTAACACGTACTTTTTACCCATAACATTAATTTTGTTTTGGCTATTGAGTGGTAAATATGCCTTTTTTTCCATCGGGTGCTGTCGGTAGAAGAGATGGGGGTAGGGAAGGGATGAGATAGCGTGCTGACTGTCTACTGGTCAGTTTCGTGATTTGCATGATGAGGGGGGGGGGGTCTTTCGCTTCTACCTTAGTGTTTTTGTATGTGCAGAATCTGAGCTACAAAAAGTCTGAAATGTCGTCACTTCTGCCGTCGCCCTAGATTTTTCTCCTTACAGTATCATGAACTATTATGCTTTAAGAAATTAACCCTTTACACTCCACATGATTTTTTACAAACAATATGGATAAAATTATTAACTTATTTCATGGAATGTGAATGGTTTGAACCATCGAATTGAGAGGATTTTTTTTTTAAGTTTTGTTTAGACAAAATCCCCAGATTATCTTTGCTCAGGAAACCCATGTAACGCAAAACGAAAATCAACGATTTTTCAAGTTTTGGAAAGGACAGCAGTTTAGGTGGCTAAGGTGAAAGAAATCTTTAATTTTATTGACTCTTCAATTCCGTTTGTTCATTCTGAAACAATTTCTGATCAATATGCCAGATTTTTGGTGATTATTGGTGTCCTTCATAACCATAAAAATTGCTATGGTGAATGTGTATGCACCTAATATTGATCTCCCATAGGATGTCAAAAAGTTAATTGCATACTTTCCTATTTTAAATGAATATTTTTAAATAATGGGTGGAGATTCTAGCTGCTGTTTGAACCCCTCGATGGACAGGTCTGCATCTAATCGTGTGCTTTCAAATGAATCAGCTAGTTTTATCAATTATTTTTTTATTTGACTCTGGAATGTTAGAAGTCTGGAGATTCTTAACCCAAATGACAAAAAATTGTATTTGTTCTCTCATGTATATCATAGTTACTCTAGGATTGACTACTTTATAATAGATTCTCGGCTAGTTTCATCGGTTTCAATGCAATTTTTATTTCTGATCAGGCACCATTGAAACTATCAATCAAACGACCTGATTCTATGTTTAGTGCTAAACAATGGCGATTTGATGCTACTCTGCCTCAAGATCTAAATTTTGTTAATTTTATTAAAGATCAGATTGTTTTTTTTCTTCTTAACAAATTCTACTGAAGAAATATCCAATGGTGTAGTCTGGGATGCTTTTAAGACATATATACGTGGACGATGTATGTCATACTCCGCGGGATTTAACAAAAAACTAAAAATAAAAAACGTATATTGCATGATGAGATCTAAAAAAATGATAAACAAATATTCAAAAGCTCCCAGTTTCGAGCTCTATAGGAATAGAATTGAACTTCAATTGATACATGATGTGTTATTAGTTTCACCGATTGAGAATCAGCTACTTCAAACCAAAAGTCAATTTTACATCCATAGCGAAAAACCAGGTCAATTACTCGCTAATCACTTGAAAGCGGTGTCGGCCTAACGTCAGATTACTAAAGTGAGTAACCAGGATGCTACACTGACTGTAGACCATGATGAAATTAATAAATTCTTTCAGGAATTCTATACCTCCCTATACCAATCAGAATTTCCTGCGGATTCCAATATGAGTTTTTAAAGAAACTGAACTTCCCAAATTTACCACATCATGAGTCTATGTTGTTAGACGAACCCATCACAGAGGATGAAATACAGAAAGCAATCCTTTTGATTAATTCTAGTAAAGCTCCTGGTTTAGATGGGTTCACATTGGAATTTTAAAGTATTCCTCAAGTTTATTGTCACCCTGGCTATGCAAGGTTTCGAAAGAAGCCTTTTTCATGAATAGATTACCACAACCCTTTTATGAAGCAACAATTGTTTTAATTCTGAAAAAAGACAAAGATCCCATAGAAGTGACATCATATAGCCCTATATCACTGTTAAATGTAGATTATAAAATTATTTCCAAAATATTAGCTGTGAGATTGGAAAATATTTTACCGCAAATTATTTCTGAAATCGGACAGGTTTTATTAAAAATCTTTACTCATATTTTAACGTTAGGATATTAATGAATATCGTATATACAGCGTTAAATAATTTGTTCTAGAATGTATCATTTCACTTGAAGCTGGGAAGGCGTTTGATAGAGTAGTATAAGAACATTTTAAGATTAGTCCAAATGTTATTATTTTGCATCAAGCTGATATATCATAACCCTCGGGCTTCTTTACTTACCAATAATCAGAGATCCCCTTTTTTCAAGCTCTTTCGATGTAGTAGACAGGGCTATCCTTTAAGTCCTTTAATGTTTGATATTGCTTTGGAACCTTTGAGCACCGCTATTAGAGAATCCCCTAATATTTATGGTATTTTCCGTGGAAATAAGACACATTAGCTATCTCGTTATGCATCTGTTATTATTCATTTCTAACCCTGAGAAATGTATTCCGGCAATAGTAGCTTTACTTCATCAATTTTGTATTTTTTTCTGGTTATAACTAAATCTTAATAAGAGTGAGCTCTTTCCATTAAACAATCTAGTTTCGAATTATGGACAGTTTCCGTTTAGATTGACTACCAAATGTTTTACTTATATAGGCATTAAGATTACCAAGAAACACAAGGATAAATGTCAAGCCAATTTTACGCCATTAATTGACCACATCAAACAACAGTTCACTTAATGGTCACCAATGTCCTTATCTCTAATTGAACGAATCAATGCTATTAAAATTTTAATCTTACCCAAATTTTTATATAAATTGAACGAGATTCTATGCAAGGGCTATCATTAGCTTCTATTCTAGGGGCCTCGTTACCTTTTACGATTACGAGATTGAATAAATATACGACTAACCAAATATTAATACATACACTTCGAATATGGTTTCAATTTAGTAGGTTTTTGGGTTAAATGATTTTATTTTATCGAGTCCTATCATATCTATTTTTTTCTTCCAAACATCTAGCACTGATCAAGCCTTTTTGTTATGGAAGAGGAAGGGATTAGTAGCTATTCGTGATGTGTTTTCAGAGGGTTGTTTTGTGTTTTTTGAACAACTCCCCAATAAATATAATTTACCTTACTTACATGTTTGAAGACATTTACAAATTAGACATATTTTGAGGGCCAATCTACCCTTTTTTCCGTTACCACATTAATTTTGGGAAAAAATATATATTTGAACCCTTATCAGAAGGGCTTTATAACGACTATTTATGTGTTGATTTTGAAATTTTTAAAAGATACATTTGATAAAAATTAAGAATGACTGGGAAAGAGAACTTCAAAATGTCTTTATCTATAGGGAAATGGGAGAGGATTCATCAATTAGTTAATACTTCCTCAATGTGTGCAAGGCACGCTTTGATACAATTCAAGGTCGTTCACAGAGCGCATATGTCAAAAGATAAGTTAGCTCGTTTTTATCGTCAAATAAATCCTACCTGTCACATAAGTAATTCTGAAGTGGCCTTATAAGTGGCCTCATTGACATATGTTTTGGTCCTGCCCAATTTTGGAAAAATATTGAAAAGACATTTCGGATATTCTGAAACTCTGTCGTTTTAGGTATTGATTGACAATCTCACCCTATTACAGCAATTTTGGGGGCTACCAATGTTAGATTCTATCCATCTGTCCTGTTCCGCCCATCGCCTGATTGCTTTTACCGCATTAATTGCCAGAAGATCGATGTGATTTAAATGGAAAGGTTCCAATCCTCCGACCACAGTCCAGTGGTACTCTGAAACATAGAAAATAGGTACAGGAGGAGGCCATTCCGCCCTTCGAGCCAGCGCCGCCATTCATTGTGATCATGACTGATCGTCCGCTATCAATTACCCGTGCCTGCCTTCTCCCCATATCCCTTGACTCCACTAGCCCCTAGAGCTCTATCCAACTCTCTCTTAAATCCATCCAGTGATTTGGTCTCCACTGCCCTCTGTGGCAGGGAATTCCATAAATTCCCAACTCTCTGGGTAAAAAATGTTTTTCTCTCCTCAGTCCTAAATTACCTCCCCTTTATTCTAAGGCTGTGGCCCCTGTTTATGGACACCCAACATTGAGATTTTTTTTCCAGTATCTAGCTTGTCCAGTCTTTTTATAATTTTATATGCTTCTATAAGATTTCCCCCTCATCCTTCTAAACTCCAGTGAATACGTCTAGTCTTTTCAATCTTTCCTCATATGACAGTCCCGCCATCCCAGGGATCAATCTCGTGAACCTACGCTGCACTGCCTCAATCACAAAGATGTCCTTACTCAAATTAGGAGACCAAAACTGTACACAATACTCCAGATGTGGTCTCATCAGAGCCCTATAAAACTGCAGAAGAACCTCTTTACTCCAGTACTGAAATCCTCTTGTTTTGAAGGCCAACATTCCATTAGCATTCCTCACTGCCTGCTGTACCTGCACGCCAACTTTCAGTGACTGGTGTACAAGGACACCCAGGTCTCGCTGCACCTCCCCCTTACCTAACTAACACCATTGAGATAATAAGCTGCCCCCTTGTTTTGCCGTCAGAGTGGATAACCTCTCATTTATCTATATTATACTGCATCTGCCACGCATCTGCCCACGCACTCAACCTGTCCAGGTTCCCCTGCAACCTCCTAACATCCTCTTCACAGTTCACACTGCCACACAGCTTTGTGTCATCCGCAAACTTGCTAGTGTTGCTCCTAATTCCCTCTCCAAATCATTAATATATATGGTAAACAGTTTTGGCCCCAACACCGAGCCTTGCGGCACTCCACTCGCCACTGCCTGCCATTCTGAAAATGACCCGTTCACTCCGACTCTTTGCTTCCGGTCTGCCAACCAATTCTCTATCCATGTCAACACCCTACCCCATCCAATATCATGTGCTCTAATTTTAGTCACCAGTCTCCCGTACGGGACCTTATCAAAGGCTTTCTGAAAGTCTAGATACACTACATCCACTGGCACCCCTTCATCCATTTTAATTGTCACATCCTCAAATAAATTCCAGAAGATTAGTCAAGCGTGACTTCCCTTTCATAAATCCATGTTGACTTGGAGTAATCCTTTTACTGCTATCCAAATGCTGCGTTATTACCTCTTTAATAATTGACTCCGGCATCTTTCCCACCACCGAAGTCATGGTAACTGGTCTGTAATTCCCCGTTTTCTCTCTCGCTCCTTTCTTGAAAAGTGGGATAACATTAGCTATCCTGCAAACCACAGGAACTGATTCTAAATCTATTGAACATTGGAAAATGATCACCAATGCGTCCACTATTTCTAGAGCCACCTCCCTGAGGAGCCTGGGATACAGACCATCAGACCCAGGGGATTTATCATCCTTCAGTCCTATTAGCCTACCCAATACTATTTCTCGCCTAATGAAAATTTATTTCAGTTCCTCTACCCCCTTAGATCTTCTGTCCTCCAGTACATCTGGCAGATTGTTTGTGTCCTCCTTAGTGAAGACAGATCCGAAGTACCTATTCAACTCTTCTGCCATTTCCTTGTTGCCCATAATTATCTCACCCGTGTCTGCCTTCAAGGGACCCACATTTGACTTTGCTACCTTTTTTCCCTTAACGTATCTAAAGAAGCTTTTACTGTCCTTCCTTATATTCCTGCCCAGTTTCCCCCCATACTTCATCTTTTCAGCCCGTATTGCCCGTTTTGTTTCCTTCTGTTGTCCTATGAATGTTTCCTAATCCTCTGGCTTCCGGCTACTATTTGCTGTGTTATACATCTTTTCCTTTAGTTTTATTCTAACTTCTCTTGTCAGCCACGGTTGCCTCCTACTCCTCTTAGAATCTTTCTTTCTTTTTGGAATGAAATGATCCTGCATCTTCCGGATTATGCCCATAAATTCCTGCCATTGCTGTTCAACCGTCATTCCTGCTAGGATCCCTTTCCAGTCCACTTTGGCCAGCTCATCTCTCATGCCTTCAGAGTCCCCTTTGTTCAACTGCATCACTGCCACTTCCGATTTAACGTTCTCCTTCTCAAATTGCTGATTAAAACTAATCATATTATGGTCACTACCTCCAATCGGTTCCTTTACCTCGAGTTATCTTATCATATCTGGTTCATTGGACAACACCAATTCCAGAATTGCCTTTTCTCTGGTCGGCTCCATTACAAGCTGCTCTAAGAATCCATCTCGGAGGCATTCTACAAACTCTCTTCCTTGGGGTCCTGAACCACCCTGATTTTCCCAGTCTACCTGCATATTGATATCCACCCCCCCCCCCCCCCCTCACCACAGTGGCATTACCTTTGTTACATGCCAGTTTTAACTCCTGTTGCAACTTACACCGTACATCCGGGCTAGTATTTGGGGGATAACACATCCACAGGTTCTCCCTTATCCACTCTACTAGTTACATCCTCAAAAATTCTACAAGATTCCTCAGACATGATTTACCTTTCATAAATCCATGCTGACTTTGCCCAATGATTTCACCGCTCTCCAAATGTGCTGCTATCCCATCTTTAATAACTGACTCAAGCATTTTCCCCACTACCGATGTTAGACTACTTGGTCTGTAATTCCCCGTTTTCTCTCTCCCTTCCTTTTAAGAAGTGGGGTTACATTAGCTACCCTCCAATCCTCAGATACTACTCCAGAATCTAAAGAGTTTTGAAACATTATCACAAATGCATGCACTATTTCTGGGGCTACTTCATTAAGTACTCTGGGATGCAACCTATATGGCCCTGGGGATGTATCGGCCTTTAATCCATTCTAACACTTCCCGCATAACCTGGATTTCACTCAGTTCCTCCATCTCATTTGAACCCCGGTCCCCTGCTATTTCCGGCAGATTATTTATGTCTTCCTTTGTGAAGACAGAACCAAAGTAGTTATTCAACTGGTCTGCCATGTCCTTGTTCCCCATGATCAATTCACCAGTTTCTGACTGCAAGGGACATACATTTCCTTTAACTAATCTTTTTCTCTTCACATACCTATAAAAGCTTTTGCAGTCCATTTTTATGTTCCGTGACGGTATTCTTTCATAATCAATTTTCCCTTTCCTAATTAAGCACTTTGTCCTCCTCTGCTAGACTCTGAATTTCTCCCAGTCCTCTGGTAGGGTGATTTTTCTGGCTAATTTGTATGCTTCATCTTTAGTTTTGATACAATCCCTGATTTCCCTTGTTATCCACGGATGCACTACCTTCCCTGATTTATTATTTTGCCAAACTGGGATGAACAATTGTTGTAGTTCATCCATGCAGTCATTAAATGCCTTCCATTGCATATCCACCGTCAACCCTTTAAGAATCATTTGCTTGTCTATTTTGGCCAATTCACGTCTCATACACTCAAAGTTACCTTTCTTTAAGTTCAGAACCCTTGTTTCTGAATTAAAAATGTCACTCTCCATCCTAATGAAGAACTCAAACATATTATGGTCACTCTTGCCCAAGGGTCCACGCCCAACAAGACTGCTAACTAACCCTTCCTCATTACTCAGCACCCAGTCTAGAATAGCCTGCTCTCTCGTTGGTTCCTCTACATGTTGGTTTAGAAAACTATCCCGCATACATTCCAAAAAATCCTCTTCCTCCTGCCAATTTGATTCACCCAATCTATATGTCGATTGAAGTCAACCATTATAACTGTTTTACCCTTGTTGCACGCATTTGTAATTTCATGTTTGATGCCATCCCCAACTCCACTACAACTGTAAGGTGGAATGTACACATCTCCCGCTAGCGTTTTCTGCCCCTTAGTGTTTCGCAGCTCTACCCATATCGATTCCACATCCTCCAAGCTAACGTCTTTCCTTTCTATGGCGTTAATCTCCTCTCTAACCAGCAACGTTACTCCACTTCCTTTTCCTTTCTGTCTATCCCTCCTGCATATTGAATATCCCTGGATGTTCAGCTCACAGCCTTGGTCACCCTGGAGCCATATCCCCGTGATCCCAACTGTATCATATTCATTAATAACTATCTGCACATTCAACTCATCCACCTTATTACGAATGCTCCTTGCATTGAGACACAAAGCCTTTTACAACAGTCTTACCCCTTATGCAATTATGTTGAAAAGTGGCCCTTTTTTATTTTTTCCCTGGATTTTTCTTTTTTTTTTTTAATTTATTTATTATAGAAACAAAATAACAACCAGTTACATTATATTTCAATAGTAAAAATACATAGTCTTAATAATTGATTCATACTAATAATATTATTTATACTGTATTATCCTTAATTATAAATTTCAAAGTTGTATATTTTATATAATTAGAGATACATAATACTAATAATACATTCATAATATTAGCATTATACTCGTACTATTAGTAATTTTCATTTTATCTCTAATTTTTTAGGTATAAGGCCAAATTTTATGATATTATTGATACAAAAAGTTAGTAAAACTTATATAATTTCCATTATGTCTTCCTAATGTTAACAATATTTATCTTATCGCTAAATTTAAATTTAATTAAATTTATATAATTAAAAATATAAAATACTAAAAAATACTAATAATACTAATAATGTTCTCATAAATCTAATAATATTTATATTCGTACTAATATTAAGATAATGTGTTTCTATATTGTTTTTTTAATTTTTTATATAGATATAAGAAAATAGAAAAGTTAACAAATAGAATAAAGAATAAGAAAAGGTTTGATGGAGAATAAAATATTCGTCATTAATCCGTCCTTATAGATATATTCATGATTTATTATATGTATCTCTTCATCCATTCAAATATCCAGGTCTCAGTCAGGTTCTCGCGCCGAACCACTATGACCCTGTAAATATTCAATATATGGAGACCAAATCCATCTGAAGAGATCTAACCTATCCATAAGGACAAGCCTCAATCTCTCCAAATGGAGTGTCTCCGACATTTCTATATTCCACATTTTGATTGTTGGGAATGCAGGGCCTTTCCAAAATTTTAATATTAATTTTTTCCCAATTATTAAACCATAGTCAATAAAAGTTCTTTGATTCGTTGTTATTAATTGGTCAGTTTCAATTATTCCAAGTATAATTAACTTTGGGTCAGGGGTTATATTTATATTGATAACGGTCGAGATTATTTTAAATATTTCCTTCCAGTATTCTACAATTTTTATGCAGTTAGTAAATGAGTGTGTCAAATTTGCTTCTGAAATTTGACATTTGTCACATATTGGAGATATTTTTGGAAAAATATTATGTAATTTAGATTTAGAGTAATGTAATCTATGTAATATTTTAAACTGTATAAGAGAATGTTTAGCGTTTAATGAACAATAATGTATATGTTGTAAACTTTCATCCCATATTTCTGGTCTTATTATTTGGCCTAATTCCTTTTCCCAAGACTCTCTGTATATTTCTGTTGATGGGGTATCATTTTCCAATAAAATATTTATATATATGATATCATTTTTTCCATATTTGGATGTTTATTCAAACATTCATCTAAAATTTCTATTTTTCGATTTCTAAATTCATATATATTTGCAGAGGCATAGTTTCTAATTTGTAAATATCTGAAATATTCTTTATTTTGTAGCCCATAAATTTGTTGCAACTCTTGAAATGAAAGAAAAGTGTTTTCCTTATAAAGATCACCCATCTTAGAAATTCCTTTATTTTTCCATTGTAAAAAAGCCTTATCCAAAAATTGAAGGTTTTAAACATAAAAATTATTAACAATCTTAAGACTTAGTGGTATAGATTTTAGTTTTAATGCTTTCTTTATTTGTTTCCATATGCGGATTCCATTTTCTATTATCGGATTTTCACTATAAACTTTCTTAGCTACATTAATATTAGCAAATATTATAGAGCTAATTTCTAATGGAGAACAATCTTCTTCTTCCATATTTAACCAATTTGGTTTATTGTCTATTTCTCCTAACCAAAAATTCATGTTTTTAATATTAACTGCCCAGTAATAAAACATCAAGTTTGGTAACGCTAATCCTCCATTTATTTTAGATTTACATAAATGTTTTTTATTTATTCTATGGGTCTTATAATCCCAAATGAAATTCGTAATTAAAGAATCTACTTTTTTTTAAAAAAATTTTGGAAGATATATCGGGATTAATTGAAATAAATATAATAATTGTGGGAGAAAAATCATTTTTATTGCATTAATTTTCCCTATCATCGAGATAGGTAAACTTTTCCAATATGAAATATTCTTATTTAATTTATTTAGTAATGGGGGGAAATTAGATTTAAATAGAGAATTAAATCTTTTTGTAACAAAAATCCCAAGATATTTAATATTTTCATTTGTTATCTTAAAAGGAAATTGTTGTAATATATGTAACTTATTCATTGTTATAGGCATAAGTTCACTTTTATTCCAATTAATACTGTATCCTGAAAGTGATCCGAATTCCGTTATTAGTTTTAACAAATTTCGAATACTTATTTCTGGTTGAGTGATATAAAGTAATACATCATCTGCATATAAGGAAATTTTTATTCTTAGTATCTGCGGTATCATATCCATATATTTCCGGGTGTAGTCTTACCCTCTGAGCAAGTGGTTCTATTGCTAATGCAAACAATAAAGGTGATAAAGGGCAACCTTGCCTACAACCTCGTGATAAATTAAATTTAATTGATAACATTCGATTTGTTGTGATTCTAGCTATTGGATTTGCATATAATAATTTAATCCAAGTAATAAACTCCTCTCCTAGTTTAAAGGCTTCCATCACCGAAAATAAATAAGGCCATTCCACTTGGTCAAAAGCCTTTTCTGCATCAAGCGAAATAACTACTAAGTCTTTTTTATCACTTCTTTTCGAATATATAATATTAAACAATCGTCTTAGATTATATGAAGAATATCTTTTTGGTATAAATCCAGTTTGATCCGGATGTATTAATTCATTAACAACTGAACTCAATCTTTTTGCTAATATTGTTGTTAATATCTTTTGATCTGTATTTAATAGAGCTATTGCTCTATATGATCCTGGTTCGTCCAAGTCTTTATTTATTTTAGGTATGAGTGTTATAATAGATTCGTTCAATGTATCTGGAAGCTTCTGTTCTGTATATATCTGTTCATACAATGATTTTAGATATGGGACTATATATTCATGAAATGTTTTATAAAATTCCGAACCTATACCATCAGGTCCCGGTGTTTTACCGTTTTTTAATGATCTAATAGATTCTTTGATTTCATTTATTGAAATATCAGCATTTAATAATTTTCTATTTTGTAAATCCAGTCCTTTCAAGTTACATTTCTTTATAAATGCATCTATTTCTATTTTACTTACTGTTGTTTTAGCAGTGTATATTTTTTTATAATATTGCATAAATCTTTCATTAATATCTTTAGGTTGTATTAATAAGTCACCGTTTTGTGATTTAATCCTATGTATAATTTTTTCCGCTTCAATTTTCCTTAATTGTCGAGCCAGCAGTTTTTGGGGCTGATCCCCAAATTCAAACTGTAATTGTTTAGTATGTTGGTAAAATTTTATCACTTGATCTGTATATATTTTATTTAATTTATATTTCAATATAACAATTTTATTATGTAATATCGTATCTGGTTTTATTGCATTCTGTATATCTAATTCCTTAATCTCCTTTTCTAGATCTTGTTGTTCTTTCCGAATCTTTTTTATTGTCAAATGCTTGTGAAGAAATCATTATTCCTCGAAGATATGCCTTAAATGTTTCCCACAATAAGGAACGCGATATCTCTGGTTGATCATTTATTTCAAAATTTTTTTTTTTAATTTGAGTTATGATATATTCCTGAGTGGCTTTGTTTTTTAAAATTTGTGGATTAAATTTCCACTATCCTAAATTTTCTATTGTATTATTAATTTTAATTTTAAACGTTACTGGGGCATGATCTGAGATTATTATATTATCACATTTAGCTTCATAAGTAAGTGAAATAAGTTTTGCATCCACCAAAAAATAATCTATTCTTGAGTAAGTTTTATGCACTGGGGAGTAAAAAGAATATTCTCGTCCTGTAGGGTTTTCTGTTCTCCAAACATCTTTAATATTGGTCGTTTGCATATATGCATTTAGCAAATCACTAGAATGTGATTTGTTTTTTTCTTTGTTTTGTAGATCTGTCTAAGTAAGGATCTAATGTACAGTTGAAATCTCCACCAATTATCAAATTATATTGCGTTAATTCCGGAATATTATTAAATACTTTTTTAAAAAACAATGGACTATCGAAATTTGGTCCATATATATTAACAAGAATCACTTTTTCTGTATTTAATTCTCCTATCACAATAATATATCTACCATCTTTATCATCTATGGTTGATATATGTTTAAATAAAGTACCTTTACGAAATAATATTGCTACGCCTCTTGATTTATGTGTAAAAGAAGAATGATATATTTTATCTATCCATTTAGCTTTCAACCTGTTTTCCGCCTCTTTTTTTAGGTGGGTCTCTTGAATGTAAATTACATCAGCTTTACTTGCCTTTAAATATGTCAATACTTTTCCTCTCTTTATCGGTTCATTAATACCTTTAACATTCCAACTGCAGAATGTTAATCCCTCATTCCCCGTATTTCTTTTTAAGTCTTGCATTTTAGATTTATGGGGATATGCAGGATCTGAGGATCAGCGTGATAAACCCAACCTTACACCTGAACCCTGAATGGATGTAATTTAAATCTATTTTTTGCCCCTCATGAATATATCTCCCTTGGTACATTATATTACTCCAATCAAACCAAAGATTACTATAGATATAAAATATAGATAAAAAATAAATAGAGGTATTGTGTGTAGAAGTAAAAAGAACTACATCTAGAATCGATGTAGTTTGTGCCAGCCATATTAAGATGGCTATACATCTAACGACTTCCGTCATCGATGTTATTAACACGACCAGCTCCTGGAATTAGGGAATTATTATTCCTTAACAATATTTTAACGGGGGTATAATATATATAATTTTTAAAAAAAAGGGAGGGGGAATGATAATAAAAAACAGGAAGGGGAGAGAGAAAGAAAAAAGAGGAAGAATAAAAAAAATTCATCCTTTAAAAAATATCAATATCTAAAGCTAACTTAAAAATCTAAATAATATTAGACATAAAAAATACAAAGGCTATATAAAAAGAAGAATAACATACAATTAATTCAATTCAAAAAGGAAAAAATAGTTATTAAATTATTAGTAATAGTGATTAATAATAGTGAACATTCCTAATTAATAAAAAAAAAGGGTGGGAAAAACTAATAATAAAACCGTGTTATAATCTTAATGTGTGTGTTAATTATTTATATTAGTTATATGTTAGAACTAATTATCAATGTCCAGATATCCAGATGACGTTGTCGAATCTCGTTTTATTCCTCTCCATTCCATTCGACATTGTCTATTCCATCAAGTCCAATATCATCTTGAAGAGTCTCAGTAAATATTAAAAGTCCATGTTGAATATCTGAGAATGATAAAAGTCAGTATATTACTTGCTTGTAGGTACTCTTCAAGTCTTGAGCTGCTGAGCAAACTCCAATGCTGCGGTTGGAGTCTTGAAAAAGTATTCCACATTCTTATAAGAAACTCTTAAAGTCGCTGGGTAATTCAAACCGTATCTCAGATTTTCTACTCCACGCATAAGACTTTTGGCTTCATTGAATGCTTTTCGTTTCCTGGCGACCTCTGGTGGATAGTCTCGATAGATACTAATCCTTTGACCTTCAAATGTCAAGTTTTTAGTTTTCGAAGCTTTCCGCATAATCTCATCCAGAACAAAATCAAATTGTACCTTTATAATCATTTGTCTGGGAGGAGCGTTGGGTCTGGTCTGACGTCTACTGACTCTGTGAGCACGTGCTAATAAAGGCATTTCTTCCAGAGATAGAACTTCTTTGAGTAATTTAGCAGTGAACTCTCGAGGGCCGTCGATATTCTCTAGACCCTCAGGAATCCCTACAATTCTCAGATTTTGCCTTCTCTGATGTCCTTCTAGCTCAGTACATTTCTCTGCTGTTTTAGTCAGCATGCTCATCAGACGTTCGTTTTCTGTAAACAGGTTCGCTGTAGTCAAAGCATTCGTCTCAGCTGTTTGCTCAAGGTTCTTTATTTTCAGCCATCTGTTTGTTTCTGTATTTCTTCAATAGGATTAATTCTATTATCGATGTCTTTTTTAAACTTTTTCCAGTTTCTTATCCATCTTTTTCTCCATGACGTTAAACATTTCAATAAATTCTTCCTTTAATTCATCCGACATTTTCTTAACCTTTTTTTTTCAATATTTAACTTTGTTTCTTGTTTTAAGTCTTTCAGTTGATTTTTCATCTGATTCAGCTGAGTATCCATCAAACTATTTATTTGATTTATTTCTTCCTTTACATCTTTTATTTCTCCCTTTAATTCTTCCTTTAAGCTAACCATCTGATGAGAAATAAAAGATTTCAGTTCCTCACCTTCCATTTTTGTCCCTGGTTTTTTGGACACATCTTCCAGGGATCGAGTCCTACTCGACTCCGAGGCTTCACTTGGGCCTTCTCCCGGTCTCTGCCGGGTTGGTCGACCTTTTACCTTGTCGGTAGGGCTCCGTGAGACCGACATAGTTCGTCGCGCGCCTGATGACGTCACTCGGCACAGTCGGTGAAGAAACAGCAAGCAGTTTGTTGCAGGCAGCCGGTAAGTCTTTTAAAACCCCCGTTTTTTACATTTTTTGCGGAGCTGGCTGGCGCTATACTCTAGGGCTCCATAGCGCCACCGGAAGTCTTCCCTGGATTTTTCTGCCTGCCAATTTTACTTCTCACCTTGCTACCTATTCCTTTTACCCTCATTTTACATCCCTATTGTCTTTCTGCTCATGCTCCCATCACCCTGCCACATTAGTTTTAATCCTCCCTGACAGCACTAGCAAACACTCCCCGAAGGACAAATTTGATAAGACTTGGGGAAGAATTATTCAACATTTTCATACGACATAAACTGTGCCCTCTACAACTGCTATACATATTTTTTACTGGTATACGATGAAACGAACTTGACGAGAAACAGAGACTTAAATTGTTGAAACTCTTTGCAGCCCAGATTCTGTTTGTTTCTTCTTCTTCTTCTTTAGTTTAGCGGGGGTTTTGTTTTTTTCGTTTTTTCTCTTTTTTATGGATTTTTTCTTTTTTCTCTTTTTGTTTTTATACATATAAGTTATCTGTTAAAACATTAACTATATTTACATAGAGACCGGGAGGTCTATATTCAATGTGCATGTTGACACTGGACTCATATTTAGGTTCTACCTGCCATTAATGTAACCCTTATCCCTGTGAATCAACATCACTGTTATGTTTATCTCTATTTTTTGTTCTTCTGTTTTTGCTTATGAAAAAAACTAATAAAAATATTATGAAATAATAAAAGTGGGACAGGGGATGATACTCAGGATGTCGGGGGGAGAGAGGGGAGGGTGAGCATATGGGAAGTAGAGGGCACGGATTCCTAAACCCCGTGGCGATGATTGCATTTTACAATCAGAGAAATGGGCGAATACACCACTTCTTTGAACTGCTGCCTGAACTTAGTCTGGGTCACAGCGTAAAGAGCCGTGTTTGTGCAGCAGCTCAGGATCTGCAGCATGTAGCCCAGTTCGCCAATGGCGAATTCTGGATAGTTCCAGCTAGCAATTAATCCAGCCAGTCTGAACCACACAACAAATATCGCATGGACCGCCCACAACACGATGAAATTCCCCGAGATGACCAGCAGTAAAATGAGGGATTTCCTGCGGCTCTGCATCTCCGGGTCTCTGCCGCTCTCCCCACTGCTGGGACCCCGGAGTCTCCTGCGGGCTCTGCTCGTCACTAACACGTATCTGATGGTCGAAGTGTTGAATAAAACAATGAGGACAAATGAGATCACGGGGGTGATGATGTATTGGAGAAACTCACCGATTCCCCATATCAGTGACTGTCGAACACCGTATTTTGCCCAACAAAACCAGGGGGAATTAGATAGCAAATATTTACCGTTAAACATAAAATACCAGAACGTGTTCTTTAAACAGCTCAGCGCGATCACTGTCCCCAGAACCACAGCCGCCGTCCTCTCGGTACAATAGTTTGTTTTCAGCTTCTGGCAACAAATGGCCACAAATCGATCAAAGGTGAAGGTGACGGTGAACCAGACAGAACAGTCGGTGACGGTGTAAAGCAAGAAGGCGTGGTAATTACACACCTGGAAATGAACCAGGAAGGTAAATGCTTCCCAGTAAGCAATTGGAATCTGCCTCAGTATCAGGTCGATAATGATGGCCAGTAGATCGGCCGTTGCCATGGCCATCAGGTAGCGAGTGACACCTGCGGACAGACCGCACTTTCCCCGGGACAGGACCACAATCGTCAGCATGTTCACTGTGAGGAGGGAAGTAAACAGAGACATGACAGCGGACAAAGCAAGCACGGCAGATTCATCGAGGGGCAAATCAAATGCACAATCCAGTTCTGGAATTGCAGAAGATTGTCTAACGAGGCTGTCTACTAGGAACTACTCAAGGAAATCAATTATTAATGGTAAAATAACTGCACCTGCTCGAATACTTAACTTATGGGAAGCAGCAGTTACGACGGTTTGGATAAGGAAATGGACCGGTTTCTGACCATTGCTCACTTCACCATGAGAGTTTAGCTCTATGGTTCACTGTGGATCGGGTTCAAAATGGGCTGGAGAACAGACACTCTTTGAATGAAGAAAGTTGGGGAAGATCTCAGCAGGAAGCGTTCGCTTCAATCGCACCTGGGAGGCTACATATTGATCGCCAAGCACGACAGCAGTGGATTACAGCAGGAGAGTGAATTACAAGAATTGGAATGGAATTTTAACGATTGTTTACCGCGTTAATAACATGAGCTGTGGACATGGATGCAATGCAAAAATAACAAGCACAAAGTGTAAGCAACACGGTGATAAACAGCGTGAAACCTCTCATCCCCACAATCAGGCAGCATCAACACATTACCCATTACTGTGTCGAAGATTTCCTGAAGGAACGCGTCATGAAATGTTCAAGATACAATCATTTTTACCGGATCCCGTAAATGCCGCGTCTCGCCTGCTGTTGCGCGGGAATTATGACGGGAACCTACCTGGAGAAGCAACAAGGGCGAGGATGGGATAAAAGACAGGCTGAATAGTTATGAGTAGAATGTAGATCCGACCACTTAAGCTGTACCTAGACGCAAAAATTTCGTCGGCCAAATAGAAGACTCCCTTCTCCATCGCGGTAACATCACAGTCGACCGTTTTCAGAGACCGATCCATTTCTGTTACACCGCACTCACTGTTCCTCGATTACACTCGGTCACATTCTCTTCACTTTCTAATAATCACCGGTTCCTAAACATCCAGCTAACATCCCACTTTATTGTACACAGATTCCCAATGGTTTTCTCCCAGTGTGGAACAGCAGCTCCGTGTCGATGACGGGCTGGATGCTCTCACTAACACTCTCATATACCATCAACAGGAATCGTTTTTATTGGAACTGGGAACCCTCCGGTGACACAACCGGGCTCCGTGCGGACTGACGTTAATTACACTCACTGAACAAACATATATTGTTAACTCTTTTGTGTCCGGGAACAAAGTGCCTCACGGAAAGGATAGCAGTCATCATGGGCGATGATATCCATTCTTTATGTTCTGTCGAGTGGACAGTTAGTGCCGCGGAGCAATCAGCAGGGCTGATAGAATCCGCACCGTATCTCCGCAATGCCAATAATCGTGAGCGGTCGCCTGAAATCGGAATGTTCAGATTACTCGTTTCCATGAACGAGTACATTTCGGGTCTCCAGATCCATTTAATCTGACATCTTGATATATCTTCCAAAATTTTTTTTTTTTAAAGTAGATTCTTTAATTACGAATTTCATTTGGGATTATAAGACCCATAGAATAAATAAAAAACATTTATGTAAATCCAAAATAAATGGAGGATTAGCGTTACCAAACTTGATGTTTTATTACTGGGCAGTTAATATTAAAAACATGAATTTTTGGTTAGGAGAAATAGACAATAAACCAAATTGGTTAAATATGGAAGAAGAAGATTGTTCTCCATTAGAAATTAGCTCTATAATATTTGCTAATATTAATGTAGCTAAGAAAGTTTATAGTGAAAATCCGATAATAGAAAATGGAATCCGCATATGGAAACAGATAAAGAAAGCATTAAAACTAAAATCTATACCACTAAGTCTTAAGATTGTTAATAATTTTATGTTTAAACCTTCAATTTTGGATAAGGTTTTTTTACAATGGAAAAATAAAGGAATTTCTAAGATGGGTGATCTTTATAAGGAAAACACTTTTCTTTCATTTCAAGAGTTGCAACAAATTTATGGGCTACATAATAAAGAATATTTCAGATATTTACAAATTAGAAACTATGCCTCTGCAAATATATATGAATTTAGAAATCGAAAAATAGAAATTTTAGATGAATGTTTGAATAAACATCCAAATATGGAAAAAATGATATCATATATATATAATATTTTATTGGAAAATGATACCCCATCAACAGAAATATACAGAGAGTCTTGGGAAAAGGAATTAGGCCAAATAATAAGACCAGATATATGGGATGAAAGTTTACAACATATACATTATTGTTCATTAAACGCTAAACATTCTCTTATACAGTTTAAAATATTACATAGATTACATTACTCTAAATCTAAATTACATAAATATTTTTCCAAAAATATCTCCAATATGTGACAAATGTCAAATTTCAGAAGCAAATTTGACACACTCATTTACTAACTGCATAAAAATTGTAGAATACTGGAAGGAAATATTTAAAATAATCTCGACCGTTATCAATATAAATATAACCCCTGACCCAAAGTTAATTATACTTGGAATAATTGAAACTGACCAATTAATAACAACGAATCAAAGAACTTTTATTGACTATGGTTTAATAATTGGGAAAAAAAATAATATTAAAATTTTGGAAAGGCCCTGCATTCCCAACAATCAAAATGTGGAATATAGAAATGTCGGAGGCACTCCATTTGGAGAGATTGAGGCTTGTCCTTATGGATAGGTTAGATCTCTTCAGATGGATTTGGTCTATCTATAAGGACGGATTAATGACGAATATTTTATTCTCCATCAAACCTTTTCTTATTCTTTATTCTATTTCCTAACTTTTCTATTTTCTTATAAAAAAAATAAGAATAATAAAAATTAAAAAAAATAAAAATAAAAAAATAAATAATAATAATCTGACATCTTGACATGGAGGACATGCATTAGAGACTTTAACGAACGGACAGGCACCATTCATTATTTTAAAATAATGGATTTGGGGCACAGCCAACCATTCAGTAATAAAGACATCCATCAGATCGCTTTTAAAATATTTTCCTCTTACGCTAAACCGATGTCCTGCTGAAGATAATGTTCCGACTGTGGAGACAAAAGTCGATCTCTGTTCTCCGTCCCTCGCATCCTGATACATTTCTTTCAGGTGATATCTCAACGTCCATGGCTGTCGGGAAGATGTCACGTACTCCAATCTCAAGAGCCAAGAGTGTTAAATTGTGAATGTACAGAGAACTCAAGAATATTTGCTTCTTGAAGCAGCATAACACATGTGTAAAGACAGCGCACACAAATAACACAAAGAACGAAAGAAAGTTCAATAAGCTAAAATAATTAATATTAGGGTAAATCCAAAGCTGGAAGTCTCAAGCACAAACAACACTTTTCGTAGTTTATAATTTAATCAGTGTTTGTGGTGGTCAAAAGCCCGGTTGTCATGGAAAGAAACTGTCACTGAAACTAGGGAGAGCACAATTTGCAGCCTCCGATATTCTTTCTCGGAGTTTGGAGAGGAACAAGACCATGGACAGGGTGGTGAGGGTTCCTGCTAATTGCTGGTTGCCATTTCATGACACTGCCTCTTGTAGATTCATTAGACGATGGATAGTTCAGATGATGGATAGGACAGGTCAATGGCCACCACGTGTTTTAATCTCCAACATTCCTGGGCTTTGGAACTGCCGAACCAGGCCCTGTGGCAACCGGTCAATATGATCTCTAACTCAGACTAGTAGAACATTGAGAGAACATTTGTCACCACACCGATGTCCTTTCTGGTCTATCAAAGTCAAGTCGATGGACTTTCTTTATAATTGCATGAATTTTCTGGGTCCACGATATATCTTCATAAGCATGCACGGCCAGGAACGTAAAGTTGTTGACTCTCTCCACCATCGATCCCTCGATGAAAACAGGTTAATCGATCCTCGGCCTTCCTCGTCTAAAATCAGCAATATACCACATTGCAGCCACTTGTTCGTGGGAAGCAAAATTGACGAAGAGCGTGTGAGATGTCTTGGATTGGACCAGGGGGATAGGATGGAGTCCAGGTATGTGGAAATTATTTCAGTGGAGCAAGAACACGCTGAAACAATGTGTCTACTAGAACAGTCAGAAAAAGCACGTAAGGACTGGGTGGCAAATGCTGTGCCACTTTCAAGAAGGACTGCAGGGAAAATGTGGGGAACTATAGGCCGGTAAGCGTAACATCTGTAGTTGGTAAGTTGCTGGAGAGTATTCTGAGGGATAGGATATGAATGAATGAATTAATTAATTAATAATTGTATTGGCCAAGTATTCACATAGGAGGAATTTGCTTTGGTGAATTTACAGGCATTTGAATGCGCAAGGGCTAATTAGGTCAGTATGGTTTTGTACGTGGGAGGTCGTGTCTCACAAACCTGATTGATTTTTTTGAAGACGTGAGCAAAAAGGTTGATGAAGGCAGAACTGTGGATGTTGTGCACATGGACCTTAGTAAAGTGTTCGACAAGGTGCAGCATAGTATGCTGCTCCGGAACGTTAGGTATTGTAGGTTCCAAGGAGAGATAGCAGAATGGATAGCAAATTGGCTCCATGGAAGGAAGCAGAGAGTGATGGTGGAAGGTCGATTCTCATAATGAAGGCCTGTGACGCGCGGTGTGACTCAGGGTTCGGTGCTGGTCCCGTTACTGTTTGCCATCGACATCAATGATTTGGATGAGAACATTCATGGAAAAATTAGCACGATCGCTGATGATACAAAAGTTAGTGGATTTGCAGATAATGAAGATGGTTGTGAACGATTGCAGTAGGATCTGTATCGATTGGACAGGTGGGTAGAGGAATGGTTCATGGAATTTAATACAGCGAAGTGTGAGGTGATGCATTTTGGGAAGTCGAACAAGGGCAGGATCTAACCAATAAATGGTAGGCCTCTGGGTAATGTTGTAGAGCAGAGGGATCTAGGAGTACAAGTGCATGGTTCGATGAAGGTTGAGTCACAGGTAGATAAGGTGGTCAAAAAGGCTTTTGGTTCTTTGGCCTTATCAGTCAGGGTATTGAGTATTTAAGGTCGGAGGTCATGTTGCATAAGACGTTGGCGAGGTCGCATTAAGAATATTGTGCTCAGTTTTGGGTACCATGTTTTTCAGAAATATATTGTCACTCACGTGACTCCGAAGTAAAATATACAATTAATGGCATGACCCTACGCATCATTAATGTATAAAGATAGCTTGGGATCCAAGTCCACAGCTCCCTGGATGCGATAACAGCAGTAGATAGTGGTAAAGAGGCACATGGTACAGGTCCGTTCATTGGTCAAGTGGTATGTCTCAGGAATTTTTTCTGGCCTCATTGTTGTATGTTACCTACTGAATATCAATGAGTTGCCTGAGAATGTCCACTTACTACTTTTTTAAAGTTTGCAGTTGACACTGAAGTAGATGATATAACCGACAGTGGAAATGATTATCAAGATTGAAAGCAGGAACTTTTTTCAACTTCGAATGTGGGCTGCGGAATAGGAAATGGAGTTGGGGTAGTCCAGAACCAGGGGCCACAGTTTAAGAATAAGGAGTCAGCCATTTAGAACCGAAACGAGGAAACATTGTTTCTCCCAGAGAGTGGTGAGTCTGTGGAATTATCTGCCTCAGGGCAGCCCTCAGACCGGACCACATGAAGGTTGCAATCTTCCACCCCTGATTGGGGATGAGCAGCCATGGTCACATTGAACGGCGGTGCTGGCTCGGAGGGCCAAATGGCCTACTCCTGCACCTATTGTCTATTGTCTGTTCTTTTAATTTTGGGTAGTCAAACCAGGGAATGATCTCCACAATGAATGTTAGGTACATGGGGAATAAAAGCGGAGAGATCTAGCAGTAAAAGTACATACTACCATGAAAAGGGACGTAAAAGGGAGATGGGGTGGTGAAGAAGGTTTTTAGGCGCACTGTCTTCATTAGTCAGTGAATAAAATTGGAAAGATATGCTCAGTTGGACCAGACGTTGGTGAGGAAGAATTTGGAGTAATGTGTATATCACATGTTTATGTGTATATTACATGTTTAAGAAATGTGTCACTAATTGCAAAGAGTGCAGAAAATACTTTCGAACACATTGCCGGGAAACAAGGGTCGGAGCTACAGGGAAAGGGTGAGTATGCCAGGACTTTATTCCATGGAGCGCAGTCGGCAGTGCAGTGATCGCATACAGGTGCATATATATTGCGTAATAATAACACACTGATTTGAATACGTACACGATGGGAATGGTTGAGAGATAGATGATGAAGAAGTGTCTCGACACGAAAGGTCACTCATTCGTCTCCCCAGAAATGCTGTCCGACCTGCTGAGTTGCTCCATCTCTTTGTGCCTACCTTATATGATACATATGCCGGCTAATGGGAATATTTCAGATGAACTAAATTGCACTATCTCCCCCATTGAAAACACGGCATCCCGTGTCTGCAATTTACGCCAGTTACTGCACGAACAAATAAACTGCTTTTCAACAGTCTGACTAACTGTTTGGATATTTGGTTCTCACTAAACGCTAGCCTTCAAATCAGAGGAATTGCACATCAGGTGTCCATATTTCGGAAAGATGCAGATATAGCAGAAAACAATATATTTTCCTGTCATCTACATTGGTCGTTTTTAATAACAGTCCTTGATCATGAAGTGTTTATGTCATTTCTTCCAGTAACAGGGTTACACTGCACGATGGGAGATATGTTATCTTGAAATATTTGATTAATAAGCACATAAATAAAGTCTGCGAGTGTGGCAGCTTTCTCTGTACCGCTGTGTGGACAGCCCAGACGGGGGAGTTGGTCATTTACACTCAGACCGAACCGGCTGTCTGCTCTATGGGTTTGAATTCACATCAACCTGTCCACTGGTCTGAAGTAGTTGACTGCAAAATCAACTGCAGATTGAACAGAGCCACGGTTCACCGGCTGGAACTAATATTCTCCAATGGTCGAAGGGCACAGCACAGTTACTCAACTTCCCCTTTCTCAGATCTGAAGCGGCACGTTGTTTTTTTGCAGTTTCTGTTGTTCTTCAAGTTGTATACCGGAGTTAAGCAATTAGTATTTAGACCCAATGTTAGTTGATAAGAAAATAACAAATTTACGCAGCTTTATCTGTCGTGTTTGCCCGCGTGGATAGAATGGAGTTGGTGCTCATTACAGATGAGATTAATTTTGGATACTAAATCTGTGTTAACCCTGAAGAGTCGAACATCTGAAATAAAAAGAAAGGTGAAGACATCTGTGTGTTTACAACCACTCACTTAATATTTAAACACTCAGTTTCAATCAAAGACATTAGAGGTGCAAGATAGACCACTCCTACAAAATCCAATGGATTGAGGTGCTGTGCGCAAAGGAACGTCACGTCCACCATTTTGGGAATAAGACATCCTCTAGTATATTTGGTTGTAATATTAGTACAAAAGCGATGGCTGCCAAGTGAAATCTAGCTCTGCCGTCTGCTGCACCCCGTCACCTGACCACCCAGATCAACGTTGATTACTCGGCCCTGATCACGCCGAGATCTCGAGCACGACAAAAGAAGTTTCGAGACCAAAGTGGCTCCGCCACAACATGGCGCCACATTCCCCCCCCCCCCCCCCCCCCCCCCCCCCCCCCAGGACCGGAGTATTGGGGGTGGATAGGCTTTCGAGTTAGGCGGTCTGATCTTGTGAACGCGTCTCCTGTGTTCGGGCTTGAGTTGAGGGCGGGTTTGGTCGTAACGGTGGACGCCCTCTATGGTGGGGTTGTACCACCTGCACGTGTTGGTCAATGTCCAAGTGTGCCGGCGTAAGACTGTCCACGAAGACATCTGTCCACAAAGACAGTCTCATGTTTGCCGCCCATGTCGTTGAAAGCCGCGGCGGCGTTTTGCAGTCCCTCGTCAAGTTTCTGCAGTGGCGTATGGTGGGAATCGCATCGAAGGAAGACGTACTAGCAGTCCTGGATGTCGGGTGGGATATACATGGTTGTGACGCCGTGTCGGCACGTTGGGACTGGAGAAAGCAAGTCCACATTCTCACGGAGCCACTTCAGCATGGTCGTGGGCGGATCTTGATGTCCACGCGGTGCCGGGATCCCCTGCGAATGTCAGCGGGCGCTGCACACCAGCTCGGCCGAATATGTTGCCAGGTCAGTCTTTGGGGCAATGCGTATACAATAGACAATAGGAGCAGGAGTAGGCCATTCGGCCCTTCGAGCCAGCACCGCCATTCAACGTGATCAGGGCTGATCATCCACAATCAGTACCCCATTCCTGCCTTCCCCCCATATCCCCTGACTCCGCTATTTTTAAGAGCCCTATCTAGCTCTCTCTTGAAAGCGTCCAGAGAACCTGCCTGCACCGCCTCTTAGGCAGAGAATAAAAGAGTCACCACTCTCTGTGAGAATTGCACAGACGCACCACTCTCAATACCTAGCATGACCAACGGCAACTCGTCCACCCAGGCTGGGTCCGTGAGCCGTGTCTTGAGGGAAACATTCATGTGCCGGTGATATCATTTGGCCAGGCTGATTATTTGCGGGTGGTAGGCCGTTGTGTGGCGTAGCGTCGTGCCGAGCAGCTGGGCCATTGCTGACCACAGCTCGGAAGACAGCTGCGCACCTCTGTTGGAGGAAATGATTGCCGGCAATCTAAAGCGGGCAATGCATCTGGTGGTCAGTGCACGTGCACACGTCGCAGTGGATGCATCCGTGAGCAGGACAGCTTTGGGGACCATGTGAAGCGGGGATGCCCACGGGCTGTCTGAGCGTTTGTCCTCCACCTTGCGGAACTCGTTGGCCAGTTGGAGCTTGGCGGGCAAGGAGTGGCGATTCGGAGGTGGGGATATGGTGCTTCACCACATGCTTGGGGCTGGCTGGTGTGAACTGGGGAGTTATGATGTCAGGGAAATCGGCCATGATCCTGGCGTACTAATTGTCAGAGAAGGTCACTGAGCCGAGGTGGGGCGTGGTCAGTTTGGCGCGGCGCCACGCAATCGACTCGAACGTCTCAGAATGAATCGACACGAACGTCTCAGAATGAATACCTACCTACCTACCTACCTACCTACCTACCTACCTACCTACCTACCTACCTACCTACCTACCTACCTACCTACCCACCAACCTACCTACCTACCTACCTACCTACCTACCTACCTACCTACCTACCTACCTACCTACCTACCTACCTACCTACCTACCTACCTACCTACCTAGCCTGCCTGCCTGCCTACCTACTCTGGCCGCGATGCGCTGGAAACAGGACCTTGCTTTAACTTTCCCGAAACTTTGGGCCTCACTCACCCAGACCTGCAATGGTCCCCAAGTCTAATTCATCCTCCAGAAGATCCACGTCGTCAATCAACGATTCCTGGCCCACTTTACCTCCACCAAGGACCTGAAACTAGCCCGCCTCAAGGCCGCTCCTGCCACCGACACTACACAACTCCACCGCCTGCAGGCCCCGGGCCCACGCCGCCTACCCGAATACCGCAACGCCATCTTGGCCACGAGGAGCAGCTCAAGCTCTCACCAGGACGCCGCATTCGCCGGCCTCCATGTCAATGCTGCCACCAACCTTCACCTGCCTACCGATGACGCTCAGCCTCACCTCCTCACCGTTAACTCTGACTATCTCCCCCTCCCCAATTCCTCCGACTATTGCCACCATAATGCGACCGCCGAACCTTGCCGCCCCGGGATGGCATAACCTCGTCACCGCACAGGGTCCTACCCACCCTGCCGCCTCAGTGTCCGCCGAATACCGCCGCCGCACCGGGCCTATCGAACATGGCCACTGTACGGGCCCACTGAACATGGCCGCCGGACCAGGGCCCACCGAACATGGCCGCCGCACCGGGGCCTACACACCGTGCCGCCGCACCGGGCCCGTCGAACCTCGCCGCCCCATCGACCATCCGCCCACCGGGACCTCCCACGCTCCGCCCATTGACCGGCCTTTACTGCCGGCGGACTCCCACCATCGATTCCACAGACCCTTGCCACTCCACCGCCGTCCTGCAGCCCGCAGCCGAAGCCTTATCTGCAGCCTGGACTCAGCATCGGTCCTGAAGCCTCCCACGCTGTTCACTCCCACTACCCGGGGTATGACTGCGCTGGGTCCTGGTGCTAGTCACCCTAACCCTGGTAACGTCAGTGGCTGTTCCACTGGGTCTTCCCCATCCCCCGCAAATCATGTAAACTCAGCTCTTCCCCACCCACACTAGTCTTCATGGCCCCCTCTTCCATGGCCACCCACCACATCCACACCAGCCTCAGCGTCAGTCCACATACCTGCCCCCCCCCCGTCCCACTCTAACCTCTCCCCCCCCCCCCCCCCCCCCCCCCAGCCATTGACTTACACCGCAACAACCCAGACTGGGTTATCAAACCCGCCAACAAGGGAGGGGCCATGGTAGTCTGGCGTGTCCATCTCTACAAAGCTGACGCCACGTGCCAACTCTGGGACACCTCCTCCTAGTTATCCTTGGACCATGACCACACTGACGAGCACCTGGCCACCATCTCTAACACCATCACTGACTTCATCAATTCCGACTCCCTACCCTCCCAAGCCTGCAACCTCGTCGTTCCACAGACCAGCATGGCCCGATTTTACCTTCTCCCCAAAATCCACAAACCTGACTGTCCTGGTAGACCCATTGTATCTGCCTGTTCATGCCCTACCGAACTTATTTCCACATAGCTCGACTCCATCGTATCGCTCCTCATTAACTTCCTCCCAACCTATGTTCAAGACACCTAAGACACCGTCATCTCCGGGCTTTGCATTCTCTAGGCCCCATCCCCTCATCTTCACCATGGATGTTCAGTCACTCTACAGCACAATCCCGCACCAGGAGGGTTTCAATGCCCTCAGGTTCTTCCTCGACTGGAGGACCAACCAATCCCTCTGCTCCGCCTTGCGGAGCTGGTCCTTACCCTTAATAACTTTTCGTTTGACACCTCCCATTTCCTCCAAATAAAAGGCGTACCTCTGGGCACACGCATGGGCCCAAGTTATGCCTGCCTCTTTGTCGTTAACGTCGAACAATCCTTGTTCGAGACGTACCAGGGCCCCATCCCCAACCTCTCTGGCCAGAGTGAGCACCACCGGAAACTGAAGGAGCAGCACCTCATACTCCGCTTGGGCAGTCTGCACCGCCGCGGCTTGAACATTGACTTCTCCAATTTCCAGTAGACCTTCCGGTAGCCATCAGCCCTCCGGCTCCTCTCCTTCTGTTCTTCATCCCGCAACACCCCCCCCCCCCACCCCCCCCCCACCCTGCATCAGTCTGAATAAGGCTTTAGACCCAAAACGTTACCTATTTCCATCTCTCCATAGATGATGCCGCACCCGCTGAGTTTCTCCACAAATGCTTCTACCATCTTTCTCTCTATTTATCTATCTATCTATCTATCTATCTATCTATCTATCTATCTATCTATCTATCTATCTATCTATCTATCTATCTATCTATCTATCTATCTATCTATCTATCTATCTATCTATCTATTCTATCTATCTATCTATCTATCTATCTATCTATCCATCTATCTATCTATCTATCTATCTATCTATCTATCTATCTATCTATCTATCCATCTATCCCTCTATCTCTCTCTCTCTCTATCTATCTATTTAAATATCTAACCTAATTACCTATCTCTCTCCCCCCCCCCCCCCTCCCTCTCTCTCTCTCTCTCTCTCTCTCATCTCTCTCTCTCTCTCTCTCTCTCTCTCTCTCTCTCTCTCTCTCTCTCTCTCTCTCTCTCTCTCTCTCTCTCTCTCTCTCTCTCTCTCTCTCTCTCTCTCTCTCTCTCTCTCTCTCTCTCTCTCTCTTTCTCCCTCTCTCTCCCTCCCCATTTCTCCGATTCGATGCATTGTTCCGATGCCTCCGTAGCCGTTATATCATGGTCACCCAGATGAACGAGTTGTCGGGGGGAGCAAAGGGGTGGGGGGGGGGGGTGAAGGGCAATGGAGAACGATAGACGGGGAGAAGGGGAGAATGGGCCGGAGGGGAGGAGGTGACTAACTAACATGAAATTATACTCCGTTTAAGAAAGAACTGCAGATTCTGGAAACATCGAAGGTAGACAAAACATGCTGGTTAAACCATGTAGCCGCGATCACAGCCAACTTTGGCCTGTTACACATATCATCGACACTATTTTGCATATATTGCACTATTTTTTCTGTTTCTCTCCAAGTCACCGTCTATATCTCTCGTTTCATTTTCCCCCAACCGTCGGTCTGAAGAAGGGTCTCAACCCGGAATGTTACCCATTCCTCTCCTTTGCCTGACCCGCTGGGTTACTTCAGCATTTTGTACCCTGTCGGGGTAACTCAGCAGTCAGGCAGCATAACCCTAACCCTTCTTCAGACTGAGAGTCGGGGGAAAATGGAACGAGACATAAAGACGGTGATGTGGAGAGCTTTTGAACCAATCAATAAAAGATATGGAAAAAAGTGACGATGACATGGGAAACAGCCCAATGTTGGCTGTGGTCGAGGTGACAAGTGTTTGACAACCGCTAGAACAGGTGGGTCCAAGTGGGCTGAGCGTAGGTGTTCTGAGAGTTTTAGCTCAAGGATTGTCTTTCGAGTTTAGTTTAGGTTAAATTAGTTTTACTTTAGTTTGTGTATCTGTTAAGTTTATTCTCTGTAAATCCCTTCTCTCCCACTCCCTTTCCTCTCCTTATCCATCACGCGTCCTCTCTACTTCCCTCCCTCCCTCCCTCCCTCCCTCCCTCCCTCCCTCCTTCCTTCCCTTCCTCCTTTCCTTCCCACCCCCCTCCTTCCCTCCCTCTCTCCCTCCCTCCTGCCCGCCTTCTCCTCCTTCCTCCCTCCCTCCATTCCTCGCTTCTTCCCTCCTTCCCTCCCTCCCCCCCTCCCTCCCTCCAACCTCCCTCCCTCCCTCCCCAACCTCTCCTAGCAGCATACATGGGCTTGGAAGAGCACAGGTGCAGATGTTCGCCAAAGGCATCCGCGTCCCGACCGCACACAACATGAAAACCCATCTGCTCTTCGTCTTCCTCGGACTCGCCGGTATGTGTACACACCTGGGCACTTTTCCCCATTGTCTCCCTCCCCCTCCTCCCTTCCACCTCCTCTGTTTCCCCTCCTGTTTCCCGACCTCCTCTGTTCCCCTTCTCTCCCTCCCCCTCCTCTCTCCCTCTCTTCCCCTCCACTCTTTCCCATTCTCTCACTTATCTCTCCTCATTCTCTCCCTCTTTCTCTCCCCGCATTTCTTACCCCACTATTCCACCCCTCTCTCCCCTCTCTCACTCTCTCCACTCCTCCCCCCCCACATCTCCCCTGCCCCTTTTTTCTCCATCTCCCTCTCATTCTCCCCCACCTCTCTCTCCACCTCCTCTCTCCCCCTCCTCTCGGCCCCTCCTCTATCGCCTCCTTCGTTCCGCTCTGCCTAGCTCTCCTCTCGCTCTCTACCACAGTCCCCACCCCCCCCCCCCCCCCCCCCCCCCCCCCCCCCCCCCCCCGCTGGCAGTGACCGTGTTCTCTCTCTCTCCCAGCCCCCACAGTCGCGGCGGCCACGGACGACGACATGATCGTGGGTGGTTACGCGTGCTGCAAACAAGCCGCACCCTGGATCGTGTCCTTCACCATCGGCTACCAGATGTGCTGCGGCGCCCTGATTCGCCCGCGCTGGGTGGTGTCCGCAGCTAAATGTTTCCAGTCGTAAGTACACGGGTTCAACACCCCCTATCCCCGTCACTGAAACCTCCTCCTTCTCTTCCATCGCTCCCCACTACAGCGCGGAAACACGAAGCGATTACTCAGTTCACACTAACATTACCCCACACACACGCGCACGCACACACACACACACGCACACACACGCACGCACACACACGCACGCACGCACACGCACGCACAATCAAACAAACACATACTAGGGACAATTTAAAATCTTTATCCAAAGCCATTTAACCTCCTCTCACGTCTGCCCTTGTGACAGGGTGATTCTGTCGGACCAGTGGTGTGTAACGTAGGGCTCGAGGGAGATGCATGGTGGGGATACGGGTGTAAGGTGTGGGACTATCCCGGCCTCTGCACTCGCGCCTACAACTACGTCTCTCACTTTAGCTTTAGTTTAGCTTAATTTAGTTTTAGATTGAGTGGAAAGGTTAGTTTAGCTTAATTTAGTTTTAGATTGAGTGGATAGGTACAAAGTGCTGGAGTAACTCCGCGGGTAAGGCAGCATCTCTTTGGAGAACGTGGACAGGTACAAAGTGCTGGAGTAACTCCGCGGGTCAGGCAGCATCTCTGGAGAGAAGGAATGGGTGATGTTTCAGGTCAAGATCCTTCTTCAGACTGTGAGTCAGGGAAGGGGGGAACGAGATATAGACGATATATATATATTCCCCCTCCCCCTTTCTAACCCTCCCCGCCTTTCCCACCTCTCCCTCCCTCTCTCTCTCTCTCTCTCTCTCTCTCTCTCTCTCTCTCTCTCTCTCTCTCTCTCTCTCTCTCTCTCTCTCTCTCTCTCTCTCTCCCTCTCCTCTCTCTCTCTCTCTCTCTCTCTCTCTCTCTCTCTCTCTCTCTCTGTCTCTGCCCTTCTCACTGTCTCTGTCTCTGTCTCTCTCTCTGCCCCTCTCTCTCAGGTCTCTGCCCCCTGGCTTTTTTCCCTCTCTCTCTACAGCCCCTACCTCTCCCTCTCTAGACGCGCCTGCGAATTGGGGGCTATGCGTTAGTGGAAAGGGCGGGGATGGTTTAAAACGGAGCGAATTAGTAATATTAATCTAATATCAAGAGGGTGGTCAGCGTTTGTGCGTCTGGAGGGGCTGGTTAGTGTGTGTGTGAGGCTGTCTCCTCTACCCGCCCATCTCTCACCCCCACTCTCCCACACATCTCTCACCCCTCTTTCCCAACCTCTCACTTCCTCCTCTCTCCTCTCTCTCGACCCCTCTCTCCTCTCCCTCTCTCCCCCGCGTCACCCCCTTTCCTCCTCTCCTCATCTCTGCCCTCTCTCCCTTCACCTCTCTCCCCTTCTCTCCCCCTCTCACGCCCGCCTCTATCCTCCTCTCACGCCCCCCTCTATCTACCTCCTCCCCTGCCCACTTTCTCCCCTCTCTCTCAACCCTCTCTCCCCCCCTCTCTACCCCCTCCATTCCTTTCTACCCCCCCCTCACCCCGTTCCTCCCCCTCCCCCTCTCACCTTTCTACCTTCCTCTCTCCCCCCTCTCTTAACCTCCTCTCCACCCTCCCCCCTCTCTCCCACTCTCTCTCTCTCTCTCTCTGCCCTACTCTCTTTGCCCCTCTCTCTTTCTCTGCCCCTCTCTCTTTCTCTGCCCCTCTCTCTTTCTCTGCCCCTCTCTCTCTGTCTCTGACTTTCTCTCTCTCTCTCTCTCTCTCTCTCTCTCTCTCTCTCTCTCTCTCTCTCTCTCTCTCTCTCTCTCTCTCTCTCTCTCTCTCTCTCTCTCTCTTTCTAACCTCACTCTCTACCCCCTCCTCCTCCCTCTCGAGACGTGCCTGTGCGTTGGCGGTTATGCGTGAATGGATAGGACGGGGGTGGGGTAAAGGGAGCGAATAAATAATATTAATATAATATTTAGGGATGGTTAATGTGTGTGTGTGAGGGTGGTCAGGGTGTGTGTCTGGGGGTGTGGTTAGTGTGTGTGTGACGCTGCACCCCCCCACCCCCCCAGCAACCGCACGTTTAGGGGACGGAACTCAACGGGTCCCACTTGGTCTAGTACCTAATAAAGGTCTGATCTTGAACTTGTATTTATTTGTGTGTTTATGTGTAATCACATCTCCACAAAAACAACGCCGTAACGGGGAAAAAAAGATATTTGCAATTGGGGATGGGGATTTTTTTTTCAACTTTAGTTCTGGGGGAGGCTCTCAAACTATGATCTTTGCTGAGGAGTGCTCGAACCTTACCTTCGGCCACGGGTTGAGTTGGAGGACCACGCCTCCCGCGGGGCCTACAGGTCGGGGAAGGGTGCGTTGGGGGAGCAGATCCAACGGGTCTGCATTAGGTCCAGTAACTACTAAAAGTATGATCTTGGATGTGAATTCATGTGTGTGTGTGTGTGTGTGTGTGTGTGTGTGTGTGTGTGTGTGTGTGTGTGTGTGTGTGTGTGTGTGTGTGCGCGCGCGCTAGCTGCGAGTGACGTAACCGCCCCCCGCACGACCACTACCCGCCCCGTTATACAAAAGACGCAGAAAGAATGAGCAAGTCCTTTGGTCGCCGCTGCCGTAGATGAAATAGCGCACTGCACTGAACCCGTATCCCGCTCTGTGCTTCTGTGTCCCTCCCTTTGTCCTTGTGTCCTTCTCTGTGGCTCTGTATCCCTCGGTGTGCCTCTGTGTCCCTCTCTGTGCCTTTCTCTCTCTCTCTCTCTCTCTCTATGCCTCTGTGCACCTTCTGTGCCCCTGTGTCCCTTTCTGTGCCTCTGTGCCTCTCTGTGTGCCTCTGTGTCCCTCTGTGTGCCTATGCGTCCCTCTATCTCTCCACTCCCTCCCTCTCTAGCCACGCCTGCGAGTTGGTGGATATGGGTCAGTGAATAGGGCAGGGGATGAGGTAAAATGAGCGAATGAATAATATTAATATAATATCAAGGGGTGGTTAGTGTGTGGGGGTGATTAATGTGTGCGAGTGTGCGTGTTTATGTGTGCGTATTTGTGTGTGTGTGTGTGTGTGTGTGTGTGTGTGTGTGTGTGTGTGTGTGTGTGTGTGTGTGTGTGTGTGTGTGTGTGTGTGTGTGTGTGTGTGTGTGTGTGTGTGTGTGTGTGTGTGTGTGTGTGTGTGTGTGTGTGTGAGCGTGCGAGCGTGCGTGTGTAGGATAGTGTTAGTGTGAACGGGATGATCGCTCGACGGCAGCGACATGGTGGGCCGATTGGCCTGTTTCCGCGCGGTAGTGGGGGGAAGGGGAGGGGAGGGGGTCAGAGGGCACACCGTCTACTCCTGGCTACATCTTCGCTGGGCCGAAGGACCTGTTCCGAGCTGTCGGGGGGGGGGGGGGGGGCTGCGATAGGGTTGAAGGGGAGGGGAGAAAGATAGCCAGGGTCAGGGGAGGGGGGGTCACAAGACACACCGTCTAGTCCTGGCAACACCTGCACTGGGCCGAAGGACCTGTTTCCGAGCTACCGGGTGGGGGCCTGGGGTGGGGTTGAAGGGGAGGGGAGAAAGATAGCCAGGATCAGGGGGTGTTGGGGCCAGAGGAGAGCGGGTCACAGAGACAGGGAGAGGGAATGTAGGGGGGAGGGGGCTACAGCGCGGCTTAATCAAGGCACTGACGCACGTAGGCTGCCATGTCCTCCACATGGGTTGAGCTGCTCCATGCACCCTTAGACACAATGCCCCTCCGTACAACCCGCACCCCCCACAAAGGAACAGTGAACTGCTGCTGTTCTCATTTCGACAATAAAGCGACCTGATTGACCATTGGGCATTCACCCCTCTGGCCATGATCAACAGCGAGTCTGTGAAGAGGCGGACCTGTCAGTGTGAGAGGACATTGTGAACAAATGACATTGGTGGAAAAAAAACAGGAACTGGGATAAATGATCCATAATTATAAATGATTATAATAACATTTATTAGCATTTGCACAATGATGAATTCTTTTTTTTATTATATTGCTGTTTCAGCCTGGGTCTAATAGGAGGCAATATAATGAGTTGAAGCCTGATTCGACGAGCTGGTACGGGGAGAGAAAGAGCAGGGGCATCAACCACCTTCTCTGCCCCGTTTACCCACTCCAGACTCATCCCCTCTGAACGTACTCTGTACCAAACTCAACATTATTAACAAACTCAACACTGACTCAGCAACAAACCCAACACTGTTATTTAACCCGTCGACAAGGGAGGTGCAGCTGTCGTGTGGCAGGCTGACCTCTAACCTCTGGGTGTTCATGGTGGCGCAGCGGTAGAGTTGCTGCCTTCGAGCGAATGCAGCGCCGGACACCCGGGTTCGATCCCGACTACGGGTGCCGCTGCCTCTCCTTGTTGACTTTGTATTTGACTTCGATCCCCGTGTATAACGTTTGGTGATCCCGAGAACTTTGGACGTAGATTTGTATTTTGTCTGTTTTATCTGTTCTATTATTTTGAGATGATGTATTGATTTGGGGTGAACCGTCGTTTTGAAATGCTCTGTGAAAGTATATGAAGACAGTATATGCCGTATTGCCTTTGGGCTTTATAAATATTGATATGATTTGCAATTGAGTCTGAATATCTAAGTTACTTCGGAATGGTTCCTAGTTCTGAGAAACTCTGTGTTCAGGCGCATTTTTGTCGCAGTGAGAGTGAGAGCTATATTTCTCCGCCGCTCCGTTGTGAGTCAAAGATGTTCCTGCCAGAACACGATCAAATCCGTCGGGTCATTATTTGTCTTAGTGGAACAACGTGGTGGTGCTCTTGGTGGTAGCGTGGTAATGGGACAGAAGAAGAGATCTTCGTGGCAGAATCGGAGGTCATACCAGGGTCACAAGTGTCATCAGTGGATCTTATTCACGAACTTTTTTACTCGTGGCCATTTTTCATCAGGCTAGAAAAACATCGTGGCCTACTTGATGCCACGAGTACCTACATATACCATCGCGAACTATCTACAATGTACAACCTATTACGACCTTGTGACGACCATGCTGCCAGTATGAATCATTGGCAAACTCGGCAGAGGTCGTGAATTATGTCCCTTCATTTTTAACTTTTGCTTACCACTCTTTCAATGTTACTTGTTATTACTTGTTGTCAAGGCAGGTCTAACTTTTCTTAAAGTGTTGATAACACCTTTGTATGCATTAATCGTGTGAAGGATGGAGACAAGAGGGAAAGGAGCTTCTCCAAGGAAGGGGCGTGGGACAGGCACATTTTGTGCCGCTGGTATCTTGGAAGCAATATCCAAAATGAATGATGAACTGAAAAATGAAATAAACACTAGATTCTGCAGTTTGGAAGACATGGTGAATGAAATTTCGAGAAAATTGAAGAAAGTTTTCAAGTCAAACTGATTATGTTACAAGATTAATTTCGTGAACAGAAGGAATAAATTGGTAACTTGCGAACCCTGGGCCAGGAGAAAGATTTGAAGATACATCCTTGTGATGGAGGCAGTGCAGTGTAGGTCCACAATATTGATCCCTGCTATGGCCGGACTGTCATATGTGCAAAGATGGAAAAGACTAGTGTTAACATATATGAAAAATCTGCTCTCAATTGTAAAGAAGTTAATCCTAATGTGGTATTGTTGCTCAGACAAACTTGATGCAAATAATGAATAACTGACAATGATAACAGCCAATGAGAGGTTACAATGAGAACAGCCAATGAGAGGTGCTGTTATTGTCGTGTCAAGCACATGTGTGTCAATATTTTTTATTCCAGTTTGAGCAAGACTGATGCCTCGGTGTGTTTTTACTCCTCTGGAATTGTCTTCAGTCTAGCACTGGGTAGGTTGCAAGAATCGCTGCACAATTCACCTCTGCCAACAGGTTATGGGCCCAGAGTTACCTAGAGTTACCCAGAGGTACCCAGATACAGTTATCCACAGATTTACCACCGAGAGAAACATCGCAACGTACCGCGTGTCCGGTGAGAGTTAACATGCTATGCTACCACCCTGAGTAGATGGAGCGCTGAGTCGAGAAGACGCTGGTCTCGGCTAGTTTTTGACGGAGATGAAAAGAACTATGAGCTGTGGGAGACAAAGTTTTTGGGCCATCTTCGGTTGCAAGGGCTAAAGGATACCATCTTGGAAGAGCCTACCAACGATGAAGAAGGAGACGAGGCCAAAAATGCACAGGAATATGCTGAGCTAATCCAGTTTCTGAATGACAAAAGTTTGTCGCTGGTAAAGCGAGAAGCAGTGGACGATGGGCGGAAAGCGCTAACTATTTTGAGAGATTATTATGCGGGTAAGGGAAAGCCACGTATAATAAGCCAGTACACAGAACTGACTTCACTTCAAAAGTTGAGCAGCGAGTATGTTATACGGGCAGAGACAGCCATCACAGCATTGAGCAACGCTGGTGAGGTGTTGAGTGACGGACTGTTAGTTGCAATGATTCTGAAGGGACTGCCTGAATCTTTTAAACCATTTGCTATCCATGTCACGCAAAGTGAGCAGGCAATGCCTTTTGCCGAATTTAAAACTAACCTACGGAGCTACGAAGACACGGAAAAGAAGTGTGCAGCAGCATCCGACGACAATGTCATGAAGACGCGTGTGCAACCGAGTGTGAGACCCGCCACGACAAGTGCAAGTGACTGGGGTGCGCAGTGCGTGGACATTGTGTGCTTCAGGTGTGGCCTAAAGGGACATAAAGCCAGAGCATGTCGACGCAAGCAGTGGTGTAGTCACTGTAAAAGCACCACACATCGAGACGCAACCTGCAGACGGAAGCAGCGGTGGGACAACGCACGACAAGTTTCCGAGGAGACTGCAATGAGCGCGACCTAACGTGGACGCTTGAGCCATCCGGCGTCACGGGGCCGGTCCCACTTCGATCGCCGGAGCCGTGCGGAATTGTGCGGAGTTCATCCCGACATCTCGCGGGGCTGCGGAAAACCGACCATGTTCAAAAATTCTGCGCGGCAATGACTTGTCGGCTTGCAGTCACCTCGACGCATTATACACCGCCTCAACGTCGTGCCTCCGTGACCCTTTCTGTAGGTGCCTCCGTGACCCTCTCTGTGTGTGCCTCTGTGCCCCTCTCTGTGTTTGCCTCTGTGCCCCTTTCTGTGTGTCCCTCTCTGTCCTGGCGAACTTACATTTCAGACTTCACTGCAAGTTCGACTCACTTCCCGCCGCGTTGCGCCACTCACCCAACCACCGCGCGGCCCCCGCTGCAAGTTTGGTCGTGCTCTTCGCATGCAGGTGCATGCTGTTGGGAATGGCCCTGTACAGGGATCAACCGACCTCCACGAGGCCCCCGCTGCCGGTTTGGTCGCGCTCACCGCATGGAGTCGGATGCTGGTAGGACAGGCCCTTACAACAAGGAATATGCATTCCTGGTGAGTGAAGGGGACGCGGCGATCCAGTCAGAGCTGGATCGCCGCGTCCCCTTTCAGAGTTGAAAGGCCTGATGGTTGATACGGGGGCAACTTTGCATATCATCACTAACATAGCAAGGTTCAAGAAGTTTGATGATATATTCCAGTCCGAGACACACTGCGTGGAGTTGGCTGACAGCACAAGGTGCGATGGAGTCGCGGAGCGCAGAGGAGGCGCGGAGGTTTGCTTGGTCGACAGCCAAGGGCACCGCCACAACACAACACTGAGGCAGGCATTGTACATCCCCTCATACCAGCAGCATTGCCGTCCGAATGGGGGGTGCGTTGGGTGCGGTCGCACTCCCCTTTTTTTCAGAATAAAAACAAATCCCGAGAAAAGAAAAAAAAATTCACCTGCGCAGTTGGGGGAAGCTGGTGATGCAGTAGCGACGTAAAATGACTCCGCCTCACCGCGCGCAGTGGGCGGGGTAAGACACCGCCGTTTTCAATGCATCGCCTCTACGCCCCAGGCCTAGTTTGGGTGAGTGGGACCGTGAAATATTGCATTGCGTTGCGGGAGGGGGAAGCTGTTTGATTTATAACGGGTGTGTTAAACTACCCGCGAATGGTCCAATGCGACCCGCGGGATGATTTGGGAAAAAAAGGAGTGCCCGCTTCTCCGTGCCTGGGGCTGCAGTGTCTCCCAGCACGGTGCATCACGCGCCCCCCCCCCCCCCCCCCGCCGGTCCCTCGCCCCCCCCCCCCCCACCCGCCGTTCCCTCGCGCCCCCCCATCGTTCCCTGTCACCCCCAGCCGGTCCCTCGCTGCCACCCCCCTGCTGGTCCCCTCCCGGCCGCGAGCCCTCGCTTTCATCAGCGGCAGCGGAGGCTGTAGTGCGGGGTGACCGAGGGTCGGAGCGAATGTCGGGCCTCGCACAGCAGCAGCTGCGGCGATGGTGGCCCCACACGCCGTCACAGCGATCGCTATGTGCCACTCCGGAGGGGAGGCGGTAGCAAAGAGTACCCAACCACCTCCCCCTTTGGCGGCGGCACTTAGACAGGGACTGCCAAGGCAGCGGGGCGATGATGCCGGTGTTGTCCGAGGAGCGCTGACCTTTCTTCCTCCACACCTCCTCTGCCCCTTACCCTCTCTCTCTTGTACGCACCCCCCTTATCCTGGGACCGCTCTTCTCATGTCACATATTCCTTTTGTCCAGCGATGCTGCCTGACCCGCTGATCCCCATTCCTGCCTCTATTCAGTCCTCACAGACATCCTCTGTGCTCCCCTCCCCATCTCTCCCCCCCCCCCCAATCTATTCATCCTGCACTGATCTCCCTATTCACCTCACATTGATTCTCCTGCCATCCCCCATCCATCTGTCACTGGTCCCCCAATTCGTCCTGCACTGATCCCCTTTCCCATCCATCCTGCACTGATCTCCCCCATCCATCTTGTAATTAACTACCCATTCATCCTGCACTGATCTCCCCATTAATCTTGTACTAATGCCCCCATCGATCCTGCACTGACCCCCCCATCCTGTACTGTCCCCCATCCATCTTGTTCTGACCACCCAATCCATCCTGTACTGAACCCCCCATCCACCCTGTACTGTCCCCCCATCCATCCTTTACTGTCCCCCATCCATCCTGTACTGAACCCCCCATCCATCCAGTACTGTCCCCCATTCATCCTGCACTGATCCATTCTGTACTGATTCTCCCCCCTTCCCATCCATCCCATACTGATCGCCACTAAAATCCCCCGCGCTCTCCCCTCACAATTTTGCCTTATCCAACCAACCAGCACTGATTCCCCTGCCTCGATCCATCCATTCCGCACCGTCTGTGGAATTATCTGCTTCAGAGGACGGTGGACGCAGGTTCTTTGGCTGCTTTCAAGAGAGCGCTAGATAGGGCTCTTAAAAATAGCGGAGTCAGGGGATATGGGGAAAAGGCAGGAACAGGACACTGATTGTGGATGATCAGCCATGATCACATTGAATGGCGGTGCTGGCTCGAAGGGCTGAATGGCCTACTCCTGCACCTATCGTCTATTGATTGCTTTCTCAACCAAGACGGCATTGGAAAACACCACAGAGTGAAACTGCAGAATGAATTCAACCTGTTGGGATTCAGAACCAAAGGGAAAGTATAGTGTCCCAGCTGCCTGCTCTGCTGGAGATCAGATAAGTCTTCGTGTTGCTGCTGGCCCCGCTGCAGCTGCTGCTGCCTTCCTCGGGCCAGAGCTGCCCAAACCATTGGGCTCCACTCTGCAACCACTCGCCGTCTGACTTCAAGTACTTGGCCTTGACGGCAGCCAGTCTCACCACAGTGCTCTGCTCACCCCGCCTGTCCACCTCCATTTGACTGCGAAGGTAGCTGGGACCTTTGGTCATGAGCCTGAGCGGCAGAGAGACGCTCGACTTGGGCGGCATGCTTGCAGTGGGCACGATCTCGCTCGGCTTCTTACTTTGATCCAGCCAACGTGAACAAACACGTTTTCTCATCAATGAAGAAGCAATGCCCAGGACTTCCATTCAATCACCTGTCTGCGGTCACCTTAATCCACATTCACTATGACTTTGCCCATAAGTTGGACAAAGTCGTGACTAAGGTTTGCACAGTTACATTCTTGGAAAATGGAACTGGACAACATGAATTCTGGCCAAATGGCAATATATGCAGCCGTGCCACCCGTGTCCGTCGCCTGCATCACTACCCAGGACTTCCATGAGCAATGACAGACTGTCTGCACTCGCCTTAATGTACATTCACTATGACTTTGCCCATGACTTGGGCAAAGTGGTGACTAGGTTTGCACAGTTACATTCTCGGAAAATGGAACTGGAAAATGTGACTTATGGCTAAATGGCAATACATGCTGGTCTGCCAAGAGTGTTGTCAAAGTCTGTGAGAGGAATCCTGAACTGTCTTCTAATCCCCTCACACTTTGGGAGCCCAAACAGGGCCCTGCAAGGAGAGGTAGAAGTCGGGCTACCTACATCAGTGTACTAGCTGCGGAATGACACAGGCCTTGGACAGTGTTAACGAACTGAGGACTGACATTAAAGATAAAGTCATACTTCGGGAGACCAAACATGGCACTGCAAGAAGAGGTAAAAGTAGGGCCACCTACATCATTGTACTGCGGAACGACACATGCTTTGACAGCATTAACAAACTGAGGACTGCCATGCTAGATAAACTGGTCTGAGGTGCTATATTTGTGGAACCAGGAATAGCATATAGGCTAAGGACAACGAATGCCTTTGCATTAGTAGTAGGGGTAAATGGCAATATACATTCAGGAGCACCTGAATGATTATGCAGCATCATGCCAGCATGTTTGATTGTTTGGTAAACTATATGATGAATTGTGAAATGTATGTATATTTTTATGTTATGGAATCAAAATCAAGAATTATAAATTCACATTTCAAAAATGGTTTCACAATTCTGAAAGTACTGATTTTCAGTATTCCATAATAATATTTGAGAATACATGAGGTTGCATGCAAAACATTGATTTTCAAAAATCCAGTTTCAGTGTAGTACGTTCCATTGCATTTAAATGAGAAATACCGATTTCCCCAACAAAATAATGATTTTCAGCCATCAAAATACGGAAATGCTCGGTGAAACTTGGCAGCTCTGCAATTATTAATCTTGACTCCACCAACATTATTTCTGAAATATTGGTCATACATTTGGTGCAAAAATGCTCCAAAATAAGGCTCAGAGGGCAGCAGAGATCATCTAAAACCCCGGCCGCGAGGGGCTTCACGCTCGTGATGTGCGCTGCGCGCACATTACATCACATGATTTTTTTTATAATCCTGTCATGCCACCCCCCTTTTTGAAAAGCTTCATACGGGCCTGCGCAGGACATCTTCTCTGGAAGCAGCTACTTCCAGCGGAGCAACCGTAATCTTAAGGGACGGGGAAGACGTCCTACAACACAAGGACGGCACCAAATTCCACATTCATGAGTACAACAGACTGTACTACTTGCACACGGTAAACGTTGAATGTGATTACCAATGTAAGAGCAGTTATGATATGCAGACATGGCATGAGATTCTAGGGCACTGTAATTATGAAGATATTCAAAAATTACCAAGTGTTGTTGAAGGTATGGCAATTAAGGGCAAAACAGACAAACCTGCTCTACACTGAAGTGTGTACTCAGGGAAAGTTGATCAAAACTAGGAACAGGGACCCTGATGTAAGAGCCAAAGCAGCTTTGGAGCTGGTACACCCAGAGTCCAGAGAGGGGTACAGGTTTGCGCTATCATTCACTGATAATTATTCCAGTGCAGTGTTTGCGTACTTTCTAAAGAATAAGAGTGACACAGTGCAAGCCACCGAGAAGTTTCTTGCTGACACAGCCCCATACGGGAAGATTAAATGTATGTGATCTGACAATGGTACTGAATTCATGGGAAAGAATTACCAGGCACTACTCAGCAGAAATGGCATTAGACATGAGACCTCAGCACCATACTCACCACACCAGAATGGTACTGCTGAGCGAAATTGGCGCATGCTGTTTGACATGGCCAGGTGTATGCTAATAGAGAGTGAGTTACCTAAACAGTTTTGGACCTATGCAGTACAGACAGCAGCTGTAGTGAGGAACAGATGCTTTAACAAGCACACAAAGCAGACGCCTTACTTGATGCTGACAAGAAAACGGCCCAACCTGTCTAGGATGCAAAAGTTTGGGTCAGAGTGTTAATGCCTATAAACAGGACAAGAGAAAACTGGACTCAAAGTGTGAGAAGGGAATCTTTGTCGGGTACGACAAGAATAGCCCAGCTTACATGGTTTACTATCCTGACAATGGGAAAGTAAAGAAGCACAGACTGGTGAAGTTTGTGACCAAAACAATTGTAGAGCGGCAGACACAGACTGACATGGCCCCCCAGTGACGATGACTTTGAGGTGCAGAATAGGGCCAGTAGGATGAGAAAAAATACTGATGAAAGTCAAGGACATACTCAGGGCCAAGATCCAGTAACTAAGCCTGAGGTGAATAGCCAAGCACAGACAGGTGAAACCAAGCATGAGCCTGCACGTTACCCTTCTAGAGTGAGGAAGGAACCAGGTTACTTAAGTGACTATGTAACTGGCAAGGCGAGTGATGATCATGTAATGATTAACATAGATTATTGCTACAGATTGATGTGTAACATCCCCCTAACATTCAGGGAAGCTGTAACTTCAACTAACTCAAAGGAATGTGTTAACGCCATGGATGAGGAAATGCAGTCGCTGAGAGAAAATGACACATTTACCCTAACCAACTTGCCTGAGGGTAAGAAAGTAGTGTGGGCGTAGATGGGTATATGCAATCAAGAACAATGAGGATGGATCTGATAAATACAAGGCACGGTATGTAGCCAAAGGATATAGTCAGAAATTGGGTGTAGACTATGAGGAGACATGTTCTCCTACTGCTAACCTGACCAGTATCAGAGTGATGATGCAAAAAGCAGCACAGGAAAACCTGATTTTACATCAGATGGATGTCAAAACTGCCTACCTACATGCACCAATAGATTGCCAGATTTACATGGAACAGCCAGAAAGTTACGATGTAAAATCCAGCGCAAATGAAAAGTTGGTGTATAGGCTAGAAATGTCACTTCATGGGTTAAAACAGTCGGGTAGCGTCAATAGTGGGGTGAGAGACTTCGCTGTTTCGCTCTGCCCCCGAAGAATGTTTTAATGTGCTAAAATAACAGTTGGAAGATGGGGGAGTTCTGAAAATAACTACCGGTGCTGCTATTTAATTGTGCGTTATCAGAAATCCTACTGATAACAGAGAATAATTGCAGTTTTAAATGAAAAGACAGAAACCTCGTCAGAAGCCTGCGAAAGCCGCTTCAAGACCTGCTACAAGAACCTATTTGAAAAAAACTGAAGAAACTCCTCAATCCCCTCAAACATCAGCTGGAAATTCAGAAGAAGTTGATTCCCGAAATCCTTTCACAGAATTGCCTTTAATGGAGGAATAAATGGAACATCTGGAAAAGTCAGTTTTAGCTTCACTCACTGAAGTTATTTCAAAACTGATACGAGAGGAGAACCTCATGCTGGACAAAAGCCTCTCTGAAAAAATTAAACAAGGTAATGATACGCTGATGGGGAAAATTGATGACTTAACCAAACGTGTGGTCGAAGTTGAGTAGGATTTGGAACAAAAAATTAAGTGGGTTGATAAGGATTGTAATAAAAAACTGGATATAATGCTAAAATCTACTAAGGTGGCTATGGAAGGAATGGACAATATGATAACTGAGATGGCTAAGGAGATAAAGAGACTAAAACAGGAACAAGAAAGTATTGGGAGGGAGCTTGCTAAAATGAAGTATAAATGTACGGACTTGGAGGCAAGATCAAGGAGACAAAATTTGAGGATAATTGGATTAAAAGAAGGCAAGGAGATTGGACAAATGTTTCAGGAGTTTGCTGCCAATTTACTCAAACAAGTGCTTAAGCTGCCTGAAGCCCCGAGAATAGATATGGCTCACCGGGTCCGACGTAAGACTCAAGCAAGCTCAACTGCCCCCCAAGACAGATTATTCTGAAATTCCATGACATTCCAACCCTGGAAGGAATTATGAAAAAGATTTCACATGGTGTGAATTTGATGTTTGGAGAAGCCAAACTAAGATTCTTCTGTGATTTTCCAGCTAAAGTCGTGGAAAAGAGGAATAAGTTTACAAACACGAGAAGGCTACTGAAAGAGGTCTCGGGAGTAAGATATGGGATACCCCGCTAAATTGAGAATTTCTTATAACCATGTTGAACGTGCATTCACGGATCCAGAAGAGGCATTTAAATATGCACAAAGTATCACAAAGGAGGACTGCTGATCGTTAGGAGTTGGTCTCCTACTATAACATCGAGGAGAAACGACAAAGAAAGGATTGTGTCTTTTTTTTTAGCATATAAAAAAGACTGCTCTTGTTAAAATGGCGTACCCTCCTCGAGGCACTGGCTAGGCATTTTATCTTTGGAATGTTAATTCTAGGTCGGATTTTAAGTTTCATTTCGACAAAGGACTGACAAAGAAGAGAAACTGGCGGGGAAAATAAATTGAGAATATAGTGTAATATAGAATATGATTTAAGAAATATATAATTACATACTAACATAAAATATAATTAATAAAAATGGGTAGTATTAATAACATATTAACACATTTTATGGATACAGTAGACTTAGTCTAGATAGTGCGTAAAGGGGGGAGGAGATTCAAATACTTGGAAATTATCCATATACCACCTATACAATTCTTAATTGTAATAAATCTATATTGATAGTATCTATTTCTGAAGATCAATTAGCTATTGGAGTACCGTTAACTTTTTATTTAAAATTATCTTTATTTTTGAAGGAATGCCAACGATAAAATTCTTGTTTTGGAGGTTTAAACCCCGAAAACAAAAGAAACTGGAGGAATTTAGTTGGAATAACGCTCACAAGGTTGCACATATTTTAAAAGAGCAGATGAGATTCTTCTTTGAGAGAAATGATATACACTATAGCAGATATTTCACCCTCCTTATTATGGGAAGCTTTTAAGGCATTTATTAGAGGAATTATAATATTCTTTTATTCAACAGTATATCAAGCTTTCCAAAATAAAAAGAATAATACTGATCAATTGCAGTTAGAACAAGAAATTAGACAATTTGATTTAGAAAATGCCAAAGAACCAACTATAGATAAACATAATAAGATAATAATACTGAAATATAAATTAAACAAAATTTTATCGGCCAGAATAATGAGATTATTTCAAATTACAAAACAAGAAACTTTTGAATTTGGTGATAAACCTCATAAACTCCTAGCACGCCAACTGAAAAAAGGGGACACAGAAAATACAATTACTAAAATTAAATCAGACAAAGGGGAATTACTAACACTACCTAAAGATATAAATAAAAGATTTGCTCAATTTTATCAAAATTTATATACATCGAAAATCTCTGCAAATAATACTCAAATTGCAAATTTCTTAGATAACTGTAATCTTCCAAAACTAAATACGGTGGAACAAGAGGCGTTAGGAGCTCAGATTACACTACAGGAAATAGAAGAAACAATTAGTTCGTTGAAGAATGGCAAAACCCCAGGACCAGATGGCTTTAGTAATGAATTCTATAAAAGATTCTACGAAATAATTTCTCCACGGTTGCAAGATTTATATATATACATTTTTAAAGAAAATAAACTACCAGAAACACTAACTGAATCAACTATTACACTTATACCAAAAAAGGATAAAGATCTAGAAGACCCAGGCTCATATAGAGCTATTGCACTCCTAAATACAGACCAAAAAATATTAACGAAGACCCTAGCGAGAAGATTGAGTAAATATGTTAGTAAACTAATAAATCCGGACCAAACAGGGTTCATACCAAAGAGATACTCATTTAACAATTTGAGACGGTTGTCTAATATAATGTACTCACACAATACTGAAGAAGAACTAGCAATTATTTCATTGGATGCAGAAAAAGCTTTTGATTAAGTAGTATGGCAATATTTATTCAAAGTATTGGAAAAATTTAATATGGGAGATAATTTTATTTCATGGGTAAAACTACTATATGATGAGCCGACGGCTAGAATACTGACTAATAACATATTATCCCCGAAATTTTACTTAGCAAGGGGCAATAGGCAGGGGTGCGCGTTATCGCCCCTGCTTTTTGCACTAGTGATAGAGCCTTTAGCTGAAAGTATAAGAAGCCATCCGAACATTCATGGGTATATTACCAAACACTCAAATAATAAAATTTCATTATATGCAGACGACATATTATTATATATTACAAATTCGCAAACTAGCATACCAAATATACTAAATAGAAGAATGTGGTTCTCTTTCAGGATATAGAATAAATTGGAACAAAAGCGAAATTATGACGATAAAACCTCAAGAGTCGACACATCTGTTGAAATTCCCTTTTAGAATTACAACAGAAAAAATTAAATATTTGGGCATCCAAATTACTTGGAACTATAAATCATTACTCAACGCAAACTATATGCCTTTATTAACTAAATTAAATGGGCTGATTAAATTTTGGAAGACTGCCTATGTCATTAATAGGCAGAATAAACGCGATAAAAATGATCTTCTTAACACAAATATTGTACCTATTTCAATCAATACCAATATACATACCTAGAAAATTCTTCAAAAAATTAGATTCTGATATTATAAACTTCATATGGGATTATAAATCACACAGAATTTAAAAAAAAAACACTTGTGTAAATCTAAAGAATCAGGGGGACTGACACTCCCTAACTTATTGTATTATTATTGGGCAGTGAATATTAAAAATATAATCTACTGGTTGGACAGTTCTGCCCAACAGGTAGATTGGATAAGAATGGAGACAGAGGATTGTTCCCCTTATAATATAGGAGCGATCCTTCTTTCCACGATAAAACTGAACAATGTAATATACAAGAAGAATCCAATTATTCATAGTATAATACGAATTTGGAAACAAATAAATTTAACTTTAAAATTAAGAAAATTATCGCTTCTTTCTCCAATAGCTAATAATCCCTCATTCAAACCATCCATTATTGATAAAACGTTTACCCATTGGGAAAGAATAGGAATTAAAATGATGGGAGATATGTATGAAATGGGAAAACTATTATCATTCCAACAATTACAACTAAAATATAATTTGAAAAGTAATCAATATTTCAAATACCTTCAAATTCAAGGTTATTTGAAAAAGTATATACAAGGATATCAAACTTTAACTCCAGATCTACTGGAGGAAGGAATGAATAAAAAGGCAGAATCAAGCAATTTAATATCTTACTTATATAATATAATTCTAAATATAGAAACACCAACGACAGAAGCAATTAGAAGAGACTGGGAACAAGAGTTATTGATAAAAATTCCGAACGATAGATGGGATAAAAATTTATTATATGTAAACAAATGTTCAATGAATGTAAGACATAACCTAATTCAATTTAAAATTTTACATAGATTATATTATTCGAAAACAAGACTGAATAAAATATTTTCAAATGTTTCCCCCATCTGCGACAAATGTCTAACTCAAAATGCCACTATAGCTCATTCCTTTGTCTCTTGTACAAAACTGTATACATTTTGGAATGAAATTTTTGGAATTTTTACAAAACTATTTAACACAAAATTGAACCCCAATACTGAATTGATTACCTTTGGATCAATGGAAGAGGGAAGTAAACTAACTATATTCCAAGAAGCTTTTCTTAATTATGGTCTAATAACAGCGAAAAAACTTATACTTAAATTTTGGAAAAACGCACCTACGCCAACATTCAAAATGAGGATCTCAAACATGTCTGAAACGCTACATCTTGAAGAAATGAGATTCCTCTTACTAGGCAAATTACACCAATTCTTAAAGATTTGGTCTCCGTTTATCAACTTTATACAAGCATATGGTGCAACATAACATAACCTTAGAAATTAAATGGTTTAGAACTGGTTGATGGATGGGCAAAAATATGAGATAGGTAGATCTCTCCTAATCTCTCTTTCCTTTTTACTTTTTCCTTCTCTTTCAATCTTTTAACTTCTCACCTCTGTCCTTTATTTTTTTTTTGTTTTCTGTTTCTACTCGCTTGTCTATCTATTCCGACACTCTTTATTTATTTTTTCTCTCACTGTTCTTTTATTATTGACTAAAAGTATGAAGTTGTACTAGAATGAGAATATGTATTTATGTATTAGGTACTTAAGTATCAAACTACTGTACTTCTAACGAAAATAAACAAACAAAAAAAAAAATAATAATAATAAAACAGTCGGGTAGAAATTGGAACAAAATGCTACACGAGTATCTGACTGAAAACGACTTTGTGAAAAAACCCAGCTGATCATTGTGTTTACTCACGGGAAACAGAAAATGAGAAAGTGATCATGATAATATGGGTCGATGACTTAATTATTGCTGCCAATGATGAAAAAGCACTGAAAGCTGTGAAGGAGATGCTCACAGTTAAATTCAAGATGAAAGACATCGGCAAACTGAAACATTTTCTTGGCATTGATTTTGACCAGAGTGATAACTGTGTGAGAATGTCACAGAAGAAATATGTGGAGAAAATACTTGAAAGGTTTGATATGCAAGATTGTAAACTGAGGGCGACAACTTGTGAACAAAAATTGAACTACACTGATGATGCAGAAATGATGACTGATGTCAGAAAATACAGAGAGGTAGTAGGTAGCCTAATCTATCCGAATACATGCACAAGACCCGATCTCAGTTTTGTAGTAAGTAAATTGTCACAGTACTTTACTGAGCCGACAGAAGAGCAATGGGCTACTGTAAAATATGTACTGAGATATCTGAGAGGCACAATTCAGAAAGAGTTGTGTTACAGGAAATGTGACGATGAGAAACTGGCGTTACAAGCGTATAGTGATGCAGATTGGGCGGCTGATGTAACCGACAGACGTAGTACAACCGGTTATTGTGTAAGCCTAAACAAAAATGGTCCTTTGATTTCAATTTGTGAGGCTGAGTATATGGCGTTAGCCATAACACTACAAGAGTGTGTGTACCTAGTAAAACTACTAGGAGGTATTGATGGACATCAGTACCCAACACCCAAGGTTTATGAGGATAACCAGGGCACAATTGCGTTAGCAAAGAATCCTGTAAGTAGACAGAGGTGTAAGCATGTGGACATAAAATATCACTTTGTGAGGTCCACTGTGAATCATGGCAAAATCAATTTGGAGTATTGCCCAACAGACCAGATGGTAGCAGATGTAATGACAAAACCTGCAACAAAGTTTAAGTTGATGGAGTTTGCAAAGTTTATGTTTGGAGAGTAACCATGTATGTAAACGTCTACATGATGTAAGGTAGAAAACCTTAGGATGTTTTATTTTGAGTTAAGATAACAATGCGAGAGCAAGTGGGGGTGTTAACATATATGAAAATTGTGCTCTCAATTGTAAAGTTAATCTTTATGTGGTATTGTTACTCAGACAAACTTGATGCAGGTAGTGAATAACTGACAATGATAACCGCCAATGAGAGGTTACAATGAGAACAGCCAATGAGAGGTGACGTTATTGTCGTGTCAAGCACGTGTGTTAATAAAGTTTTTTTTTTGGTTAATATTTTTATTAGAAGCATTGTATATTATCTAAGGTACAACAGCACTTCAAATACAAATCAGACTTATCACAAACGTTGTACAGATATTACGGGATAATTTATATGCTACTGTTTTTGATTATTTTTGGGAAGGTAAGGGAGTGAAAAGAAAAGTGAAAGTATAAATCAATAAGCAAGACGTTGTGATTGAATAATAATGATTAGATAATAAAAATAAATACATAAATAAGATATAATCAAGACGTGATTAAATAATAATGATTATATAATAAAAAAGTAAAAAGTAAAAAAGAAAAGATAAACAAGAAAACTTAAAAAATAAAGAAAAACAATTATTGTATAATTAAAAATTAAATAAAAGAATCTTTACATTGAATGGAACAGTTTCATATAACAATATCTTGAGACATGTATACAGATCCCAATACTTTTTTCATCTAATCCTACACCAGGGTACTTATTGAGTTACGGTGCTGAGCTCAGCTACCCCTTTAAGTAATCAATGAATGGAGACCATATTTGTTCAAAAGGTTCATATTTGTCCATTAGGACAAACCTAATTCTCTCCAAATGCAACATCTCCGACATTTCCACTGTCCACATTTTGATTGTGGGGGATAATGTTCCCTTCCAGAATTTTAATATTATTTTTTTTCCAATTATCAAACAGTAATCAAGAACATTTCTTTGACTTACTGTTAATATTAAGCTTGAGTCAGGGACTCCTAATATTATTAACTTTAGATCAGGGTCCAATTTAGTTTTAAGAACCTCAGAGATGATCCCAAAAATATCAGCCCAATAACTATTAGGTTTTATGCATGTTACAAAACTATGCGTTAGGTTGGCTTCTAAATTCTGACATTTATCGCAAATAGAAAAAAATGTTAGGAAAAATTCTATTTAATTTTGTTTTTGAGTAGTGTAATCTATGTATTACTTTAAATTGTACCAAAGTTATATAGCAAAGTGCAAAGGCTACTGGGGAGACTTTAAACTAGAAAGGCTGGGGGGAGGGACTCGGGTAGAGGGGGCTAGGGGACAGGGTGTGGGGCAAGAGGCAGAGAAGGGAAGCACTCGGACCCAAAATGTAGGCGAGAAAGATGAAAAAGATAATAGACAGAGAATAAAGGATTATGGGTTTATAAAATGTGCATATTTTAATTCTAGGAGCAGTGTAAGTAAGGTGGATGAACTTAGAGCCTGGATTGACACCTGGAAATATGATGTTGTGGCAATCAGTGAAACATGGTTGCAGGAGGGCTGTGATTGGAAACTAAATATTCCAGGATTTCGTTGCTTCCGGGGTGATAGAATTGGAGGGACCAGAGGTGGAGGTGTTGCATTGCTTGTCAGAGAGGATATTACAGCAGTGCTTTGGCAGGATAGATTAGAGGGTTCGTCTAGGGACGCTATTTGGGTGGAAGTGAGAAGTGGGAACGGTGTAGCAACACTTTTAGGGGTGTACTATAGACCGCCAAATGGGGAGCGAGAATTGGAAGAGCAAATATGTAAGGAGATAGCAGATATTAGTAGTAAGCACAAGGTAGTGATTGTGGGAGATTTCAATTTCCCAAAAATAGACTGGGAAACACATTCTGTAAATGGGCTGGATGGTTTGGAGTTTGTAAAATGTGTGCGGGATAGTTTTTTGCAGCAGTACATAGAGGTACCGACCAGAGAAGGGGCAGTGCTGGACCTCCTGTTAGGAAATGAGGCAGGACAGGTAACGGAGGTATGCGTTGGTGAGCACTTCGGGACCAGTGATCACAATACCATTAGTTTCAATATAATTATGGAGCGAGTCAGAACAGGACCTAGAGTGGAGATTTTTGATTGGAGAAAGGCTAACTTTGAGGGAATGCGTGAGGATTTTAAAGGAGTGAATTGGGACACTTTGTTTCATGGGAAGGATGTAGAAGAGAAATGGAGGACATTTAAAGGGGAAATTGTAAGGGTACAGAATCTTTATGTCCCTGTTAGGTTGAAAGAAAATAGTAAAAATTGGAAAGAGCCATGGTTTTCAAGGGAAATTAGACACTTGTTTCGAAAAAAGAGAGATATCTACAATAATTATAGGAGGCATGGAGTAAATGAGGTGCTAGAGGAGTATAAAGAATGTAAAAATAATCTTAAGAAAGAAATTGGGAAGGCTAAAAGAAGATATGAGGTTGCTTTGGCAAGAAAGGTGAAAGTAAATCCAAAGGGTTTCTACAGCTATATTAATAGCAAAAGGATAAAGAGGGATAAAATTGGACCATTAGAGAACCAGAATGGACAGCTATCTGCAGAGTCAAAAGAGATGGGGGAGATATTGAACAATTTCTTTTCTTGGGTATTCACCAAGGAGAAGGATATTGAACTCTGTGAGGTAAGGGAAAAAAGTAGAGTAGCTATGGAAACTATGAGATTCAAAGAGGAGGAAGTACTGACACTTTTGAAAAATATAAAGGTGGATAAGTCCCCATGTCCTGACAGGATATTCCCTAGGACATTGAGGGAAGTTAGTGTAGAAATAGCAGGAGCTATGACAGAAATATTTCAAATGTCATTAGAAACGGGAATAGTGCCGGAGGATTGGCGTACTGCGCATGTTGTTCCATTGTTTAAAAAGGGTTCAAAGAATAAACCTAGCAATTATAGACCTATTAGTTTGACGTCAGTGGTGGGCAAATTAATGGAAAGGATACTTAGAGATAATATATATAAGCATCTGGATAAACAGGGTCTGATCAGGAACAGTCAACATGGATTTGTGCCTGGAAGGTCATGTTTGACAAACCTTCTTGAATTTTTTGAAGCGGTAACTAGGGAAATTGATGAGGGTAAAGCAGTGGATGTTGTCTATATGGATTTCAGTAAGGCCTTTGACAAGGTTCCCTATGGAAGGTTGGTTCAGAAGGTTCAATCTTTGGGTGTTAATGGCGGAGTAGCAAGATGGATTCAACAGTGGCTGAATGGGAGATGTCAGAGAGTAATGGTGGATGGCTGTTTGTCAGGTTGGAAGCCGGTGACCAGTGGGGTGCCTCGGGGATCTGTGTTGGGTCCACTGTTGTTTGTCATGTACATCAATGATCTGGATGATGGGGTGGAAAATTGGATAAGTAAATATGCAGATGATACTAAGATAGGTGGAATTGTGGATAATGAAGTAGATTCTCAAAGTCTACAGAGAGATTTGGGCCATTTGGAAAAGTGGGCTGGAAGATGGCAGATGGAGTTTAATGCTGATAAGTGTGAAGTGCTACATCGTGGCAGGACAAATCAAAATAGGACGTACATGGTAAATGGTAGGGAATTGAGGAATGCTGTGGAACAGAGGGATCTAGGAATAACTGTGCATAGTTCCCTGAAGGTGGAATCGCATGTAGATAGGGTGGTAAAGAAAGCCTTTGGTGTGCTGGCCTTTATCAATCAGAGCATTGAATATAGGAGTAGGGAAGTAATGTTAAAATTGTACAAGGCATTGGTAAGACCAATTCTGGAGTATGGTGTACAGTTTTGGTCGCCTAGTTATAGGAAGGATGTCAACAAAATAGAGAGAGTACAGAGGAGATTTACTAGAATGTTGCCAGGGTTCCAGCAACTATGTTACAGAGAAAGGTTGAACAAGTTAGGTCTTCATTCTTTGGAGCGCAGAAGGTTAAGGGGGGACTTGATTGAGGTCTTTAAAATGATGAAAGGGATAGACAGAGTTGACGTGGATAAGCTTTTCCCATTGAGGGTAGGGAAGATTCAAACAAGAGGGCATGACATGAGAATTAAGGGACAGAAGTTTCGGGGTAACGTGAGGGGGAACCTCTTTACTCTGAGGGTGGTGGCTGTGTGGAATGAGCTTCCAGCAGAGGTGGTGGAGGCAGGATCGATTTTAACATTTAAAAGTAAAGTGGATAGGTATATGGACGTGAAGGGAATGGAGGGGTATGGTCTGAGTGCACGTAGATGGGACTAGGGGAAAACAAATGGTCGGCACGGACTGGAAGGGCGGAGAGGGCCTGTCTCCGTGCTGTAATTGTTATATGGTTATATGGTTATATGGTTATGTCTGGTACAATTTAATGAGCATCGGTGTATACGTTGTAAACTTTCTTCGCAAGTGTCTTTCATTATAGATAGATCTATTTCATTTTCCCATATCTGTCAGTATGTTTCTGTTCTTGGGACTTCCCTATCCAAAAGAGTATTATATATGCACGCTATTAATTTTTCTGTATTTGGATGCTTGTTAAGCCACTCGTCCAATAATCCTGGCTCTCAATTCTTATAGTCTTGCATGTTTGACTTGATATAGTCTCTAATTTGTAAATACCCGAACAAGTTATTTGGGTGTAATCCATAGATATCTTTTAATTCTTGAAATTATAGAAATTTTCCTTTCCTGTAAAGATGTTCTATCCTTATAATTCCTAAATTTTTCCAATATCTGAAATCCTTATCAAATATAGGTTTAAATAAAGGATTATTCATAATTTATAAACAGAGTGACATATTATCCAGAAGTCTTAACTACTTGTTTCCAAGTACATATATTGCTATAAATTATAGGGTTATCCCCATAAGTTTTTTTTTTGTACTTCACTTGTAACAAGAAGAATCGAACTTATATCCAATGGAAAACAGTCTTCCATTTCCATCTTTAGCCAAGCTGGATCCTGGTCCATTTTTACCAGCCAAAAATTCATATTCTTAATCTGAACCGCCCATAAATAATATAAAAAATTAGGTAATGCTAATCCTCCATTTATCTTGGATTTACATTAATGTTTTTTACTTATTCTGTGATTTTTATAATCCCAAATAAAGCTGTTAATAATAGAATCGATTTTTTTGAAAAAAAAATTTGGGAGATATAAAGGGATAGCTTGAAATAAATATAATAATTTTGGTAAAAAGACCATTTTTATAGCATTTATTCTGCCAATCATTGATATTGGTAGTGTTTTCCAGTATAAAATATTATTTTTTAGTTTATCCAATAACTGAGGGTAATTTAATTTGAATAATAGATCATAAGATTTAGATACATTAATTCCTAGGTATTTAAATTTATCCATAACTATTTTAAACGGAAATTGTTGTAATATGTTCACTTTGATTCCAGTTATAGGCATGATTTCACTTTTATTCCAATTAATTCTATATCCTGAAAATGTACAGAACTTATTTATAATGTTAAGTAAGTTAGGAATACTGATCTCCGGTTTTGTGATATATATTAAAACTTCGTCTGCAAATAAAGATATTTTATTCATTGTGGTATTAGTATTGCATCCATATATTTCTGGATTTGATCTAATCCTTTCGGCTAATGGCTCAATTGCGAGAGCAAATAATAAAGGTGATAACGGGCATCGTTGTCTACAACCCCTAGAAAGATTAAATTTAGCTGATAACATTTGGTTTGTGAGTATTTTTGCTGTAGGGTTGGAGTACAAAATTTTAACCCATTTACAAAATCTATCGCCCAGTTGAAATTTCTGAATTATCTTAAATAAGTAAGGCCATTCAACCTGTTCGAATGCTTTTTCTGCATCTAGTGAAATGACAGCTAATTCAATATCATTAACTCTTTTTGAATATATGATATTGAATAGTCGTCTCAAGTTATAAGTGGAGTAGCGTTTGGGAATAAAGCCTGTTTGATCATGATGTATTCGTTTATTAATCACTAAACTTAACCTTTGGGATAAAATTTTAGTTAATATTTTTTGATTAGTATTTAGAAGAGCAATTGCTCTATATGATCCAAGATCTTCCAGACCCTTATCTACTTTAAGAATGAGTATGATTGTAGACTCATTTAGAGTTTCTGGTAACTTTCCTTGTTCTAAAGCATATTTATATATCGCTTGTAAACGTGATGAAATCAAGTCGTGAAACTTCTTATAAAATTCAGCACTTAGGCCGTCAGGGCCAGCGGCTTTTCCATTTTTCAACGATCTGATTGATTCCTCAATGTCTTTTACTGATATTTCAGCATCTAACAAGTCTTTGCCTTCCTGATCTAAACCTTTGATATGACATTCATGTAAGAATGCTTCCATTGCCCCGTCAGTTTGGTTGAATAAAGTGTTTGATAGTAATGCAGAAATCTGTCATTAATATCTTTTGGCAAAGTTAATATTTCACCTTGTTTTGATCTGATTTTATATATCATTTTTTCCTCATCTGACTTTCTAAGCTGCCGTGACAATAATTTTTGTGGTTTGTCACCAAATTCAAAATATACTTGTTTAGTCTGTTGAAAATGTTTTATAACATAATTTGAGCATATTTTATTTAGCTTATATTTTAATATTGCAATTTTATTATGTATCACCTTAGATGGAGATATTGCATTTTCAATATCTAATTGCTTTATTTCATTTTCTAAAGTTTGTTGCATCTTTCGGTTTTCCTTATTAAGGTATGCTTGTGCAGATATTATAGCACCACGCATAAAGGCTTTAAATGTATCCCAAAGAAGTGACGCTGAAATTCCGGGTTTGTCATTAGTCTCAAAAAACAATTTAATCTGTTTTACCAGATAATCATAACAAGCCTTTTCCTTTACAATTTGAGGGTTGTGTTTCCATTGAGATTGATTATTAGTTATACCGTTTAATTTTATCTTAAATGTTAATGGAGCGTGATCCGAAAAAATAATATTATGATATTTTGAGTCATACGTAAATGGAATTAATTTTGAGTCTATTATAAAATAATCTATCCTTGAATAGGTTCCAAATACAGGTGAGTAAAATTAGTATTCCAGACCAGAAGGGTTATCAATTCTCCAAACATCCTTAACATTTGCAGTATTAATAAAGGAATTTATAAATTCGCTTGATTTAGATGTAACTTTTCTTTTAGTAGATGATCTATCTAGATAATTATCTAAAGTACAGTTGAAATCCCCCCCATATAAGACTTCCGGTGGCACTAATGGTGGCGTAGGGTGAGTGCCAGCTAGCTCCGTGCGAAAAAACCGAAAAAAAACGGGATCTAAATATAGAACTGACCTGCGGAAATCGCTCCGGCAGCCTGTGTAACGTCATCAGACCGCGACTGGATTCCTAATGTCGGTAAAACACTCCCCCACAAAGGAACCGACTAGAAAAGCAACAAGAGGAAAACAACCGAAGGAGGAAGCAGGCCGGTCTGAAGCCTTGGGCTCAGTTTTCACCTCCTCCCAGGAGGACGTTTCAGTGACCCAGAAGATATATATAAAGAAAAGAGAAATGGATGAACTTCGCAACAGCATTACAATGGAAATTGCAAGTATAAAAGAAGAATTGATAAGTTTTAAAAACGAATTGAATATTAAAGAACTTTTGAAAAGTCTTAAAACAGAGTTTAAAGAAGATTTCTTAGTGTTTGAAAATAAAATGACTAATCTGCTGCGTACGAAACTGACTAATTTGAAGGAGGAAATGTCAGCAAATTTCGACTTTCAAATTAAGGAAGTATACGAGAAAATTAATGAAGACGAATGAAACCAACACTAAAGATAATCTGGAAGTGACCTTCACTACTATGCAGCAACAAATGGAGAAACAGCCTGACGCCATAACTCATCTGGAAGTAACAACAGACACACTCCTTGCCGAGAACAAGCGTTTATCAGATTTACTGCTCAAAGTAACTGAAAAATGTATTGACTTGGAGGGCCGTCAGAGAAGACAGAACTTGAGGATCGTGGGCGTTCAAGAGGGTAAAGAAGGAAAGGAGGATCTCCGGGACTTTGCTGCAGACTTATTAAAAACAGTCTTGAATTTAGACCAAAAGCCCTTATTAGGGCGGGCACATAGAGTTCTTGGACATCGCTCGGACCCGAACGCCCCCCCTAGGCAGCTGATAGTGAAGGTCCAATACGATCACGTGTTGGAGGATATCATGAAAGAAATTGCTGGCACAAGAAATCTTATGTTTGATGGAGACAAAATAAGCATAGTTCGAGACTACCCTGCAGAAGTGGTCAGAAGGAGAGCATTATTCAATGAGACAAGAGGGATTTTAAAGAAGATAGACAATATGAAATATGGATTGTTGTACCCCGCAAGACTGCGAGTCACTTACCTGAAGAAGGAACACTTTTTCACTGTTCACAAGAAAGCACTGGCGTATGCCCAGAAGATTGTGGGTTCGAGAGAGGATTGAATAATTTACATATAATACCGTCATCTTGCTGAGAACAAATGGAACTTTAATTCGTTATATTCAAGGACTAATGAAAGCTGATAACGACAATCGGGTTGTCCTCCCAATTAGGGACATATTATTTTTTAAATATTTAGTACTAATTTCTTACTAACAATTATTAATCATCAAAAATACTTGTTATTATTATTGGAATAACTAGTTAAATACATGATATGTTAAATATAGAAAACTAACAAATAAAAAAAGTTATAATTTTAGATATTTTATTAATTGGAATTTGTGATGTTCACCCTTTATCTACATTAGACTAACACGTGACTAATAACTAACTCAGAGAGTAATAGTCTCTCACTATATGATTACCAACACTCTGGTCCAAAATAGTTTTAAAATAATCCCGAATATTACTCATATTCAAATTTTTCTTGTTAGCATGGAGCTAGGAATAATTATATTTTTGTTTAATCTACGGAAGTCATTAGATGGACAGCCACGTTAGTGTGGCTAGCACTTACTACATTAAATGTAGATGTAGTTTCTTCTTTCTTTTCACATTTTATTAATTTTCTATTTTTCTACTTTTTGTATTTATTTCCTAATTATTACATTAATCTTGAATTTATTTACAAATATTATTTGTGGAGATGTGTCCGTAAGGAGGATCTATATGAATTAGAATTACAACTCGTCGGTCCAGGGTTCGGGTGGAAGGTCGGGTCTACGGTGCTGACCTATCTGCTCTTTTATAGACCACCCTAAAGGCAAGATGCACGATGTAAATAGAAAAAACGGGGGTCAAGGAATTACGTTTTGTAGTTGGAATGTCAAGGGAGTTAATGAACCAATCAAGAGAGGTAAGGTATTAGCACACTTAAAATCACTCAAAGCAGATATAACGTTCCTTCAAGAGACCCACCTTAAAAAAGACGCACAACATAGATTGAAAGCAAATTGGATCGCCGAAACATTTCACTCTTCATTCTCCCACAAGGCCAGAGGTGTCGCAATTTTAATTCATAAAGGTATAGCTTTTAAACATATATCAACTATAGCGGACATCAATGGTAGATATATTATACTGGTGGGTGAATTATATCAAATAAAGCGATTTTTCTTAATGTTTATGGACCAAATTTTGATAATCCAATGTTTTTTACGAATATACTTCATACCATTCCGGAGCTCACACAACATAATTTGATAATTGGTGGAGATTTATATTGTACATTAGATTCCTATCTCGATAGATCAACAAGACAAAGAAAAGCAAAATCCAAATCAAGTGAATTATTAAACTCATATATTAATACCACCAATATCAAGGATGTGTGGAGAATTGAAAACCCATCCGGAAGGAAATACTCATTTTATTCTTCAGTACATAAAACTTATTCAAGGATAGACTTCTTTTTAGTAGATTCTAAACTCATCCCATTTACTTATAATTCGAAATATCATAATATTATAATTTCGGATCATGCTCCCTTAACATTCATGATCAAACTAAGTGGTATGACCGACAAGCAGACACAATGGAGACTTAATCCTCAAATTTTAAATGATAAAGTATGCTATGAATATCTTATCAAACAGATAAATATGTTTTTTGAGACAAATGACTGCCCTGAAATCTCTGCTTCCCTTCTTTGGGAAACATTTAAAGCATTTATGCGAGGAGCGTTAATCTCCGCGCAAGCCTTTCGTAATAAAGAGAACCGCGCCAAACAACTGGCATTGGAAATGGAAATAAGGCAATTAGATATGGTAAATGCAATCGCGCCTTCTATAATAATACATAATAAAATTGCTGCACTCAAATATAAGTTAAACCAAATATATTCGGACCAATTCATAAAACTTTACCAAAAGACTAAACAATTACACTTTGAATTTGGAGATAAACCACAAAAATTATTGGCACGCCAGCTCCGGAAACAGGAAGAGCAAAAACCAATATATAAAATTAAATCAGATACGGGAGAAATATTAACATTACCCAAGGATATTAATGATAGATTCTCTCAATACTATCAAACACTTTATTCAACCAAAACAGCAGGGGGTTCTGTAGGAATGGAATTATTTTTACAGAATTGTAACCTTACTGGTTTAGATTTGAAAGAGAGGGAAATATTTGGGGCCGAAATATCAGTAAAAGATATTGAGGAATCTATTAATTCTTTAAAAAATGGAAAGGCCGCAGGACCAGATGGTTTAAATAGTGAATTTTATTTAAAAAAATCATGATTTGATCTCGTCACGCCTACAGACATTATATACGCAAGCATTCATGCAACGGAAACTCCCAGAAACCTTAAATGAATCTACTATAATACTTATTCCAAAAACGGATAAGGACCTTGAAGATCCAGGTTCATATAGAGCAATTGCTCTATTAAACACCGATCAGAAAATTTTAACCAAAATTTTAGCACACAGATTAAACTTAGTGATTTATAAATTAATACATCCCGATCAAACTGGCTTTATTCCAAAACGTTATTCGTATTATAATTTGAGATGATTATTCAACATTATATACTCAAATCGAATAGCTAATGAAGACTTAGCAGTCATCTCGCTAGACGCTGAGAAAGCATTCGATCAAATTGAATGGCCCTATTTATTTTCGGTGATGGAAACATTTCAATTAGGTGAGAAGTTTTGTGCTTGGGTTAAGCTTTTATATACCAATCCAACAGCCAGAATAATGACAAATCAAATGTTATCATAAAAAATTGATTTAACTCAAGGTTGTAGACAAGGATGTCCGTTATCACCGTTACTATTTGCTCTTGTTATAGAACCACTAGCAGATAGAATTCGAGCTCATCCAGAAATATATGGGTATAATACTAAAAATACAGTTAATAAAATGTCTCTATATGCAGATGATGTACTACTATATATTACAAAGCCAGAAATTAGTATCCCTAATCTGTTAAAACTTATAACTCAATTTGGTTTATTTTCGGGATATAGAATTAACTGGAAGAAGAGTGGGATTATGCCAATAATGGAACCTAATGTATACATATTGCAACAATCGCCTTTTAAAATAGTGAATGAAAAATTTAAATACTTAGGAATCTATGTGACCAAGAAATACACTTTATTTAAATCAAATTTCGTGCCTTTATTTAATAAATTGCATAAGAATATTCAATACTGGAAAACGCTTCCTATTTCAATGCTCGGTAAAATTAATGCAATGATTTTCCTTCCCCAACTTCTATACCTCTTCCAATCAATTCCAATATACCTACCTAAAAAATTCTTTTAAAAAAATGACTCTATTGTAACAAGTTTTATTTGGAATTATAAGAATCACAGAATACGTAAAAAACACTTATGTAAATCTAAGACGAACGGAGGATTAGTCTTACCAAATTTCTTATTTTATTTCTGGGCAGCCAATGTCAAAAATTTAAATTTCTGGTTGGTAGATATGGATCAACAACCAGATTGGTTAAAGATGGAAAAGGAGGACTGTCTGCCATTTGAAATTGATCCGATTCTCCTATCCCCTACAAAATAGAATAAAAAGATATATAGTGAAAATCCAATAATACTTAGCGGTATCCGAATTTGGAAACAAATAAAAAAAACATTAAAATTGGATAATTTATCACTTTCGCTCCCTATTGCAAATAACCCTTCATTTAAGCTTTTGGTATTGGATAAAGGCTTCACACAATGGAAAAACTATGTAATTAAAAAGATGGGACATCTTTATAGAAATGGTATGTTCCTCTCGTTTCTGGAGGTACAACAGAATTATGGATTACATTCAAATAATTTTTTTAGATATTTACAATTGAAAGATTATGTTAAATCACATACACAAGAATACAGAATTAGAGAGCCAGAGATTCTAGATGATTGTTTGAATAAACATCCCAATACAGTCAAATTAATATCATATATTTACAATATTCTGTTAGATAGTGAGAATCCGTCGACGGAATCACATAGACAAGCATGGGAAAATGAATTAGTTCAAACCATAACGAAAGATATTTGGGATGAAAGCCTACAACATATACATCAAGGGTACACAAAAATCTGGAGAAACTCAGCGGGTGCAGCACCCAATCCGCTGAGTTTCTCCAGCTTTTTGTGTACCCTCGATTCTCCAGCATCTGCAGTTCCTTCTTTAAAACATATACATCAATGTTCGTTAAACGCCAGACATTCTTTAATACAATTTAAAATATTACACAGATTGTATTATTCTAAAACAAAATTAAATAGAATGTTTCGTAATATCTCTCCTATCTGCGATAAATGTCAACACTCTGAGGCTAATTTAACCCATACCTTTGTAAATTGCATAAAAATTAAAACATTTTGGGTGGTTATTTTTAAAATTATTTCCGTAGTGGTTAATATTCAACTGGATCCCGATCCTAAATTAATAATATTGGGCATATCTGAACAATACCTAAAACTAACAATAAACCAAATAAATTTCCTGGATTATAGTACACAATAACTGGGAAAAAACGAATTAAAATTTTGGAAAAACCCTGCATTCCCTACTACTAAAATGTGGATTATGGAGATGTTGGAGACCTTAAATCTGGAAAAAATTAGATTTGTTTTAATCGACAAACCTGAATTATTTATTAGAATATGGTCCCCGTTCATAGATTATTTGAAGGGGTAGAATGGGCCAGCGCTGAGGCTCGACGGAAGCTTGAACCCAGGACTAGGCGAATAGTTTTGTTTTCTGTACCTACGGACCTATCTCCTAAGTTGTATTATAAAATTTAAAAATAAAAATAATAAATTCAAAAAAAAAAATAATAATAAAATAATCCCCCCCTATTATTAGATTATGTTGTGTAGATACCGGAATAGTATTAAATAACAAAAACAACGGATTATCGAAATTATGTCCATATACGCTCATAAGAACAACTTTCTTTGAATATAATTCACCCGTAATTATTATATATCTACCCTCAATATCTTCTATTATTGAGGTATGTTTAAATGGTATACCTTTACGTATATGAATTGCAACCCCTCTAGATTTTTGCGTAATTGAAGAATGATACACTTTAGAAATCCATTTTGCTGTTAGTCTATATTGAGCATCCTTTTTGAGGTGTGTCTCTTGAAGAAAGATTAAATCTGTTTTAAGTCTATTTAAATGAGCTAAAACCTTACCTCTTTTAATTGGTTCATTAATCCCTTTAACATTCCAACTGCAAAAGGTGATTCCATCACCCCAGTTTTCATGTTAATGTCTTGCATTTTGGTGTTAAGGTGGATAATAATGGAGTAGATGTCTCAGCACGTCTATCCCAACCTCATACCCGTGTTTCAGATCGATGCGTTTTAATACATGTAACTTTATCCTACGTACATATCTTTTCAAACAAAATTCATAATACCATTCATAACTAAAAATGTAATATAATACTTTATGTAAAACAAAAATAAAATAAAAATAGGAATAATAGGTGTTAGTACAGTTAGTAATATGCGGAGGGTAAAGGGTAACTACAGCTATTTTAAGTGCAGTTAGTGTTAGCCACACTAGTGTGGCTATTAATCTAACGACATCCGTTATTAAAAAAAGATATTAATCGTTCCAGCTCCAGATTTTCCTTAATGGAAAATTTTTAATTGCATTAAGAGCTGTTTATATAGGGGTGGGGTGCTAAATTTTAATGATTATAGGTTATGAACACTTATTTGAATTTTTAATAATATCATAACTGTTTTGGGTGGGATAGCATACAATTTTAAGTCTTAGTTAATACTAAACTATTCCTATTATATGTTAGTTTTTTAGTGTATTTAAGAGTCCATTATTCTTCCTCCTTCTCTATGGATATTCGATACCGTCAGGTAAATATTAGATGCAGTTCAAATTCACAGATCTTCGTCCGCGTCTGCTTCTCCCGCTTCCTCCTTCTTCTCGATGTTCCGAGCGAATTCAAGTGCCTCTGTGTGCTTGACGAAGTGATACTCTTTGTTATCATAGGTTACTCTTAGAGTTGCAGGATACATCAGACCATATCTCAGACCATCTATCTTCTTAAGAATGCCTCTTGTTTCTGTAAATAGAGCTCTTCTCTTGGCGACTTCCGCAGGGTAGTCTCTGAATATGCTAATCTTATCTCCATCGTAGATGAGGTTTCTCTTATGAATTATTATCTTCATCATATCCTCCAAGACGTGATCATAAACCACTTTCACAATCAATTGTCTTGGTGGCGCGCCCCTCTGTGGACGGCGTCTCAGTGCCCTGTGTGCCCGACCCAGGAGGGGCTCGATCCAGATTCAAAACAGTTTTTAAGAGATTTGCAGCGAATATTCGAGGGTCTTGATCTCCCTCTTTACCTTCACTCAATCCAACAATTCGTAAGTTCTGGCGCCTTTGCCGTCCCTCCAAGTCAACACATTTCTCAGTTATTTTGTGTAATAAATCTGATAAACGTTTGTTCTCGGAGAGAAGTTTCTCATTCGCCTTAACACTTGTACTGGCAATATTAGACAATTCATTAATTGCCTCTTGTTGTTGATCAAGTGACCGTAAAATAGGTTCTAACTTACTATCAACGTTCGACTCCATCAGCAAAAATTTACGGTTTACCTCATCCACATGTCGCTGCAGAGTTGCATCCGCCTGTGTTTTCCATTCATCAAGCATAGTCTTTACTGTAAGTACTAATTCTCTGCTTAAGTCATTTTTCACTTGTTCTTTAAACACTTGAAAATCTTCTCTAAGGATCCTTAAATCATCTTTATATTCCTTTTTCATTTTTTTCAGCTCACCCATAATAGTTTTTGTTTCTGCAGAAACAACATTATTAAGTTCTTCCATCTCGGATTTCCTCCTTAAGATGTCTTCCTGGGAGGCTGTCAAACTCAAGCCCGAGGCTCCAGTCGGGCCTACTTCTTTTTTCAGTGTTGGTATTTTCTGTTTTGGGGGGGGGGTATGATGCATCGACATACTATCGGTAAAGTCGCGCACCTGATGATGTCACGCACCTTTCTAAAGCTGCCGGTGCCGTTCTCACCCGTTCCCCGGTAAGTGACTTTAAATCACCCCGTTTTTCCCCGTTTTTTATACAATTTTTAAGGAGCTGGTTGGCGCGAGTTCCACCTACTCCATAGCACCACCGGAAGTCTCAAAGTTTTTTGTTCCAGTTTGAGCAAGACTGATGCCTCGGTGTGTTTTTTTCTCCTCCGGAATTATCTTCGGTCTAGCACTGGGTAGGCTGCAAGAATCGCTGCACAATTCACCGCTGCCAACAACTAGGCTTGTATTCACTGGAGTTTAGAAGGATGAGGGGGATCTTATAGAAACATATAAAATTATAAAAGGACAGGACAAGCTAGATGCAGGAAAAATGTTCCCAATGTTGGGTGAGGCCAGAACCAGGTGCCACAGTCTTAGAATAAAGGGGAGGTCATTTAAGACTGAGATGAGAAAACACCTTTTCACCCGGAGAGTTGGGAATTGATGGAATTCCCTGCCACAGAGGCCAAATGGATGGATTTAAGAGAGAGTTGGATAGAGCTCTTGGGGCTAGTCGAGTCAAGGGATATGGGGAGAAGGCAGCTACAGGTTATTAATAGCGGACGATCAGCCATGATCACAATGAATGGCGGTGCTGGCTCGAAGGGCCGAATGGCCTCCTCCTGCGCCTATTTTCTATGTGTCTATGGTAAACAGTTGCGGCCCCAACACCGAGCCTTGCGGCACTCCACTCGCCACTGCCTGCCATTCAGAAAAGGACCCGTTCACTCGTACTCTTTGCTTCCAGTCTGACAACTAATTTTCTATCCACGTGAACACCCTATCCCCAACAGCATGTGCTCTAATGATGTTGAGAGATGTTGTCTACAATACCAGTTTGTTATTGTTTTGAGGAAATTGCTTTCAAAATAGCCACTCAATGTTTACACTAAGTTGGAGCAGAATTCAGAGAAGACTTTGTTTGTTCAATTTAAAGACTTGGCCATCTGGCAAGACCTCTTTAAAATCATGGAGCCAGAAGACGAAGAAAGAGCCATGCCTGAGGAAAACTCGATATGCGAATAAGTTAACGAGTCAATGGCAAGTTGCAGAGAACTGCTGTGTGGAGAAGAAACAGATAATTCACATGCTGCCTATTTGAAAGAAACCGAGAAGAAGAGAAACAAATGATGGAAACAGGTTACCAGATTCATTGAGAAACAGAAGAAATTAATGGAATCCATAAGAACGCGATCGAAATGAAATCTAATACTATGGAGCCAAATATGGAACCACTGCAAAGAGGTTGGAAGGAAACACATTGTGCTGCTGTGTTCACAGCCGTCTTGGGAAGAACGCAGAATGCAGAAAACATACCCAGTTGTGGGACGATAAGGTGAAGATATTCAATTGTTTCATGGATGAGGCAGAGGATTGATTATCTGAAACATAGAAAAAAGGTGCAGGAGTAGGCCATTCGTCCCTTCGAGCCTGCAACGCCATTCAATATGATCACGGTTGATCATCCAACTCAATATGTTGTACCTGCCTTCTCTCCATACCCCCTGATCCCTTTAGCCACAAGGGCCACATCTAACACCCTCTTAAATATAGCCAACGAATTGTCCTCAACTACCTTCTGTGGCAGAGAATTCCACAGATTCACCACTCTCTGTGTGAAAAATTATGTTCTCATCTCGGTCCTAAAAGACTTCCCCCTTATCCTTAAACTGTGACCCCTTGTTCTGGAGTTCCTCAACATCGGGAACAATCTTCCTGCATCTAGCCTGTCCAACCCCTTAAAATGTTGTAAGTCTCTAAAAGATCCACGCTCAATCTTCTAAATTCCAGCGAGTGCAAGCCAAGTCTATCCAGTCTTTCTTCATATGGAAGTCCTGCAACCCCAGGAATCAGTCTGGTGAACCTTCTCTGTGCTCCCTCTATGGCAAGACTGTCTTTCCTCAGATTAGGAGGCCAAAACTGTACGCAGTTGGATCAATTCCACAATCGAGGTCCATCAGATTTTATGGCTTTGAAAACGAATTGGAACAGAATATGATGGGTAAAACTTATTCTCAGCAAATCGGTGCTAGACGGAGACAAAAATCTAATGGAGCGGCTGTGGGTGCTCGAAACAAACCAATAGCGGACCACACTTTTCCGAAGCGTGGTGCACAGCCAATTTGAGTCACAGAGGCCTGTTTATCAACAGGTGGAGCCAAGCCAATGTTATCAGGATGGATTATTGGCATTAGTGAAAATTCATTGCTCGACAAAATACCACTCTCATTCCATGACTAGCAGAAATTCCTACGTATGATGGAGATCCTTTGCGGTATGAAGATTGTGTAAGGGCATTAGAAGAAGTATTGGCAATGGGAGTTACGGATGAAAAGGAGCGCTTATGATTTATAGTGAAGTACACAAGCGGAGATGTTCAGACACTGGTAGAACATTGTCAAATTGAGCCAGGCATCCATGGCTATAAAAAGGCGAGAAGATTACTTGAATAACATTTGGCACTGAGCAGAGGATTGCTAACACATACATGGAGAAGGCGCATGCATGGAAATAAATCAAGCCAGAAGATGGGAAGGGATTGATTAAATATCCAACATTTCTGAGACTGTTGCCAGCTTGATGAGAAATCTCGGCCACATGGAGGAATTGAATCTTCCAAGTAATACTAGAATAATCAATAGCAAGTTGCTCATACGACCGAGAGAAAATTGGAGAGTCGAAGGAGGCGGAATAATGGATGAGAGGAACCAAACAATGGGGCGCTGTCCAGTTGGGTATAGCTGCCCTGCCTGCAGCTGTACGTCCTTTCACTCCTTTTTTATTTTTAGAATGTTAAAAAAGTGTTTTGTTTGGAGGTCTATTCTTTTCATATGTGGGGAGTGGGGGGGGGAGGGGGAAACTGTATTTCTCAGTTCCTATCTGGTCGGAGAGGCAGCTTTCCTCCGAGCAGCAACTTCGACCCGTCCTCGCGGCCTTCCATTGGGTCTGGAACGGCGTGTCCTGAGGGGGGCAGCCGGAACCACAGTTTCGGCGGCGGTACAGCGCTGGAACACTATCGCTGAGCGGAGCGGGCGATGCCTTGCCAGGGTCGCCGCACTGGAGCCCCGGAATGCCGAGTCCACCGATCAACATCGCGGAGCTGTGGGATTGTAGAACGTCCAGCAGCGGGCGGCGGTGCTGACTTTAGCATCGCGGAGACTGGGATCTCTCACCGAGATCACCAGTGGTGGAGCTCCGTCCAGCTCAGCCTGATGGCTTCGGAAGTCACGGTCTCGGGTAAGGATGCGGCCGCTCCAGGCATCCCATGCCGCTGAGAGGGTTCTCCCGACGCCAGAGCACCATCACCTGGCGAGAAACATCGGGCCCCGTAGCAGCGACTGCTGAGGCCTCAATAGGCCCGACTATGGGTGGACAAGGGGATGGGGACTGGACTTTGTGCCTTCCCTCACAGTGGGTACAATTGTGGGAGGATGTTGTTATGTTTTATGTTAAATTTATTTATAACATTATGTTGTATTCTTATTAATGTGCTGCAATGTCCACTTGAATTTCACTACACCAATTGGTGTATGACAACAAATGAACCTTTGAACTTTTGTACATTTGAATCTTTGAAGTAGCCAGGCTACCAGACCTGGTGGAATTCTTAGTAAGGGAAGTACGGTACATGGTAGAGCCACATTACGGAACTACTGAAGATTATAAACCAATAGTGTGTTGCCTCCCTGGTGCAAGGGTCAGTGATGTCACTGAACGGCTGCAGAACATTATGGAGGGGGAGGGTGAAAGCCAGCTGTCGTGGTGCACATTGGCATCAACGAAATAGGTAAAGAAAACGGGATGAGGTCCTACAAGGCGAATTTAGGGAGCTAGGAGATAAAATTAAAAGTAGGACCTCAATGGTAATAATCTCTGGACTCCTACCGGTGCCACGTGCTAGTCAGAGTAGAAATAGGAGGATATTGCAGATGAATACGTGGCTTGAAAAATGGTACAAGGAGGAGGGATTCAAATTTCTCGGGCATTGGAACCAGTTCTGGGGCAGGTGGGACCAGTACAAACAGGACGGTCTGCACGTGGGCTTGAAGGGAACCAATTTCCTTGGGGGAGTGTTTGCTAGTGCTGTCAGGGAGGATTTAAACTAATGTGGCAGGCGGATGGGAGCACGAGCAGAGAGACAGAGGGATGTAAAATGAGGGTAGAAGCAATAGGTAGCAAGGTGAAAAGTAAAAGTGCCAGGCAGAAAAATCTCGGGCACAAATCAAAAAGGGCCACTTATCAACATAATTGTATAAGGGGTAAGAGTGTTGTAAAAACAAGCCTGAAGGTTTTGTGTCTCAATGCAAGGAGCATTCGTAATAAGGTGGATGAGTTGAATGTGCAGATAGGTATTAATAAATATGATATAGTTGGGATCATGGAGACATGGCTCCAGGGTGACCAAGGCTGGGAGCTGAACATCCAGGGATATTCAATATTCAGGAGGGATAGACAGAAAGGAAAATGAGGTGGAGTAGCGTTGCTGGTTAGAGAGGAGATTAACGCAATAGAAAAGAAGAACATTAGCTTGGAATATGTGGAATCGATATGGGTAGAGCTGTGAAACACTAAGGGGTGAAAAACGCTAGCGGGAGTTGTGTACAGGCCACCTAACAGTAGTAGTGGAGTTGGGGATGGCATCAAACATGAAATTAGAAATGCGTGCAACAAGGGTAAAACAGTTATAATGGGTGACTTCAATCTACATATAGATTAGGTGAATCAAATTGGCAGGGGTGCTGAGGAAGAGGATTTCTTGGAATGTATGTGGGAAAGTTTTCTAAACCAACATGTAGAGGAACCAACGAGAGAGCAGGCTATTCTAGACTGGGTACTGAGTAATGAGGAAGGTTTAGTTGGCAGTCTTGTTGTGCGTGGCCCCTTGGGCAAGAGTGACCATAATATGGTTGAGTTCTTCATTAGGATAGAGAGTGACATTGTTAATTCAGAAAAAGGGTTCTGAACTTAAAGAAAGGTAACTTTGAGGGTATGAGACGTGAATTGGCCAAGATAGACTGGAAAGTGATTCTTAAAGGGTTGACGGTGGATATGCAATGGAAGGCATTTAAAGACTGCATGGATGAGCTACAACAATTGTTCATCCCAATTTGGCAAAATAATAAATCAGGGAAGGTAGTGCATCCGTGGATAACAAGGGAAATCAGGGATAGTATCAAAACTAAAGATGAAGCATACAAATTAGCCAGAAAAAGCAGCCTACCAGAGGACTGGCAGAAATTCACAGACAAGCAGAGGAGGACAAAGTGCTTAATTAAGAGAGGGAAAATAGATTATGAAAGAAAACTGGCACGGTACATAAAAACGGATTGCTAAAGTTTTTATAGATATGTGAAGAGAAAATGGTTAGTTAAAACAAATGTAGGTTCCTTGCAGTCAGAAATTGGTGAATTGATCATGGGGAAACAAGGACATGGCAGACCAATTGAATAATTACTTTGGTTCTGTCTTCACAAAGGAAGACATAAATAATCTACCGGAAATAGCAGGGGACGGGGGGTCAAATGAGATGGAGGAACTGAGTGAAATCCAGGTTAGCCGGGAAGTGGTGTTAGGTAAATTGAATTAATTAAAGGCTGATAAATCCCCAGGGCCATATAGGCTGCATCCCATAAATAGTGGATGCATTAGTGATAATTTTTCAAAACTCTTTAGATTCTGGAGTCGTTCCTGAGGATTGGAGGGTAGCTAATATAGCCCCACTTTTTAAAAAGGAAGGGAGATAAAAAACGGGGAATTACAGGCCAATTAGTCTAACATCGGTAGTGGGGAAAATGCTAGAGTCAGTTACTAAAGATGGGATAGCAGCACATTTGGAAAGCGGTGAAATAATTGGACAAAGTCAGCATGGATTTATGAAAGGTAAATCATGTCTGACGAATCTTATAGAATTTTTTGAGGATGTAAATAGTAGAGTGTAATAATAGAATAATAGTAGTGGATGTGTTATATCTGGACTTTCAGAAAGCTTTTGTTAAGGTCACACATAAGAGATTAGCATATAAACTTAAAGCACACGGTATTGGGGGTTCAGTATTGATCTGGATAGAGAACTGGCTGGCAGACAGGAAGCAGAGAGTAGGAGTAAACGGGTCATTTTCAGAATGGCGGGTAGTGACTAGTGGGGTACCGCAAGGATCAGTGTTGGGACCCCAGCGATTACAATATATATTAATGATCTGGGTGAGGGAATTGAATGCAACATCTCCACGTTTGCGGATGACATGAAGCTGGGGGGCAGTGTTAGCTGTGAGGAGGATGCTAGTAGGATGCAAGGTGACTTGGATAGGTTGGGTGAGTGGGCAAATGCATGGCAGATGCAGTATAATGTGGATACATGTGAGGTTATGTGGGCGGCAAAAACAGGAGGGTAGATTATTATCTGAATGGTGGCCGGTTAGGAAAAGGGGAGATGCAACGAGACTTGGGTGTCATGGTGCACTAGTCATTGAAAGTACGCATGCAGGTGTAGTATTGCGTACAGTTTTGGTCTCCTAATCTGAGAAAAGACATTCTTGCCATAGAGGGAGTACAAAGAAGGTTCACCAGACTGATTCCTGGGATGGCAGGACTTCCATATGAAGAAAGACTGGATAGACTTGGCTTGTACTCGCTGGAATTTAGGAGATTGAGGGGGGATCTTATAGAGGCTTACAAAATTCTTAAAGGGTTGGACAGGCTAGATGTAGGAAGATTGTTCCCGATGTTGGGGAACTCCAGAACAAGGGGTCAGTTTAAAGATAAGGGGGAAGTCTTTTAGGACCGAGATGGGAAGATCTTTTTTCAGAGAGTGGTATGTCTGTGGAATTTTCTGCCACAGAAGGTAGTTGAGGCCAGTTCATTGGCTATATTTAAGAGGGAGTTCGATGTGGCCCTTGTGGCTAAAGGGATCAGGGGGCAAGGAGAGAAGGAAGGTACAGATACTGAGTTGGATGATCAGCCATGATCATATTTAATGGCGGTGCTGGCTCGAAGGGCCGAATGGCCTACTCCTGCACCTATTGTCTATGATTCTATGAATTGCAACTAACAAAGGTTCTCCCTTTACCAATACTGAAGAAATATCAGAACCTATAAGTAGTTTTGCTATCACAACCAGATCTGTGGAAACGACAGATATAATGAAGGGAAATGAGTCTACTAGCAAGCAACTAGTATTTTGTTTGTTATGTAATGTAGTTGGTCACAGATTCAAGATGAAAGACTATAATGGATTTCTTGAAAGAGAAGGGAATCTGTTTTGGATGTGTGAAAATGGTGAGAGACTGGAAGAGTCGTATGATTTGTTTTAAGTGCAGGCAATGTTATCCTGAAACACTTCACGCTGAAAAGGGGCTACCAGAGCATTGGGAAGTGAAAGAACTGGAACAAATAGATGAAGGGCTATCAGAGGAAATAGAAGAAGAAGAAACGGTGCAAACGGAACAGAAGAAGAAACCAACTACTAGTGATGCTATAACCTCGCCTCGCGTAACTGCTCATATTGGGGCAGGGGTCGAAGCTTATAATTTTTCTATCTTACCAGTACAGGTAAGGAATAGCAAGACAAATAGTGTTGCAAACATATACTTTTTTGGATCACGGAAGTTCGACTACCTTTTGCACAGGAAGCCTGATGAGAAGGCTGGACATCACAGAAGAAAGGACTAAGATTTGATTACGTATCATGACTAAAGATAAAGAGAGCAGGTCTTTACATTACGAGTATGGAGATATCCAGTTTGGATGAAGATAATTTTATAGCAATATCTCAAGTGTTTACACATGGAACTATGCCTGTTGGCCATCAAAATATACCAAGAATTGAAACAATGGCCCTACCTGAAGGATGTCAAGATATCTGAAATAAATTCTAGTGTTGATCTACTAATCGGAAAGAATGTATTGAAGGCATTGGAACCTATACAGATTGTTGGGAGCCAAGGTGATGGACCTTATGCCACGAAAACCCGACTTGGATGGTCTATCTATGGCTCTTCTTCTTCTACATTCGTGTGGCGTGCACAGCCTAAAGGTGTTGGACAACTTGTTCTATTTGATCTTCCGTTTGTGCACGTCGAGCTGATTGTATTAGTCGAAACAGGGCGGACCACGTGAAGGTTGCAATCTTTCACCCCATCTATGGGTCCTTGAAAAGGAATAACAAAAACGAGAATCAGAAGAACTATCCTACCATTGCTGTTAATCAAATATCTACTGATAAATTAGAAACGTCGGTGATGATGCATTACAATCATGACTTTAATGAAAGTACCAATATACAATCTGAAAATATATCGAATGAAGAGTTGAAGTTCATGGATATTATGAACTACTCAGTAAAGATTGACAGACACTATTGTCTGGATTTACTTTTCAAACAAGGAATTGTTAATCTGCCGAATAATGTGCGTTTGGCAGAGCAACGTACCCAGAATTTGAAACGCAAGTTTGGCGAGAATGCTATATTTCATGAAGTAAGAATCTCTTTGAAAAATAATTTCTACAAGAATGATTGCTTAAAACCCATGTCGTCTGAGCAGGAAGTAATTGAACCAGTAGAACAGCTCTTTGCAATAAGGGAGGATTCACACTTTCCGAGTTGAACAGCGACAATTGTGAAAGCATTCCACTTGATGCCAGAGACAAAGAAACCAGAGAGTTGGATTTGGACAGAGACAATCTGCCAATGGGACGAGCAATGGGAGTTACTAATGTTGTACAGTCGAAATAAGTTAACACAAAAGAAAACCCTGCGGATGAAGTTTCCAGAGAACTGACAGCAAAGCGTTTCTTAAGCGATAAGAGATGGATCAATGAACTAACATCTCTCTGTAAGCCAGACAGAGCATGGCCATAGCTTGAGCTGGGATTTGAAATATCTGCTAATGATCCGGAAACTAAATCAAACCTAACGGTGAACTTTATTGGTAAAAAATAATGTTATTCTTTTGAAGGATTTTCACACTTCAACATTGCTGTTACAACAAATCCATGAGTTGATCGGATATGGAGGAAGACGTTTCATGCTAGTAAAATTTTGGACTACTATGTTTTGGACTATATATTGGGCATCATGCCTGATTTTAAGGGTTTGGTGCACACGGTACAACTTCACAATCAGAATCAGAATCTGAATCAGAATCGCACTTTATTCACCAAGTATGTTTTGCAACATACGAGGAATTTCATTGGCCTGGTCAGTCAAACAATGAAAAGCAACAGATCATTCAAAAACACATTTTAACATGAATGTCCACCACACTGATTCCTACACATACCTCACTGTGATGGAAGGCGAAATAAAGTTCGTCTCTTCTGTCTGTTGTGGGCCTCGAGCCCCCGTTGACGGAATGATCTTGACTCCCGTAGACGGCGGCGTTTGGGTCCTCCGCATCGAGGCGATCAAGCCCCCACATCGTGGAGATGTCAGCTCCCCCGCGCAGGGCGATCGAACCTCGAATCGGGGCTGGACGAACCTTACTGGACGTTGGAGCTCCCGACTTGGCCTCACCCGAGTCTGCGAGCCCTTGATGTTGATTCGGCGGTGGTCGCCTTGGGAGCAATCCCAGGCAAGGGATCAGCTCTGATGTTAAGTCCACACCCCGTGGTGGGGCTCACGACAGTCCGAGGAGGCTTCCAGCTCCATCGATGGTAGGCTGCACAGCGTCCAGTGAATGTGATCCGAAAATTGATCACATCTCCGGGAAGGTTGGAACCTGAAAAAAAAAAGTTTCCCTCGACCCCCCTCCCCCTCACATAAAACAAACCAATGAACATTAAAACAAACTTTAAATACACTAAAAAATAACAAAAAGAATGATCGCGACACATCTCCCTATAGCCCCAACCCCACACTCCCGGCGACCACAGAAACCAAGAACCAAGAACCATTCATTACTTGCCTGGAATTCATCTGATTTTGCCCTGGGAAAGTAAAATTATCTGCCTTCATCACCCTGGACGAGGCACGTCTGAAATACTAACGTCCATCTAATAATAGAAACAACACGTCTCATTGTTGCTTCCTTAAAAACATAACATTTTTTTTAAAGAGGTGGTCCAGAAGTTCAAATTCTTCCATTCTAGTATCCATCGTCGTGAAAGTCATTTCATTGGGCCTCAATGTTGCCAAGTTTCTCAATAAATTACAGCCTGCCACCATTTAATTCAAACACAATAACACAATGGTTGGATTCCGCCCAGCTTGGCATTTAGATAAAACTCTTCTTTCACATTCTTTGCCAAAATGGACAACGTCATATGCCACCACCGACCCGAAACGTCACACATGCCTCCCATCCACAGATGCTGCCTGTCCCGCTGAGTGATGTTGTGCATAATTTTCGGTGTAAACCAGCATCTACAGTTTCGTCCAACACATGTCCTCTAATCCATTAACCATTCAACTAACCCTTATGTACCCTTTCCAATGCTTTTCCTGTCATGGTTTGGTGAGAATACTTAGAAAAATGTTTGGACAGTTCCATGGGTAGGAAAGGTTTAGAAGCAAATTGACCAACTACAGATAAATGGTGCGAGCTCAGATGGGGAATCTTGTAATGATGGATGAGTTCGGCCGAAGGTTGACTGCGTGGCTTTCTGTAATGGATTGCGTGCACTAAACACAATAGATGAGACTGAAGACCTCTTTGTATCATTAAAACATGGAACATTTGGTTGCCAGTCCTGGTCATCCTTGAACTATATGCTTCCATTAAATTAGTTCAAATGGTGTTGCCAAGCTACCCCCAATCAGATAGAGATTGTCTTACACTTTGCTGATTCCAATATTGCCTTTCCAAATTCAGCTCCACAATTTTGCTTCCTTCAACCTATTCCTGCAAGCTTTTTATTTCCATTCACTTCACTACCGCGTGGCACTACTCCCTCTATCTTTAACGTTGATCTTCTCCACACTTGAACCTCCCCCATCTATTTTTTATGTTTAAGAAAGAACTGCAAATGCTGGTAAAATCGAAGGTAGACAAAAAATGCTGGAGAAACTCAGCAGCTGAGGCAGCACCTATGGAGCAATGGAATAGGCGCCAATCCCCTCTCGTCGTCTATTTTTTATAATTTAGTTTAGAGATACAGTGCGGAGACAGGCCCTTCGGCCCACCGAGTCCGCACCGACCAGAGATTACCGCACATCCACACAACGCATACACAAACTAGGTACAATTTACACTTATACCAAGTATACAAACCCAAGCCAATTAAGCTGCAAACCTGTACGTCTTTGGATGGAGAAAACCGAAGATATCGTAGAAAACGCACATGCTCATGGGGAGAAAGTACTAACTGCACACAGGTGTACCCTTCGTCGGGATCGAACCCGGGTGTCTGGTGCTGCAACCGTTGTAAGGCAACAACCCTACTGCTGCGCCACCATGCAGCCCAATCTCTCTATTGATCCTAGCTCGTGCTAATGAAACCTACACCAAATGAGTAACACTCTCTTCACCAATCATGATCTGTATGAAGAAAAGTCTCGAGCCGAAAGGTCGCCCATTCCATCTCTCCAGAAATGCTGCCTGTCCCGCTGAGTTACTCCAGCATTTTGTGTCTACCTTCGACTTACACCAGCATCTGCAGTTCTTTCCTTTTCACCAACCTTGGTGCTGGTGCCCAAGTGAAACAGAACCAATATATCCAACACGATTCACTGAGGCACAAGTGAAATTCGCTATTTATTAAAACTGCCAATTTGCACCTGGTCATTAATAACACCAACACCCATGTCTTTGTGCTTCTGCTTTACAGCTTCGCCAATAATCGTTCAGTGGGCTCTACTTCAGAGTCCTCCAACTTAGTAATGTTTACATTAATCCTTACCCTGTAATGCAACGCCAGTATCTGGAGGTGCCTGTCTGATCGCTGGTGGAAACAGACCACATAAATACTTCCCCAAGGGGCAGAGGTGAAGTAGTAGGAAATAAACTCCAGAGGACAGTGTGGCGCCCGGCATTTGGCAGAAGAGATGGAAGGATTCTTGCTATTAAGGGAGTGCAGTGTAGATTCTTGCTATTGAAGGAGTGCAGCGTATGTTTACAAGGTTAATTCCCGGGATGGCGGGACTGTCCTATGCTGAGAGAGTGGAGCAGCTGGGCTGGTATACTCTGGAGTTTAGAACGATGAGAGGGGATCTCATTGAAACATATAAGATTGTTAAGGGCTTGGATACGCTAGAGGCAGGAAACATGTTCCCGATGTTGGGGGAGTCCAGAACCAGGGGGCAGAGTTTAAGAATGAGTAAGCCATTTAGAACAGAGATGAGGAAACACGTTTTCTCACAGAGAGTGGTGAGTCTGTGGAATTCTCTGCCTCCGGTGGACGCAGGTTCTCTGGATGCTTTCAAGAGAGAGCTCGATAGGGCTCTTAAAAATAGGGGAGTCAGGGGATATGGAGAGAAGGCAGGAACGGGCTACTGATTGGGGATGATCAGCCACGATCACATTGAATGGCGGTGCTAGCTCGAAGGGCCAAATGGCCTACTGCACCTATTGTCTATTACCAATTGAACCTTCTCACGTCTTCCTCTGTAGTTTGAAGAGCAGAGGACCCGGCCTGGTGGAAATGATATGGTGGGTGAGGGAGGAGGGGGTGGGAGAACCGGTTTGGGGGGAACCGTGGTGGGGGGGTAGAACAAAGGAGGAGCCGGTGTGGAGTAGTCTGTAATGTTGTCAATCCCATTCATGTGGCGAATCTTTGCATTTTACTGTGAGTCGTCCTGTGTGACAATAACCTATTCATTCATTGATTCACTAATGAATTAATCAGTTAATCAATGTATTAATTAATTAATTGTTTCATTCATTCATTCAGATGATACCACCGTAGTGTGCCAGGTCTCCGGCAGCGAGATGGAGTACAGGAGAGATATAGCGAGATGAGTAACATAGTGTCAAGCCAAGAACCTCTCCCGCGATGGCAGCTAGACACTATTAGCTAGCTCATGGTCAACGTCTGTAAGCATCAGTGGTGCTGGGGTGGATATGGTCGGGAAATTTATACTCCTTTGTGTAAATATGATCATCAATTTGGCCTTGTCCAATCACATTGATAGTGAACCTGAAGAATGCAAAAGAATGACTCCACTTCCTCAAACGGCCAAGGAGATTCGGCATATCTAATGACTAATTCCAACCTCTACAGATTCAGTGCAGAAAGCATCTAATGGGATGCATCACACATTGGTGTGGAAACCGTCCAGCGAGCATTTTCAGAGATGTGCTTGCAGATTGGTACATCGCACGCACCTGCCTCTCTTCCAGCCCACCTATACCCGCTCCACCAACAGCTTCGGAAAATTGGACAACATAATCAATGTCCACACCTCAGTTATTCCCTCTCCTTCTCTGTCCCTTCGGGCAAAACCTACAAACGCTTGAATGCATCCTTCGCTTTTATCAAACTCTTAAAATAACATGTGTAGAATATATTCACAATCTCCCAATCTACTTCATGGCAGTCGTTGCAATTGTATTTTTCTATCCTCACTTTCTGCATACCAGTAACACAATGTCATGCACTGTTTATTTTCTTTATGCACAACCCAATGTATTCATGTATGATATAGTTTGCCTGGATACCACAAAAAAAAAGTTTTTAATTCCATATCAGTACATGTAAGAATAGCACATCAAAAAATCTGCATCAGACTGGTTGGACAATCCAACAGAACCCACTACATAACCAATAAGGATCTCTATCGTACTCTGTAACCAGCTTACATTCATCATAACACATTGGTTCCCGTCCCTTATTGAACAATCCAAGAAAGTTATGGTGATGTTTCAGGATTAAACTCTGCTTCAGATTGTCCATGCAGCCACCACTGGTAAAGGAAAGCCCCCTCCAGCAGACTTCCCGCAACCCTATTACACTTGTCAGTAATAAACCGTATTGCACTTGTCAGTAATAAATCAGCTGTCGCTCTACCCATTTTACCAACATACCAATATCAACCTGTAGCCAAAGACCATCGATACTCGGCGTCAAAACCACTACCTATTGTTGTGTCATGTGTAATAGTAAGATTAAATGAGAACTTACCAGTTTGAAGTTTGATCTTTATTTTATGGGGAGGTACGATGAGCGATTAAGGGAAGAACTCTGCCAATCTACACGCATGGCATTCTTCAAAGCAGCGGTGTGAAAATACAGAATAACAGTAATTGAAGTGACATAGTAAGATTATACATTTGAACTACCAGATGTGCTTTGCGATATGAGGGTTGGGAGCGTTGGGCACTTAATCACTCATCGTAACTCCTCATAAAATGAAGATCATACTTCTAGTTGGTAAGTTCTCGTTTAATCTTACTATTTTACTTCGGAGTCACATGAGTGATTTTGTGAAGATTTCAAAGAGGTGTGATTTCATGCCGATCAAAGTCCAGGCGTTTCATGCTGCATCAGATGACTTGGGAGAGGTGAATAATTAGTAATACAGTCAAACATGGTACTGATTAACATGTTGCCTTATTCACAAAATAAACAAGAGAAATACAACAGCATCTCCTCTCTCCTAGGGAGAAGCTATGAACAGAACTAAAATAGAATGGGCGAACACCCCCGGGTTCAATAAGTGGTTTCTTATAAAACCTTTGAAAGTCAATTCATTTGACCATCCTGCAGCCGCAAGGATATGGTGTAGCCTCGCTACTGACGTTGGTGGAGTGAGATTTAAAATTGTCAGTATGAACTGCTGCACAACCCAGCACTTGTTTCAGCCATCTTAAGATCGTCTGAACGGACACTTGCAGATGTGGCTTTTTGGTGGCTAATAAGCAATGCTACTTTGGAGCCTCTGAGGCTCTTGCTGACCTTGATATACCTCCTCAAGTGCACCACTACACACGGCCGTAATCTGTGGAATATGCTGACAGTACAAACTTCGCTGACACCCCTGTCTGCTTTGCTGAATTAGGTCATGGATGTAAAATATAACGTCATTTCCTGATGACATCATCGTGTCCAGACGCAGTTTGTGCAAGTCTGATCCCTTTGCGCTGCCACCAGCGCCATGAACATTACCAGCTTTAGGGTAATCTTCAGCAATGACAAGGATGTGGCTGTACTCCACTGACAAAGCAGTGTCAGTACTATGCTCATATCCCAGATTTCAGAGTACCTAGGCCTGGGGAATTGGAATTAAAACACCCTTCATAAATCTGTATATTATGGATGATATCCTACAGACTGAAGATCCAACCCCCAGCATAGGTATGAGGACAGGGCACTCCTGGCTCTATAGATGGCCCTATAGCTCACCGGTCATCGAAATGTAATTTGGACAGACATTCAAGCAAATCTGGGATGGAAGCTGTGTGGTATGTAATGTTCCCATGTAAACAACTCTTCCCATTTCCTGACATAAGAGATGTATTGCTTTTCGTACTATCCTTCCAGGATGCAGTGATGACATCCACAGTACAATTGGATAGTCCCAGACCCAGGTATGGTCTTCTTTAAATCGGCAAATTAATAAATTAGCACGATCATACAATGAGCACGGGTCTCCTGTCACAGGGTGCACCAACAGATCATGATGTTTTGGAGCCACCATAATAAGCTGTGTAATGATGCTCATGTATCGGCCAGTCGGATACCCCCAACTCCTGAAGCATCGAGTCCTGCTTGATCTTGGTCAAGCACCAACTGATGATGGATATAAACATTCTGGCCCAGTGTAGCGAGAACGCATCGACTGCTACTGCCTCTGGATCTGGTTCCCATGAAACATACTTCGGTACCTAGTGATGGAGTCTGCATGCAAACAAATCGAAATCTGGCATCCCATACCGAAAAACAAGTTCTTAAATACTTCATGATTGAACATCCACTCTGTGCTGTCATTGAATTTGCGTGACCTGGTGTCTGCCACCATCTAGCAAATAGACAGCTGAAATCGAAATGTTCTTTTTAATGCATCCGTGCCAAATAAGGTTAGCCAATCTGTCACAAGGTTTCGACTTGATTCCACCCATGTGTCTCCCATCGAAGTACCAACCAGGCCTGAGCCTGCTTCGCTTTCGAGAGCAGACTGGATGGGGCATGTTCATGCTGGTATTGCCATAGGCATTAACATACGCCACTGCCGTGGTGTGGTCAATCTGAAGCTGAACATGTAAGTGCTGCTTGGTGATACAATAAGCCTTGAGCCCGTAAATGCTCCTAAACTCTAAATATTAATTCCATATGACTGGAGAAATAAATGCCTCATGCCTATTCCATGTGCCTCCCTAGCTAAAATGGTACAAGTAGCACCACAACCTCGGGCACTAATGTCAGTTTGCAAACTGAGGTGCTTCCATCATAATTTTGCTAAAACAGTTTTTTAAATGTTTCTTATCCAGCACTGTACTTCAGCGATGGCTTCAACTGGAAATTGCATGGGCCGGATGAAATGACCTGCATGTATCCTGAGTGCCTGTACCTTTGCCCTCTGTAAATTTCGGTTTGCAAAAGTCTATACTACAGAGCTGGATCAATTTACCAATCAAGTTGCCCACATGTCTAATGGATGATGTTTGCTCCCCCAAGAGCTTGATGCAGCCTTCAATTTTACTTCAGAGTCACGTGAGTGACTTCGTGAAGACCCCGCCAGCACGCATGCGCGTATTGTCGTCGCTCGCATTGCAGTCGACAAGCTGCGGGGGGGGGGGGGGGGAGCGCGCTCCTCTGCCCGCAGTTTAAAAAAGGTCCCTCATGTAAGTTTTACTAACCTTGAGCTGGTTAGTTTTCTGAATTGATTAAATCCCTACAGGAAATTTATGGAGAGAAGTAAAAAGAAGGCTGTGTTGCGTCTAAGCATGCCTTTCAGGACCGTGGGACTTCAGAGCGAGGTCGGCGGCCAACATCCCCGGAGCTGACCGCAGAACCGGCAGCACACATACCAAGGGCCGGGAAAACAGCGCAGAAGTCGTGGAGCCCCGCTCAGTCGGCAGCACCCAACTCTCCATCACAGCAGTCCAGGGAGCTGCATTCTGGCGGTAAGACCGCGCGGGATCAGGGTAGCCAAGACCCCGACTCCCCACCGCTTCACTCTGTACAACAGACCAGTGACAAAAAAGTGCGGAAGACAGGGCCCATGTTAACGGCACATCCCGACTCACCACCGCATTAGTTTGCAAGGAGGCAGACGGGTGGCAAGCACGCACAAAAGTCGTGTAGCCCCGTTGGAGCGGCTGGCACCGACTCTCCGCCGCTTCAGTCCGCTAGACTGCGGACCGGTGGCAAAACCACACAAGAGTCTTGTAGTCCCGTTAGAGCGGCAGGCACCGACTCTCCACTTCTTCAGTTCGCTAGATTGCGGACCGGTGGCATAACTAAACATAAGTCGAGTAGCCACGTAGTAGCGGCAGGCACCGACTTTTGCGCCACATCAGTCCGGTAGACCTCGGACTGGCGGCAAGCCCGTGCGGATGTAATGTAGCCCCGCTGGAGCGGCTGGCACCGACCCCACACCGCCGCAGTCGAGACAGACAGGCGGCAGATCCACCAGGAAATCGTGTAGCCCAGCAGGAGCGGCAGGCACCAATTCTCCACCCCTTCATTCCGGAAGACCACGGACAAGCGGCAGATCCACGCGGGAGTCGTGTAGCCCCGCAGGAGCGGCTGGCACCGACTATCTAACGTATCAGTCCCTTAGACATCACCTCGACGAGGTGCGGACTGGCGGTAAGAGCCCCATAGATTCATCAGAATCTGGGGAAGACAACTTGCCGTTTGCAGATAGCGACGGCAGTCGCATTGCTCTTATGGAGCAGATAATGGAGCAGCTGCTCCAGAGGGACGTATTCCAGCAGGAGCAGGCGTCCCAAGGATCACGCAGGTCCATGACAGACCCATTTCCAGGACCGTCCAACATCTCTCCCTCCTCAGTAGGGAGCGCAAGAGGTCAGGGATTAGCTGACTTCGAAGAGGGGTTGCTGAAGACCCACAGTTGCAAGGGATGCAAGAGGAACTTCTGGGGATGGTGTCTACGTTCGCTCAACCATCCCAGAAAGGGCAACCTCTTCAACCGAGGCTAGCGGCCAGCATTAACTACCTGACAACACACCAATTACAGGAACAGGTGATTTCGGAGACCGCAAGCAAATACATGGCGCCGGAAAATTGCGTATGGCTGAATGCCCCTACCGTGAACACACCCATTTGGGGAAACATCAGCCCTGGGATAAGGGCACAGGAATTAAAAATTCATAAAATCATGAAACTACTGACCGTTTGCCAGGTCAGTCGACGGTATAGATATGACGGAAGAGCAGCAGGATGCATTAGCCCTGCGATGCAATACCCAATATGAGATCAATTGCTTTTGTTAAAGCTCTATCCGTCCTACACTCAACCCCAAATTTGCGGGTTTGTGTAAGGCCACCGCTACGCCACCACCAAGACAGTTGTTTGGTGATGATCTGCCCAAACAGGTGAAAGACCTAGACGAGGAAGCTAAAGCGGTAGGTTTGATAAAACCGCCTTCCTCTGGCAGACCTCCAGCATATCGTCGGCAGCATCCATATGCAACATCTACCAGGCCCCGGGTTCAACCCGATAGAGTGACGGGAGCAAACCCTAAGGTCGCGCCTTATCATCAGAGGCCTTTTTTCGGACAAGGCCCACAGCGACTAGCCTGCAAAATGCGTCAACCCCACACCCCAGCACCACAGCAACCCAAGAACAAAGGACAGAAGACCAAGCCAACTGGTAACCATGGAGGTAAGGGGGTCTGGTTCCCTTGGGAATGCTGCATGCATAACCTCACAAGTGGAAGGTAGATTGCGTCTGTTTGGGGATGCATGGAATTCTATAACTTCTGACGCTTTTATATTGCACAATATTCCAGGTTACGAAATTGAATTTATAAACAGACAACTTCCCCCAGCTCAACATGTACATAGCCGGAAATGTGTACTTTCTCACAAAGAGAAAATGGAAGGACTTGCAGAGCTATTAAGTTTATATACCAAGGGGGTTATAGAGAAAATGGTACACAAACCTCTTGAATTTGTATCTAACATCTTTACCAAAACCAACACAGATGGTGGATGTCGTATCATAATTGGTTTAACTCAAATGAATACTTTTGTGCAATATACCCATTTCAAGATGGAAACATTTGAAACTGCCAAGCAACTGATTTCCAGAGGGTACTTCATGGCCTGCATCAATCTAAAAGATGCTTACTATTCAGTACTTATACGTAAAGATCACCGCAAATATTAAAAATTTGTTTGGATGGGGCAGCTATGGCAGTATAAAGCATTGCCTAATGGACTTACTACAGCCCCCAGTTTATTTACTAAAATAATAAAACCAGTGTTGGCGTCTCTACGAAGACAAAACCACATAGTCATGGCCTATCTTGATGACATTCTGATTGTGGGGAGAACTTTGGAATTGGCTAAATTAGCTGTCGCAGCCACCAACTCACTATTCCAAAAGCTGGGGTTCGTGATCCATCCAGACAAATCAAAGTTAAACCCTTCTGTTATTATGGACTATCTGGGATTCACAGTTAACACTAATCATACGATTGTCACTTTCCCAGAGAATAAAGCAACAGCTATATAATAGAGGCATGTAATAGCCTTGCTTGCGCCTGAAAACCAACTGTTCGACATGCTGCCAAGGTGATTGGGAAATTTCTAGCTACATTTCCAGCTGCACGATTTGGACCATAGCATTATCAAAATTTGCAAAGAGGAAAATACTCAGCACTAAAAACCAATGCTGGGCATTTTGACAGACCTAGGCAGCTAACAAACAAATCAAAAGATGAGCTACGAAGGTGGATTAGCAGCATTCGAGATTGTTTTAATCCCATCAGTTACAAACCCTTCAGTCGTGTTGCAAACCGACGCAAGCGCCCACGGCTGGGGAGCTACTGACACCACTACTAGTTGTGGCGGCAGATGGGATTTGCACGAATCTACACTACTCCAAGCACGAGGTATAAACTATTTGGAAATTCTGGGAGGATTTCAGGGACTGCGGACTTACTGCACAAATATGCATCATGCGCATGTCCGTCTACAGATAGACAATACCACAGTGGTGGCATATTTAAACCATATGGGTGGTATCACGTCGATATCTTGCGATGAATTGGCAAACATAATTTGGCACTGGTGCATTGAAATAAATATTTGGATCTCAGCTACATACTTTCCAGGTAAGCTTAATACAGTGGCAGACACCAGGTCACGAGTATTCAATAACAACACCGAGTGAATGTTGAACCCCCAAATATTTGCTAATATTATACCTAAGTATGGAACTTAGCGGATATCGACCTCTTTGCATCCAGGTTGAACAATCAGATGCCAACATATGTCTCTTGGGAACCAGATCCTCGGGCAGTACCGATGGATGCGTTCTCGCTACATTGGGAGAAATTGTTCTTCTATGCATTTCCCCCTTTCTGCCTCATCAGTCGGGTATTGCGGAAAATCCTGTTAGATTCCATATCAGGGATTCTAATAATACCCGACTGGCCCACACAGCCATGGTCCCGGTGGTCCTCAACATGGTGAAGGAACCATGGGTGCAGGTTCCTAAATGCTTGAACCTACTGACACATCCCATATCAGGGGAGAGTCATCCGTGCCATGGTCATCTGAACCAGTTGGCTTGCAGGTTCTGAAGAGACCCTTGCTGGAATTCGGGCTGTCACAAATTGGTGATGGTACTTATAAAAGCTCAGCGGGTCCAGACCCTCCACAATCTAAAACTGAACAGGATGGTCTCGACCCCTACCAAGGTAACCTTTTTCATCGATGAATTACTTAAACACCATAGACTTGGAACAACCGGTCTTAAACTGGAATTCCTTGCATTTGTTTCAACTCTGAAATACGTTAACATACTTCCTCCATCAGTTATTACTGCAGTGTGTGAGCATGGACGTGGTCCAGGGCATGAAATCACAGAGCTTTGAAATCTTCACGAAGTCACTCACGTGACTCCGAAGTAAAATAGTAAGATTAAACGAGAACTTACCAGTTTGAAGTATGACCCTTATTTTATGAGGAGTTACGACGAGAGATTTCATGCCCTCCGCTCCCAACCCTCTTTCATAAGGACAACTGGTATATTACTTGTCTTAATCTTACTATCTCCAGTCAGTGCTATTATCTGTGATTGCACACCGCGCTGCAATGTCGCGCATGCGTGCTTGCAGGGTCTTCACGAAATCCCTGATCGCAACTCCTCGTAAAATAAGGATCAAACTTCAAACTGGTAATTTCTCGTTTAATCTTACTATTAAATCTAATCTCTTGCCCTTGTGAGGTGAATAAACTGTGGGTCACAAATAGTCAATTATTTAACCAGTACCAATTTTGATTTAGCTGGATGGAAGGGACCAATCTCTCAACCATGAATGTAACAGCTGCCTATGTCTTACCATTTGTGTATTGTGCAACCAAGTGTACGCTGTACCCTTATCCATGGTTCGGAAGTGCCAGACCAACCTACCTGCCTGGTTACCTCAAGATTAGGATGCATGGAACCTGTGCCCAGCTTCATGCTGTCACTAGGTTCAGTGAACCTCTTACTGCCGATGAAGGCGTAGGGTGTTGCCGAAACGATGAAGCTTTGCTCGACGTCGGCCTTGATTGGTCTGCTAGCTTTTGCTTCGTACACCAGGTTTTGCCTGTTGAACAGATCTTACCTGAATAGAAGATCTCTAATGTCCACCTGATAGCGGTGTTCAACCCATCATGTTGGGATGGCAAACCTTGCTGTCAGGAATGGGACCTCTGACACGTACCCTTCATCCCTTGGGGTATGCTCCACGGCTATACCCTCAGAATCGGCGTCAGATTTGCACTGCCCTGGCATGCTCTCCTCTTCCAAGAGGGAGACATTAAGCAGCCCCATTACTAGACGCTGCTGGCGCGGGCTCTCCCATGGGCCGGTGCTGCCAGACACTCGGCATCAACATTAACCAGCCCTGTCCAAGGCTTTGCTGGCGCGGGCTCTCTCGTAGGCCTGCGCTGCCACAGACTCGGCTTCCATATTAAGTAGCCGTGTGCAAGGTGCTACTAGCGCGGACTCTCGCATAGCCCCGCACTGACACAGACTCAGCATGCACATGTAGCAGCCCTGTGCAAGGCGTTGCTGGCGTGGGCTCCGCATAGCCCAATGCTGACACAACTCCTGCTAGTGTATATAGACGGAGCCCTCTCTCCATGGGGGCTCCATTCTGGCCAACCTCCAAATTTCATATATTACCGGTGGGAACCCTCCAGGCACCAGGGCTGGCCATTGTGGTCGGTTTTACCCATATCCTGGGGACCACTGCGGTCAGGGCGCCGCATTGCTGCTGGGTTTCCCCTCCCCGCGAACCACAGCGCTGGAGGCCACTGACCGTTATCACTGACTGCGATCGCGAAGCACACATTCACCAGCCACCCGCTTCCGCGGTCGGAACCGGGGTGTCCCCACAGTTCATAGCCGGTTCCCTCGTCGGACTTCGCCAAAATATCGAGCAGGAAAACCTCTGTAAAAGAGGTTCCTGCAAGAAAATCAGAACCAGTTTTTAAAAAAAACGTACCTGTAGTTTAAACTTACCGCTGGCAGGAGCGACTTGCCTGCCAGTCCGGTGCTTCACCATGCGATTAGACATAATGTCACACGTGTGGATTGGCGGGGTTCTTCATGGAATCACTCACGTGACTCCGAAGTAAAATCTATTTATTTTAATCTATTTTACCGACGTGTTATTTGAGGACAAGTGTCCCTATATTTTGTCGTGAATAATATAGGTAAATGAATGTTACATCACAACGCCACAAAAATACACATATTCCTAATTTATTAAACTTTGAACCAGCAGGTACATCAGAAATACAGAATCAATGACGGAGCCACATTACAGGAACGCGAGTGAGTACTCATTGCTTGGATTAAACCCATTATTGCATTGAATCGCGTCATTGTGAAATAATTAAAAGTGTAACTCACAATGATAAAGTACAATGATTCATCAGCAACATGCAGAAATTAGTGAACAATTGGATTGAAGCAAATGCAGATATTTAATGGATATTTTTAGACTCCTAGCACCAAGTCACACACCCATCACCAGCACACTGCCGCACAGTCCGCCGTCGCCTCACACACCTCACCAACATGTTTCCATCCATCATCTTGTGCTGTGTTGTGTGATCTTCCCACTCAACTCCCTTCCCTCATCTTGCCACTCAACTCCCTTCCCTCAACCTGGTCCGTTGATCCATGGCCAGGACACATTTGCAGGGGAGCTGCTCCAACTGTGGATCACAGCAGTGGACAGCGAGAGATAGTTTAGTCAGCACAGTACAAGATTAATGGTTCAGAGCTGGAGAACAAAGTCGCACCCAGCACCCGCAGAATCCATTGCTTAATGCCAGGAGATTCCACCCTTTAGCACCACAAACTATATCGGCTGTAAAGGAGCACAATCCCAATCGTTCCAATCAGACAATTTACATTCCCATTGAAGTAGAAAATAGCCCGTGACCCGTGCCCCAACCGTGGCAATCAATTAATTCTCTCCCCCCCCACCACCACAAATTCAGGGAGCCCATCCACACAAACAATGGAAATCCTCTACCCCCAATCCAGGGGAACTGCATTCCATCTACACTAGAGGAATCCCTTCCCCTTATCCAGGCCTACCAGCAACAGGAGATTCTCCATTCCGAAAGTGACTCCCTGCAGAACAAGCCCCATCCTACACATGCAGGGAGAGTTCCTGTCCACTATCCAATCCTTACCTGGAAATTAGACAAATCCCTCCCACCGATCGAGGGACATCCCTTGTCCAAGCCAGTGGCAACAACTTTCTGCTACAGTGGAAACCAAACCCTAGCTTTCCCCTTGGACGTGAAAAACTGATATGAGACTGACTGAAGACGGTGAAACAAAATGTACTGGGGAAGGGGATAATAACGTTAACCTGGGAAGACCAATCAAAGCAATTAGGACCCTTCTAGAAACTGATTTTAGATAGGGTAGTGGGGGAGGAGAAACCTGGAAAAAGCTAGGGTCCTGCAATGCCTGACGAGTGACAAAGGGATATGGGCGAAGCGGATTGGGAGATTAGTAGATCAAGGACAAATATTAATAAAAGACCAAATGATGTATATAAGGAGATGAGAGGAGTGAAATGTGAAGCCAGAGAGAGGTATGTATATAGGTAGAAAATGATAAAGTGTGTGGGGAGGGGAATTAAAAGAGGGCTAATGGGGTTTGGGGTAGTAACAGAAATGGGTACATACAGAGGAAACATAGCAAAGAGAGAGAGGGGAAAGAGGTGTTACTTCAAATTGGAGCACTCAATGTTTATGCTGCAGGGTTATAAGCTGCATGAAGACTTGGTCCTCCAGTTTGACCTCACTCCAGCAATCGAGGAGGCCCAGAACAAAAGAATAGGAAGTGAAGTTAAAACAGTTAGCAACCGCGATATCCAACAGAACCAAGTGTGTGTTTGGCAAGACAATCGTCTGGACTCTGCTTGGCCCTGCGCGTGGAATAGAGGTCACATGATGCGCAGTGAATGCAGTAGATAAGATCAAAGGTGCACATCTGGAAGGACTGCTGGTGTGCATGGATGGAGGCCAGGGAACAGGTGTAGAGGTTGCAGACGAAAGTACCTGGGGAAGTGGCAGTTTTGATTTGAAGAATGAGCAAAACATGAAGTTGCCGAGGTGTAGGGTCGATGCAGAAAGGAATGCGGTTGGGAGAAACTGACCAGTGGTTGGATCAATTTGTGGTAGGTGGCAATATTGGACAAAGATGTGTTTGATGCGGAGGCTATGGGGGGGGGGGGGAATGTGAGGACCGGCGTAAGTTTTTCCTTTGTCAGTCTAGGGAGAGGGTGGACATGAGCAGAAGTGCAGGACACAGATGAGACATGGATCAGTAATCCATCCTCAGCAACCTGTGGGAGCCACGTTTACAAAGGAAAGAGTGCACCTCGGATGTCGTAGAGTTGAACGCCTGATCTGGGGAACAGCTGCAGTGGAGTAGATGCATTGAGAGCGGGAGATTGCATCTTTGCAAGAGAAAGGTTGGGATGCTGTGCAGAGGATAATTTGTCCGTAAATTTGTTGTGGGCGCGATTTGATGGTCTGCCCCCTATGATGCAGACTGAGGGAGTGGAAAAGGCGAGAGAGGTGTCAGAGATAGTCCAACTGTACTTGAGGGCAGGGAGGAAATGAGGAGTAAATCAAGTTCAAATTCAAGTTAACATTTCTGGTCACATGCACCAATTGGTACAGTGAGAATTGGTACTGAAATACCATAGTTATACCAATAAAAAGAACACAGTACACAATAGAGTTTAACATAAACATCCATCACAGCGGAACCAACGTTTCCCACTGTGGTGGAATGAGCGAACCAAGGTGTGATGGAATGAGCAATAAAGGTTCACCCATCTTCCTCTTTGTTCACCTGTGGTCGGGGACTTTGAACCCTCCACAGTCGCTGCTACATACAGTCCCTCACGTTGGGATGATCGAAACTCCGGTGTCGGAACGGATTGGAACACACTCGTGGCTTGGAGATTCCGAATCGGCCATTTCCTACCGTAGACCGCGGCTGCCAAAGTCCACAGGCCGAGCTGGACTGAGCTACAACACTGGCGATCCCCGGCAAATGATGGCCTCCCGCCGCAATGTTAAAGTCAGCGCCGCCCGCGACTAGAAGCTCCGCAAACCACAGGTCCACGGTGTAAAGTCAGCAGGCCCAACACTCCGGAGCGCCAACGCAGGCGTTCTCCGGCAAGGGATCGCCCTGCATCGCGAAGATAATTCAGTGCTGCACCGCTGCTGAAGCACTGGCTGGTTCAGAACGCTGGTAGGATGGGCCGCACCAATCCAGTTGGTATGCCGCGAGGGGGAGGAGGGTGCGACATGGAGAAAAGACGCATCTCCGTCCAGGTAAGTGACTGAAAAATGGTTTCCCCCTATTCCTCGCAACCCCCCCGACACCACCAACATGGGGGGGGGGGGGGGGGGGCACCACCCACATCAGACATACTAAGAAATATTTTAAACATACATTTAGACTCACTAAAAATAACAAAAATGGTGAAAGGACTAACAGCTGCTGGCGAGGCAGCCATCGCGGTGGCGCCACCCGAGGGTAACTTTGATGAAATCCATGAGAACTACAGCAGGCAACCGCGATACAATGTTGATGCAATGATAGAAGAGTTGGGAAATGGTGCCAGTGTATGTTTGGAACAAGGACTTTCGACATAAGCGAAACAAAAAGGCATGACATCTGTTGCCCATGCGGATGCTCTTGATTACAACTTTCAAAATGAGAGGTGACAAGATAAGTTGTTGAGGCTGAGCATAACAATCGCCTGCTGGAGGAGAATGTTACTTGTTGAATTGACAGTATCGTGCATCTGGAAGCGGTGCTGACTGTGGAGATGAAACAATACTGCGACTGGTCGATTCGGAGTTGTATGGGCTGGATACTGGTGTGGAATTGCCATTTGCTGGGATGTTCACTGGTGGGAAATGGAAACTGGCGAGGGTTGAATACTGGCGCGGGGTGGATACTGGCACGGGACGGAGACCGGCGCGGGACGGAGACCGGCGCGGGACGGAGACCGGCGCGGGACGGATACTGGTGTGTTGTGGAGACTGGCACGGGATGGAGACTGGCACGGGATGGAGACTGGCACGGGATGGAGACTGGCACGGGATGGAGACTGGCACGGGATGGAGACTGGTGTGTTGTGGAGACAGGCGCGGGGCGGAGACCGGCGCGGGGCTGATACAGGTGCGGGATGGATACTGATGTGTTGTGGAGACCGGCGGGGGGCGGAGACCGGCGGGGGGCGGAGACCGGCGGGGGGCGGAGACCGGCGGGGGGCGGAGACCGGCGCGGGGCGGAGACCGGCGCGGGGCGGAGACCGGCGCGGGGCGGAGACCGGCGCGGGGCGGAGACGGGTGCGGGATGGATACTGATGTGTTGTGGAGACCGGCGCGGGACGGACACCGGCGCGGGACGGACACCGGCGCACAGAGATAGTTACACACTCACACACAGACACACACACTCAGACACACATACACTCAGACTCACACACAGATACACACACTCATACACACATACAGTCACACACATAGACACACAGACACACTCACACGCTCACATACACACACAGATACACACATACTCACACAGATACACTCACACACGCATTCACACACAAACACTCACACATACAGCCAAAGACACACTCACACACACAGACACATACACACACAAACACAGATACACAAACATCGGATGGATACTGGCGTGGGATGGATACTGGTGCGGGATGGATACTGGCGCGGGATGAATACACACACTCACACACAGACGCTCACACACACACTCACAGACTCACACACAGATACACACACATACACTCACACATACAGACACACAGACACACACATACACTCACACGCTCACATACACACACTCATACACAATCACACACACACACACATGCATTCACACACAAACACTCACACATGCAGACACAGACACACTCACACACACAGAAACATACACACACAGATACACACACATCCCGTGGATGCTGGCGCGGGGTGGATGCTGGCGCGGGGTGGATGCTGGCGCGGGGTGGATGCTGGGAAGGATATCGGCGCGGGACGGATACTGGCGTGGGATGGATACTGGCGTGGGATGGATACACACACTCACACACAGACACACACACACAGACACACTCACAGACTCACATACACAAACTCATACACAATCACACACACATATACACTCACACACACATACATACAGACACACTCACACACACTCACACAGACACTCACACAGACACTCACACAGACACTCACACAGACACAGAGTACATGCACATATACTCAAACTCAGACTCACACACACAGATACACACACATACACACACACACTCATCCACACATATATACTCACACATTCACTCACAAACACACACACAGACACTCACAGACTTATAAACACAAACACACACACACATACACACACACACACACACACAGACACACACACAGACACACTCACACGCACACGCACTCACACCCACACCCACAAAAAACAGACACACACACAGATGCTCACACACACACGCAAAGACACACACACACAAGAATACACACACACACAGCAACTCACACACACACATACATACACTCACACAGACTCACACACAGACACACTTACACAGATACACACACACACACTTACACAAAAACACACACACACACATACACTTACAGATACACACTCACACACACAAACACTTACAAACACACACACACAGTTACTCACACACATACACACACTTACAAACACATACACACAAAAAACACACACAGACACTAACACACACACACATACACACACATACATACACACACACCATATAAATGACAGTAAACGTTCTTGAATTTACTCACACAGCTCAGTGCGGCTCTCCACTTTGGCGCCCTCGGCAGTCAGCAGTACTTCCGCAGTCAGTACTCTGCACTCACCAGAAATTACGCAATCTGCGCGACCTCTGCAATCACCGAAAATTACGCCATCAGCACGACCTTTTCACTAAGCAGAAGTCACGAAATGAGTGGGACCTTTTGGAGTAAACACAGTCGGACCTAATAATTTATTCCTTCCACAGTTCCAAATAAAGCACATAACCACATAAACCACATAAAGGGCACTCACAGTTCAGTGGACACTCAGTGTTCTGTAGACTCACCACAAAATGAGAGTCGTGGCCTCTCCCTCGCGATCTTGCAGACAGACTGACTCACGTCCAGGCATCCGGGATTCTATAGTCCTGCCCCTCGCCGGAAGGGGCGTTACCTTCATCGCGGTGATTGACATGCGAGAGGATCTCAAGGTTTTTTAAACATAACTCTTTTATTTTATATCGATGGGAAAAAACTTTGGCGCCTGCGCAGCGGAGGAGGACTGTAAGATGGCCAAAAATCACAGCCATATATGGTAGCGTTTTGTCTAAAATCAATATACAGCGCAGACAGGAAGTGGTCAAGATGAGAATTTTAATTACATAGATATCATGGAGAGATGGCGGCACAAAACTGTTCACCAGTTCTCTGACTTCACAGCAGAATTAGCCAACAGTTATACTGTGCATTAACCAACTTTGTTTTGTTAGGTACAGCTTTACGAAAATATATCTACTACATGGATACCAATTATTTCATTAGTCATAACATATTTTTCACTTATGTTAATCGTATGCAATAACAGATGGTTAACGCAAGTCAAACACAATACAGGGGAATCTTGACATTATTCTATCTTTTCTTTCAGGTGGCCCACAACACCATCCCCATTCCAAACCAATCATAAGCCTCCATTTACTGCAACATATCTACGGTACTAGCGGTAGGAGGCATGGGAGATCATCTGTAACTCCTCACAGAAGAGTAAACAAGCTTTGTTATCTGCTCTGCTATTTCATGTTTACATTTACCATCCACCCTTCACACATTCCCAGACAAGAGGTTATATGTCTAATCTTACTTTGCTGATTCCCACAACCTCTTCTGCACCTGGTCAAGCGAGAGCTGCCAATTGTCACATCCAATACACCTTTTCGTCACCTTGTTCGATTCCAAACAAAATTAAATAAGGAAGGATATTAATTTGTCTTCCACAGTTCCGTCCTTGTTGATCAACACTTAGAGTAAGAAATGTTATTAATATTTAGCCTCATTAATCAGTTGCAAAAATGGAGCCATACAGGTCCGATTATAATTTTGGTTGGAGCAAGCAAAGAGATACCTCCTTGTGCGTGCAAAGGAATATGGGCACAAACCCAACATTCCGATCAGATAAGGAAGCTTGTTTACTTCCAGCAGCGAGTTCACTGTGTTCTGTGTGGAAGTTGTTAGTTGGATTTCAAACTCCAACTTTTACCTTCCTCCTGTATAGATGCCTGTCTAGATGCCTCACTTCACCCTCATATCCTCTCTGATCCCACAGAATGTTAATAGATTAATGTATTTTATACTACATAGAGTTAATAATAAATATGTCTACATTTTAGGATCTTAATAAATTTTAAATCAGTTTATCACGCTGAATAGTCTTTGTGGCGGGTGCGGCAAGGAAGTATAAGGACCGAAAACATAGAAACATAGAAAATAAGTGCAGGAGGCCATTCGGCCCTGCGAGCCAGCACCGCCATTCATTGTGATCATGGATGATCATCCCCAATCAATAACCCGTGCCTGCCTTCTCCCTATATCCCTTGATTCCAGTTGCCCCACGAGCTCTATCTAACTCTCTGTTAAATCCATCCAGTGATTTGTCCTCCACTGCCCTCTGCGGCAGGGAATTCCACAAATTCAAAACTCTCTGGGTGGAAATATTTTTTCTCACCTCAATGTTAAATGGCCTCCCCTTTATTCTAAGACTGTGGCCCCTGGTTCTGGACTCGCGCAACATTGGGAACATTTTTCCTGCAACCAGCTTGCCCAGTCCTTTGTATAATTTTATGTTTCTATAAGATTGCCCCCTCATCCTTCCAAACTCCAGTGAATGCGAGCCTAGTCTTTTCAATCTTTCCTCATATGACAGTCCCGCCATCCCAGGGAGCAATCTCGTGAAAGATAAGTAGGGAGGGGGGATCGAAGTCCCATGCGCTTCAGTCTGAGCAAAGGTCCTGCCCGCCGGCCACGTTTCCAGACACAATGGAGGCTTCCACTTTGTTTCCAGGTACTGAGTTTACTGTACCTGCGGTTTATGCAGAGCTGCGCTGTAACGTGGATTTCTTCACAGACAGCAGCTCCAGCTCCTTCAAAGTCGGCAGCTACAGCTCCAGCTTCATTGTTCCTGGGAGATCCAGCCCGTTGGCTCTGGAGGTCATCCCGGGGTTCCGAGGTACAGTACCTGGGTTCCTCAGTCGGGTCAGGTGATTTCCAGCGACCGTGGGAAAGTTTAAAGTCCGTGGCTTCCGCAGCTGCGGGAGATCACAAAATTGCGAGAGCCTTGAGGTGCTCAAGCAGCGTGTCTAAAACGGCACCGTTTTCTGCCGTTTTTCTGATCAAGCTGAGTTGATTGTATTTAAGCCTTCTAGGTTCTGGAGCTCCGCAAAAGTCGCCATAGGCAGGCGCCATTTTCACTCACCATTACTTTAAATAAGAATACTCTGTATATTCATTACCTTTGAATTGTAGTTTTATGGAATCCTCCCATAATTTCCGAGTTCCATTTCACAATATCTATCAGACATACAGGTTGTTGCAAGGAAATATCTTGCCCAAACTCAGTTGTATCTTTCTATCTCAATAAATATCACAAAATATGCCATTATTTCAGCCACATTATGACAAAATATAGAATGTAGGTTATTTGTTATCAGAAATCCCATCCCAGAAACAACAGTACTTAAAGAACATTTGTTTTACTAATTTACGAGCATGTACCATAGGTTGATCCATATCCAGCAAAATGTTGTGATAATTGCATAAAATGTATTATTGTCTAAGACTTTTGATGTGGAATGATAATCCATCTCAGTACTCATTTAGGCAAGTCCCAAGCTATAGATACTTTTCCACCACCCCCAATCCCCCTTGCCCGATCTTCATTGAACCTACCATTTGACTAATCTTTTACTCAGCTGCTGTGATGTGTAGCATCTCTGTCCCTATCTTCAAATTCCCACTTTGAAGTGACTGGAACCGTTTACATTTGGAGAAGTTCGATACGGACCAGGAAAGAAAATTAATAGCTATGAATCGATTAACAGCGAGCTACGAGGTGAGATTGAAATACCTGTCAGAGGGCTAAGAAACACTCCTGAGTTGACAGTGTATTGTTTTAAGTGAGCGTTTTGCAGCAACCTCACCTTATATTCTGGTAAAATATTCTTTCCACGGAAATCTCCTATTTCACTTTGGAATTATATTCATTTATAACTGTTTGTAACATCAGTAACCACCTTAATGTTCTTTCATTTAGTACCAGGTATGCTTGAAACTATTTATTGTAATGTACTGTATCTTTAAAAAAAAAACTATATCAACCAGGTTTCAAAATTACACAGAATCGAACGATGATTGAAAATGCCTGGGAATCGACTAATCGTGATCCTGCTGCGAAATGTTTAAGTCGAAAACTGTATTTTATTTCAATGTGGGAATTTGAAGATAGGCACAGAGATGCTACACAGAGATTTAAAGCTCTTGGGTGAACTCGCACAGTGGGACAGGACTTGAGGCAACATCTATGGAGCGAAGGAAATAGCCGGGTCTGAAGAAGGGTTTCGATCCGAAACGTTGCAAATTTCCTTCGCTCCATAGATGCTGCCTCACCGGCTAAGTTTCTCCAGCATTTTTGTAGACCGCAAAACTTCAATGATTCCGGGAATGCCGAGAGAGCTAGAGAGACAGGTGGGGAACGGGAGAGAGAGCGCACGGGAGAGAGAGAGCGCGCGCAAGAGAGAGAGGGAGGGAGAGAGCGAAAGACAGAGAGACACAACGTGGGTCAGTGGGTAAATTGAATGACTAACCTGCTGCAAACCCAGAATCTCACCAAGAAGACGTTCTCACTCATGATGGTGAGTTTCAATAAATTCTCAATGTGTCATTAATGCATCAATCTACATTCCTCAGTAAAATGTAATTATATTTTGAAGAAGTGTTAATGATGTCGTGTGAATTGTATCCAAAGGAACGCAGCGTCATTAGTACTTCTTCTAAAACACAATTACACATTTACTGAGGAATGTGGATCGATGCACTGATGACACATCGGATGACTACTTGTTAACTACTGGCTGTTAACACTTCTGGCTGTTAACACAAGTGCTACAGTAGTTAACACATCGTTTGTGTCTGATAGCCGCACAGCGCTTGTATACCATGTACAAAACCATGTACGTTTTGTAAAAAAATCCGTATGGCGAATGTTTTTAAACTAATCTTTATTTAACAGAGCGAATTTGTATTTCCATGTGAAATACGGAAAATTAACGCGAGGCCCCCCCTTGGGCGCGGGGCCCAATTTGGAAAAATCGGTCCAATCGGCCTAGGGCCAGCCCTGAATGTGAGGTTTTCCGCTTTGGTGGCAAAAACAAGGGGGTAGATTATTATCTCAATGGGGTTAGGTTAGGTAAGAGGGAGGTGCAGCGAGACATGGGCATCCTTGTACACCAGTCACTGAAAGTTGGCGTGCAGGTACAGCAGGCAGTGAAGAAAGCTGATGGAATGTTGCCCTTCATAGCAAGAGGATTTCAGTATAGGAGTAAAGAGGTTCTTCTGCAGTTGTATATGGCTCTGGTGAGACCACATCTGGAGTATTGTGTACAATTTTGGTCTCCTAATTTGGGGAAGGACATCCTTGTGATTGAAGCAGTGCAGCGTAGGTTCACGAGATTGATCCCTGGGATGGCGGAACTGTCATATGAGGAAAAGACTAGGCTTGTATTCACTGGAAGGATGAGGGGCCGATCTTATAGAAACATCTTATGAGGGGGGTATCTTACAGAAACATATAAAATTATAAAAAGAACTGGACAAGCTGTATATATGTATATATTCTTGTTATATCTATTTAATTAAAATAAAGTATTATATAAAAAAGAGAGATTATAGTATACATCTTAATAGTGAATAACACAATTTCAAATAGCGAAATCAATGGAGACATGTATACAAATCAAAAAGAAAAACAGACAGTTATTTTCATCTAATCCTGCCAGGTACCCATTGAGTTGTGATGCCAAGAACAGCTACCCCTTCAAATATTCTGTATATGGAGACCATATCTTTTTCAAAGAGTTTGAATTTGTCCATTAGGACAAATCTGATTCTTTCCAAATGCAAACGTCTCCAACATTTGCACTGTCCACATTTTAATTGTGGGGGATAATGTTCCATTCCAAAATTTCAATATTAATTTTTTCCCTTTTATCAAACAGTAATCCAAGAAAGTTCCTTGGTTTACTGTTAATATTACATTTGAATCCGGAACTCCTAATATTATTAATTTTGGATCTGGGTCTAGTTTAATTTTAAGAACTTCAGAGATAACTCTAAAGATTTCTGTCCAATAATAATTAAGTTTTATACATGTTACAAAACTATGCATTAAATTAGCTTCCAAGTTCTGACATTTATCACAAATAGGAGAAATGTTAGAATAAATTCTATTTAATTTCGTTTTTGAATAATGTAATCTGTGTAATACCTTAAATTGTATCAATATATGTCTAGCATTCAACGAGCAACGATGTATACATTGTAGGCTTTCTTCCCAAGTTTCCTTCATTATAGATAAACCCATTTCATTTTCCTATGTTTGTCGATATATTTCCGAAGTTGGGATTTCCTTATCCAAAATAGTATTATAGATATATACGCTATTAATTGTACTGTATTTGGGTGTTTATTAAACAATTCATCTAATAATCCTGGTTTTCTATTTTTATAGTCTTGCGTATTTGACTTAATATAGTTTCTAATTTGTAAATACCTAAATATGTTATTTGACTGCAATCCATAGATATCCTGTAACTCTTGAAATGAAAGAAACTTTCCTTCCTTGTACAGGTGTTCTATCCTTTTAATTCCTAAATCATTCCAGTGTTTAAACCCCTTGTCCAATACAGAGGGCCTAAACAAGGGATTATTCATAATTGGCAAACAAAGTGACAAACTATCCATATGTAGGGTCTTAACTATTTGTTTCCAAATACGCATATTGCTATGAATTATAGGGTTGTCACCATACTTTTTTTTTTGTACTTCCCTTGGTGCAAAAATAATCGAACCTACATCAAAAGGCAAACAGTCTTCCTTTTCCATCTTTAGCCAGCTTGGTTCATGATCTAAATTTACCAACCAAAAATTCATATTCTTAATCTGAACTGCCCAGAAATAATATAGGAAATTTGGTAGTGCTAATCCACCATTTATTTAAGATTTACATAGATGTTTTTTACTTATTTGATGGTTTTTATAGTCCCAAATAAAACTATTAACCAAAGTATCTATATTAAAAAAAACATTTTAGGGAGATATAAAGGGATTGCTTGAAATAAATATAACAATTGTGGTAAAAAAAAAAATTTTTATAGCATTTATTCTACCGATCATTGATATAGGTAGTGTTTCCAATATAAAATATATATTTTCTAGTTTATTTAATAATTGAGGGTAATTATATTTAAATAGACAGTTATAAGACTTAGATACATTAATTCCTAGATATCTGAGTTTGTCCATGACTATTTTAAGTGGGAATTGTTCTAATATATTTAATTTTATTCCAGTTATAGGCATAATTTCACTTTTATTCCAATTAATTCTATACCCAGAAAATGTACTAAACTTAGTTATAACATTAAATAGATTGGGAATACTAATCTCCGGTGCCTCACTCCAAAGGTGCCACTATTTCACCTTTTGTAATTGACTCCAGCATCTTCCCCACCACCGATGCCAGGCTAACTGGTCTACAATTCCCCGTTTTCTCTCTCCCGCCTTTCTTAAAAAGTGGGATAACATCATCTACCCTCCCATCCACAGGAACTGATCCTGAATCTATAGAACATTGGAAAATTATCACTAATGCATCCACGGTTTCTAGAGACACTTTCTTAAGTACCCAATGATGCAAACCATCAGGCCTTGGGGATTTATCAGCCTTCAGTCCCAACAGTCTACCCAACACCATATCCTGTCTATTGTCTAATTTATTTTAGTTCCTCCATCACCCGAGATCCTCTTGCCACTAGTACATCTGGGAGATTGTTTGTGTCTTCCTCAGTGAAGACAGATCCAAAGTACATGTTCAACTTGTCTGCCATTTCATTATTCCACATAATAAATTCACCTGTTTCTGTCTTCAAGGAAGTTTGTTCTTAACTATTTTTTTCCCCTTTACATACCTATCATCATCAGCGGTCCCTTTTACTATCCTCCTTTATATTCTTGGCTAGCTTAACATCGTACCTCATCTCCCTGCATTGCCTTTTTAGTCATCTTGGGCTGTTCTTTGAAAGTCGCTCAATCCTCTGGCTTCCCACTTGTGAGTGATAAAGTGATTAAACCCTATTAAAGAAAGGAGTTTTAAAGATAACTCAAACAGAGAGGGGCTGGAGAGAGGATTCTGACACAGCAGTGGCTGAGAAACTAGGGTAGGTCATGAGCAACTGAGCATGCTTAATAGAATAAATGAATATTACAACACACCCCTGGTCAAGAAATTGCTCATTACCATGAACATGTTTGAACATGCAATGTATGATATGGGAGGTGCGAGGGGATGTACGGTGGGATGTACCTACAGATTGTGCACCTCCGACCCTGATTGGAGAAGGGTCCGGAGGGGAGGTTGAATGTAAGATTCTGTGTATAAAGGGGGTTGATTTCTCTGGCTTCGGTGTGTCTCGAATTGGAGAGGCACCCGGTCTGCAGACTCGTAAAATAAACAAATCTCTTGCTTCCAAGATTTAGTCTTTGAGTATTAATTGTGAGCATAAATGGTATCTCACAAATTGGGGGCTCGTCCGCGATCGCCACTCCGGCTGCTTGGTGGAGGCAAAGAAGGAGGGGAAGGTGCACCCTGCTGATTTCAGCAGTCTCTGATCTCCTTGCTTGCCATCAGCAGTTTGAGCGAGTGATATTCGGTGAAAAAGACTCAGGAAGCAAGAGGGCGTGTAAGGTAAATACGTACGGGACGGTCGAGCGATTCTTGTGCACAGGACCCAGGTAAGAAAAGCGACTATTAAGTATTGCCTGGGCGACCGGGGTCTGTCGGACGGGAATAGTCCGACGAGACGATGGGAAACCGGAACGGGAGAATTACGGGTCCGGGGAAACGGGATGAGGCTCATACTGATATGGAGCCTAACATTCCGCCCGATAGTCCGTTGGGGCGAATGTTCTATGGATGGGGTGAAGGGAAGACCCGGGGTAAGAGTAGAGAAACTATGATAACGTTTTGTTACTTTGAGTGGCCAAAGGAGCCTATTCGAGGGAGCGCAGTGTGGTGGCCGCGGTTGGGTTCAAATGAGGACTGGGTGAGACAGGCGTTGAATGTTTTTGTGAATGAGAGACAAACGCTGAATCAAATAGAAAAGGAATATGCCCAGTGCTGGAAACCCAATAATGGGATGTTTCCGTTAAAGACGGAAAGAGAGCAGGATGAACCTGGCTGGCCACCAATTGGTGATGATCACCTACGGAGACTGCCCCCGCCATATGAATCCCAGCCCCCAAATATATCCCCATCAGCGCCGGCTGCATCTGCCCAGGAGGTCCCACTAAGCAAGAGCGGATCGGCAGTAAACCTGTCCGCTCCTGTCTCAGAAGAGACAGATAATAGAGAATTACAGAAAGTAGAATGTGAAGGAGAGAGCCAGTCAGATGAGGAAAAGGAAATAAAAAGTGAGGACAAGGATGGGACGGGTGGCCCAGGCAGTAGTCGGAGGACGCGATCTCAAACGAGGGCAGCGGAACAGGGATTAGAGCGATCTGTTCGAATGAAGCCCCTCAGGGAGGTCCCGTTAGGGGGAAATGCCGGGGGGATGGGATTTGTAAATGTGCCTCTCACCAGTATGGAGGAGAGGAACTTTAAAAAGGAGATGAAAAGTTTATTGGAAGACCCCTTGGGACTGGCTGAACAAATAGATCAGTTCCTAGGGCCAAAAATGTTTTTATGAAAAATATTGAGTTGTTTCAAACAATCTCATTGAAGTAAGAATGGAACTAATGTGATGTGTGTAAAAACCGGTTTTGTATGAATGAGGAAGTTTGTATATGTGATAGGTTTGTTTGCTGTGGGCCACATGTTGTAAGGGTATGTGTGTGTGTTCCTTTAAGAAATTGTAAGCAATGGGGGAGGTTATTGTAAGGTAACGGACAACGCTTTGTATCATCGCAACTTAAAAAAAGGGGAAGTTGGAAAATGTAGGTTGCTTGGCTTCTATAGATTTCTTTTCAGTAAAGTTAATTTGGAAAATTGTTAGTCGTATGTATTTAAACTAGGAATTGGAATTTGGGAATTGTAGGGGGAATAGTTTGAACAAAATTAGAAATAAGTTAATTGCTGAACAACAAGCAGCTTTTATGGTTTGTTTAGATAAACATTCTGGTTGGAACAGGGTAATAAATTAATGGGGCCCAGGGGGAAAAAAAAGGAGTTGGCAGACAATGATGTCAATAAGGGGAAGTTTGTTTACTTCAGAAGAAAGACAGATGGTCAGACAGGCAGGAGAAGGGGTTACAGGCTCAAGCGGGAGCAGTAAAATATCCCATCACTGCGCCGAATTGGAGTAACCAAACAGAGGAAGGAAGAAAAAGTATGAGAGATCTCAGGGAGATAATAATCAAGGGAATCAGAGAAGCCGTTCCCAAGGGACAGAATTTCGAACGGGCTTTTGAAAATCAGCAGAACAAGGACGAACCTCCAACAGTGTTCTTACAAAGATTAAGGAAGAATGTCCAGCAGTATTCGGGGATAGACCCTGATACGACCGCAGGTCAGCAGTTGTTGAAGGTTAATTTTGTAACAAAATCATGGCCGGATATTAGAAAGAAATTGGAAAAATTGGAAGATTGGAATGAAAAACCATTGAATCAGTTGTTAACAGAGGCTCAAAAGGTATATGTAAGACGGGATGAGGAGAAACAGAAGGGAAAGGCAAAAATGATGTTGCAAGCAGTACAGCAAGGAGTACAGAAGGGGGGAATCGAAGGTGATAGAAGGCCGGGTGCTCGTGGAGACCGGGGAAGAGGAAGCAGTAGTATTAGAGGACGAGGAAGAGGTGAATGGAGGGACCGAAGTTGGGGTCCCCGGGAAAACAAGGAACAAGGATCAGGAGGGTGGTACACGGGGCCACCCCGGTGTTATTATTGTAAAGAGCCGGGTCATTTCAAGAGGGAATGTCCCAAGCTACGACGGGAGGTGCAGTCGTACGCACTCATGGAGGAAGAATAGGGGAGTCAGGGGATCCGCTCCCTGGGGTGTATGGGATACACACGGGAACCTCTGGTAAACTTGAGATTAGGACCCCAGGGAGAGAATATGATATTTATGGTAGATTCGGGAGCAGAAATATCGAGTGTAACTAAGGTACCAGAAGGAATGAGATTGGGTAAAAAAACAAGTTAGAATCTCAGGGGTAGAAGGGAAAGTGATGACATTAGAGGTAGAAGGGGTGGTGGTGAAATATGAGAATCAGGAAACTATGGAAGATTTAATCTTGGTACCCCAGGCAGGGAAAAATTTGATGGGGAGAGACTTACAAATCCAATTAGGGATGGGAACAGCCCCCGTAGGGGGACAGATAATAGTCCAATTGTATAAATTGACCACGGAGGACGAGGGAAGAATAGTCTGCAGGTGTGGGCCAAGGAAGGAAACCGGGGTGGGCTGCAGATCCCACCATTGTAAATAGCTCTGAAAAAAGAAAGTGAGATAGTACGGGTAAGGCAATATCCAATTTCTATGGAAGGAAGAAGAGGATTTCAGCCAATTATAGAGAACTTACTAAAGGACGGTATATTAGATAGTTGTATGTCCCCATATAACACCCCCGTACTCCCCGTAAGGAAGACCGACGGGACGTTCAGATTGGTCCAGGATCTCAGGGAATTAAATAAGGTAGTTAGAACGCGACACCCGGTAGTCCCGAACCCGTATACCATAATGGGACGGATACCCCCGAATCACAAGTGGTTCAGTGTGGTAGATTTAAAAGACGCTTTTTGGAGCTGTCCCCTGGCTGAAGAGAGCAGGGACCTTTTTGCGTTTGAATGGGAAAACCCAGAGACCCAAAGGAAACAGCAGTATCGGTGGACTGCACTCCCTCAGGGATTTACAGAGTCCCCGAACCTGTTTTGACAGATATTAGAACAAGTATTAGAGGACGTCCCGAGGACTGATGAGACACAGCTGTTGCAGTATGTGGACGATTTATTACTATCGGGAAGAAGAGGAGGCAGTTAAGGACGCAACAATAACCCTCCTGAACTTTCTGGGGGAAAAGGGGTTGAGAGTGTCTAAATGTAAATTACAGTTTGTAGAACGAGAAGTTAAATATCTAGGACACCTGATAAGCGATGGGAAAAGGAGAATAAACCCGGAAAGGATAGCGGGAATTACCGGACTGCCAATGCCGAAGAATAAGAAGGAGATTAGGAAGTTTCTTGGACTGATTGGATATTGTAGATTATGGATACCCGACAGGTTAGGTTTCTATATGATAAATTAGGTGAAGAAAACGACAAAGTAAAGTGGGAATCCGGGGACGAACACCAGTTTAGGAAACTAAAGAACAGTTTAATCACTGCCCCTGTACTGGCTCTCCCGTCTATTGACCAGCCAGTCCATCTTTTTGTGAATGCAGAAAATGGAATTGCGCTGGGAGTACTAACCCAAGAGAAAGGAGGGAAGCGGCAACCCGTCACGTTCCTCTCCAAACTCTTGGATCCAGTATCGCGGGGATGGCCAGTATGTATTCAAGCGGTAGCGGCAAACAGCAGTGTTAGTGGAGGAAAGTAGGAAATTGACGTTTGGAGGAACTATTTACTGGCATTGTCCCGTTCCCTTACAGAATTAAAAGCGAAAGGATTATTGGCTCAAAGCCCGCCACTTGACTTTCCAATACATGCTGTAAAAGCCGGCGACTGGGTACTGGTCAAAAATTGGAAGGAGGAGAAACTCCAGCCCAGGTGGACTGGACCGTACCTAGTATTACTGACAACCGAGACAGCAATACGAACAAAAGAAAAAGGGTGGACCCACGCGATCCGGGTTAAAGGACCCGTCGATCCACCCGTTCCTGAGGAGGAGGAACAGTGGACCGTGAAGCCGGGAAGTAAACCCCTAACAGTAATTTTAAAAAAAGCATTGAATGTATAACTGACAGTATGAAAGGAGCAGTCGTGGTATTGTTTGCTTTGTATGTAATTGTTGTAAAAGGTATTAATAATTGTGATAAATGTTATCATCCTATTCAATACAGAGGGGTAATAACCAGATCATTTACCTATCATTCTCATGTGAACAAAGTATGCCATGACCGAAAGACTAGAACCATTTGTAAAGAGGGGGGAAAGGAGTATTTGATGGCAGGCAATAGGGGGTATATAGGGAAGTTTGGGGCCGTTACCTGCCCAAGGGGAGAGAGATGGGTTCGTGTACAGTTAGTTTTCCCTTCTCAGATCGTAAAATGGGCAATAGATAAGACGAAGGAGGAAGTAATAAAAGAGGTTACTAAGGTAGTAGTCACTAAGCCTCCCCCTCCCCCACATACTCAGCATCAAGTGCACCAGACACTGTACGAATAAATCAAGAAGCAGATCGAAATCCCAGAAGGAGGAAAAAACCTGTTTGTGGACTTGGCCACCCGGATAGCTGGGACCCTGAATGTGACTAACTGTTGGGTCTGCGGAGGACCACTGATGAATTCACGTTGGCCGTGGAGGGGATCCATTGTTGAAATATGGGACCTGATGGGGTGGAACCTGACAGTTGGACAAGACCGAGATCCCCAGGTATGGGTCCTGGCAGACGCTCCGGTCGGGACTGCGTGTATCGTTAGGCCCTGGGCAAAGGATGCCGTCCTAGTAGGCAGCAGCCCCTGCCAGCGCATCGTCAACCCAGTGGCCAAATCAGTCCCGAGTGTGGTGGCCAGAGGAGCCTAAATGGTATCTAACTAAGAAATATGGGAAAAACTGCGCTATCCGGATGGAGATCGATGGAGTGGAATCAGCCGGACTATGGAACTGCACCGGGAATAACCCTTACCAGGGGATCCCAGTATTGCGAGATATATGGAACAAGGTTGCCTCTAGTGGACCGGCCCCTGAAGGACTGTTATGGATATGCGGATACAAGGCATACTCAGTGTTACCGATGAATTGGAGTGGGACTTGTTTTATTGGACTGGTACAACCTGGATTCTTCCTGTTAAACAGCAAAGAAGGCCGGTCGTTAGGAACACCTGTATTTGATGACCTATATGGGAAAAAGAGGAAAATAGACATTGGAGAATGGGAAGATGATGAATGGCCACCAGCAAGAATCATCTCATACTACGGACCAGCCACTTGGGCACAGGATGGATCCTGGGGCTACCGAACACCAGTATACATGTTAAACCGGATCATAAGGCTACAGGCAGTACTGGAGGTAATTACCAACCAAACTGCGGGGGCGCTGGAAATGCTGGCAAAGCAGCAGACGCAGATGAGAGCAGCGATATACCAGAACAGGTTAGCCCTAGATTACCTCCTGGCAGAAGAAGGAGGGGTATGCGGGAAATTCAACCTCTCTAATTGCTGTTTGAACATCGATGATAATGGACAGGCAGTGATGGACATATCAGAAGGGATCCGGAAGTTGGCGCATGTTCCAATACAAAAGTGGAATTCGATTATGGGACCCCAATGGTGGGATTCCATCCTCGGAGGAACATGGTGGAGAACGGTGGGACTTGTGTTTCTATGTGCAGTGGCTGGACTGATCTTTATCCCCTGTTGTATCCCTTGTTTTAGGGAACTTATTACCAGAAGTATAAGTCAGATGCAGGCTGTAGTCATGCCTATGGGAGAGAAAGGGGAAATACAGAAAATAATGATAATGCGGCCAGGGGAAGTTTATGATTTACAGGAGGAGAAGGTTAGGACGATGTTACCTCAGTTTGAGTTGAAGGAACTTAAAATGAGGGTTTAATCAGTGTATGCGTAGCAAAAGAAAAAGGGAGGATTGTGAGGGATAAAGTGATTAAACCCTATTAAAGAAAGGAGTTTTAAAGAGAATTCAAACAGAGAGGGGCTGGAGAGAGGATTCTGACACAGCAGTGTCTGAAGGTTGCCAGACCCATCCTTGAGTCCTTGAGTAAGAAGTGATAGCATTGTATGGCAGTAGAAGGGAGTGATGTAGAGAGATCCCTATCAGTGGAAGGGAGTGATAGATGGGACCCGTCACTATAGCTTAGCTTTAGTACTGATATAGGAAAACTGAGAGGGTTCACTAGGAGGTGAGTAAAACTGGGTCAGGTCATGAGCAACTGAGCATGCTTAATAGAATAAATGAATATTACAACACACCTCTGGTCAAGAAATTGCTCACTACCATGAACATGTTTGAACATGCAATGTATGATATGGGAGGTGCGAGGGGATGTACGGTGGGATGTACCTACAGATTGTGCACCTCTGACCCTGATTGGAGAAGGGTCCGGAGGGGAGGTTGAATGTAAGATTCTGTGTATAAAGGGGGATGATCTCTCTGGCTTCGGTGTGTCTCGAATTGGAGAAGCACGCGGTCTGCAGACTCGTAGAATAAAGAAATCTCTTGCTTCCAAGATTTAGTCTTTGAGTATTAATTGTGAGCATAAAGGGTATCTCACACCAGTCTCCCTGCATGTTGATATCTCCCATAACAACCGTTACATTACCTTTGCGACATGCCAATTTTAACTCTTTATTCAACTCGCACCTTATATCCAGGCTACTGTTGGAGGGCCTGTAGATAACTCCCATTAGGGTCTTTTCACCCTTTCCGCTCCTCAGTTCTATCCACACTGACTCCACATCTGATTCAATGTCACCCTTTGCAAGGGACTGAGTTTCATTCCTCACCAACAGAGCAACCCCACCCCCTCTGCCCACCTGTCTGTCTTTGCGATAGGAGGTTTACCCTTGAATATTCAGTTCCCAGCCCTGGCCCTCTTGCAGCCATGTCTCTGTAATTCCCACAACATCATATTTCCCAATCTGTAAATGAGCCTGAAGCTCATCCACTTTATTGTTCTACTTGGTGCATTCATATATAATAATTGTAATCCATTACTCACCTCACGGTCAGTCACGGTGGTACAGCGGTAGAGTTGCTGCCTTACAGCAAAATGCAGCTCCAAAGACCCGGGTTCGATCCCGATCACAGGTGCTGTCTGTATGGAGTGCGTATGTCCTCCCTGTGACCCGAGTGGATTTGCTCCGAGATTTTCAGTTTCCTCCCACACTCCAAAGACGTGCAGGTTTGTAGGTTAATTGGCTTGATTAAAAAAATGTTAAACTGTCCAAGTTGGCGATATGCAGTACTCTGCCCTGCCGACGACAAAATCAGACGGGTCACCTTTCACATCGATTCCTATTTCACTTGGCCAAACTCTTCTATCCCTTCCTGAGCTTTCTGCCCGGTTAATTCTGATGCCTTCCTTAACTGTCACTATACTCTCCTTCCCTTTCACTCCATCCTTGTAACCTTGCCTTGCACCGCGGCCTCCCGCCGCCAGGCGAGCGCTACAGTGGGAGGGCCAGAGACGCTGCACCGCGACCTCCCGCCGCAAGGGGGCGCTGTAACGGGAGGACCAGAGACGCTGCACCGTGGCCGCCCGCCGCCAGGACGGCGCTGTAGTGGGAGGACCAGAGACGCTGCATCGCGGCCTCCGGCGCCAGGGGGCGCTATGGCGGGATGACCAGAGACGCGACACCGCGGCCTCCCGCCGCCAGGTAGGCGCTGCAGTGGGAGGACCAGAGACGGGGGGGGGGGGGGGGGAGGAAGGGCCTCCTTCCCTCCTTAGATGCTGCTGCACCCGCTGAGTTTCTCCAGCTTTTTGTGTAACCCTCGATTCTCCAGCATCTGCAGTTTCTTCGTTAACAGGGAAACGAGAGATATAGACGATGATGTGGAACAATGAATGAAAGATATGCAAAAAAGTATCGATGTTAAAGGGAACAAGCCATTGTTAGCTGCTTGTGGTGTGAAAATGAGAAGCTAATGCGACTAGGGTGGGGGAGAGAGATAGAGAGAGGGGGAATGCCAGGGCCCGAGGGCTGAGGGAGAGGTGGGAAGGAGAGTTGGGGGGGGGCGGCTGAGGGAGAGGTGGGAAGGAGAGTTGAGAGAGAGAGAGAGAGAGAGGGGGAGAGAAGGAGACTGGAGAGAGAGGGAGAGAGAGAGCAGAGGGTGGAATAGGGAAGGAGAGAGAGGCGGGGAGAGCGGGGGGAGAGGAGAGTTGAGAGAGAGAGAGAATGAGAGGGGGTAGAGGGAGGGAGAGAGAGGGGGTAGAGGGAGAGAGAGAGAGCCCTCCGCAGGAGGCCGTGTCCTACAGGTCGAGCCGTAGTCCCGCCCCTCAGACAGACAGCGCCCTCCGCCAATCGGAGCCGCCCAATGTCACGGCGCGTCCGGCCGGCCCCGGCCCCGCGGCTCCTACACCACGTGGGGGGGAACAATCACAGCAGCTGCAGAGGCTGCAAACCAAAGATACTACAGCAGAGGAGATGTATCTGCTCTAGTTTCTTTGCTGCAAACCAAAGATGCTCCAGCAGAGGAGATGTATCTGCTCTAGTATCTTTGCTGCAAACCAAAGGTGCTCCAGCAGAGGATAGGTATCTGCTCTAGTAACTTTGCCCCAATCTACACTAGTCACAGTCACGGAAACAAGCCCTTTAGCCCAACTCGCCCGCACCGACCAACAAGCCCCAATCTACACTAGTCACAGAAACAAGCCCTTCAGCCCAACTTGCCCACACCGGCCAACATGCCCCATCTATACTAGTATCACCTGCCCGCGTTTGGCCAATATCCCTGCCTCAACTACCTCCTCCAGCAGCTCGTTCCATACACCGACCACCCTCTGTGTGGAATAGTTGCCCCTCAGGTTCCTATTAAAGGTTTTCCCCCTTTACCTTAAACCTACGTCCTCTGGTCCTCGATTCCGCTACTCTGGGCAAGAGACTCTGCATCTACCTGATCTATTCCTCTCATGATTTTACACACTATCTGATCACCCCTCATCCTCCTGCTCTCCAAGGAATAGTCCCAGCCTGCTCCAACCTCTCCCTGTAAGTTCAGAGAATACATCTTTATTTAAACAATTTTATTTATTTTTATTTATAAGGATATAAAAGTATACTTCCGCCCTCCCGTCTCTCATAAGGGGGGTGTAGGGGCTGGAGGGGAGGGGGTCCCAGAGACAGGGAGAGGGGGAGTAGGGGCTGCAGGGGAGTGGGTTACAGACTCACTAAGCGAAACTCTCATTGGAGAATGTCCCATCTTCCCAAATTTTACACACAGTGTTTCTGGAGTGGTCAGCTGCAATAAGGATAAAACAATATATAATATTGATATATTAATATAACTCGTCCACACCGGCCAACATGCCCCATCTACACTAGTCCCACCTACCCGCGTTTGGCCCATATCCCTCCAAACCTGTCCTATCCATGTACCTGTCCAAGTGTCTCTTAAACGTTGAGATAGTTCCACTTCAACCCTAGGCACGTGGAGATTGCAGAAAGTCACAAATTTCACCAAAGAAACCAGAGGTCTGGTGAGACTGTGGGTGAGCACATTATTTCATTGAAGACATGTAGGAAAGAACTGCAGATGCAGGTTTACATCGAAGGTAGACACAAAATTGTGAGATACGCTTTGTGCTCACAATCACTGCTCAAAGACCAAATCGTGGAAGCAAGAGATTCTTTATTTTACGAGTCTGCAGAACCGGGTGCCTCTCCAAGTCGAGACACACTAAAGTCAGAGAAGTCATCCCCCTTTATACACACAATTTTATATTCAACCTCCCCTCCGGACCCTTCTCCAATCAGGGTCTGAGGTGCACAATCTGTAGGTACATCCCCCCAGTACCTCCCATATCATACATCGCATGTCCAGACATGTTCATGGTAATGAGCAGTTTCTTGACCAGGTGAGTGTTGTAATATTAATTTATTCTATTAAGCATGCTCAGCTGTTCATGACCTACCCTAGTTTTACTCACCTCCAAATGAACCCTCTCAGTTCTCCTATATCAGTACTAAAGCTAAGCTATAGTGACAAGGGTCCCATCTATCACTCCATTCTACTGATAGGGATCTCTCTACATCACTCACTTCTACCGCTATACAATGCTATTGCTTCTTACTCAAGGATGGGTCTGGTAACTTTTATACACAGCTGTATCAGAACCCTCTCGCTGGCCCCTATCAGTTTGAATCTTCTTTAAAGCCCCTTACAATGGTGGGGTTTAATCACTTTATCCCTCACAAAATGTTGGAGTAACTCAGCGGGACAGGCAGTATCTCTGGAGAAAAGGAATGGGAGACGTTTCGGGTCGAGACCAGGGTTGCTAACTGTCCCGTAGTAGCCGGACATCCAGTATATTGGGCTAAATTGGTTTGTCCCATACAGGACCGTCCTTGTCCCGTATTTGTCTGCTACTACTCGGATCGAGAGGTCGGGTTGGAGTACTGCGTCCGGCTCCGCCTCACCCGTCCGGACATAGTGCAGCCCAAAGATACTAGAAGAGCACGATGGTCCTCTCGGCGAAAAAGCCGTAGTAGGTCATGGGTAATTTCTTTGCGCCATCTTAGGAATCAAAGATTCTAGAGCTTTGTTGGGGTTCAGCTTCCGTCATGGCGTCCACTTCTACAGGCATAGCGTGCTGTTGTGCTATAAAGTGTTTGAATCGCCAATGTACTCGACCCGGCCTGTCTTTCCTCAGGTACCCCACTAAAAACAAAAGGTGAGAAAAAAATTATTACTTTCCGTCGTGTAGCCTGCCCGATCTCATCCTATAGCTCAGATAGTCGAGTCCTGGATAAATAAAGTAGAGGATAAATGGTGTTAAATGTACACAACGTACACGGATCAATGGTGTTTAAAATACAGGATAAATGGTGTTAAATGTACACAATGTACACGGATCAATGGTGTTTAAAATACAGGATAAATAGTGTTAAACACAGATCAGGTCCTGGCAACATCCTTGTAAATCTTCTCTGCACTTTCTCACATAATGATATCGAACATTTTCTTACGAGGGCTTTGTTGTGGAAGGACAAAGGTTGTCACATAATTTCTTTCTTCTTCTCTCTGATCATCTCCTACAAATCAGATTCAGCTTCCATATCTAAGGGAACAACGACATGCCACGAGCACACATTAAAGCCTTAATTTCATTTCCAATGTATGATGACTGGAACCATATACAATTCTAATCTTATGATCCCAACAATGTATTATATTATATAAAACATAATTTTTAAACTTTTATATTAATGTCTCTGTTAATAAGTCCAGTATCCTATTTGCTTTATTAATTGCTCTGTCAACCTGCCTCACCTCCTACAAGGATTAGTTCACACACTTATGTCCATGTACCTGATGCTGGAAGGCCAATAATGCTATGGAACAACAAGCTAGCCCCATTGCTACAGCCAAGACCAAAGATACTAGAGCTCGACTGCCCCATGACCGGCCGTAGCGCCCAGGCTGGCTCGCTTGCCCTAGGTCTGGCTGTAGCGCCGAGGTCACTTGCGTGCCCCAGGACTGGCTGCAGTTTCCACGTCACGAAAACTAATTGAAAAAAAATATGCTTGCACACCGGATGATTTCGGGTTACGGGCCATATCCGGCCCTTGGGCCATAGGTTGCCGGTCCCTGCCCTAGATGTCTGGCCTCATTGTGTGTGTGTGTGTGTGTCCCCCCACCCCCCCACCCCGCCATGTTCTCAAAGCAATTTCGGCCCCTGCATCGACGATCATGGGGAAACTAAGTTTGTTGGGGCATAAGCAAGTTATTAGAAAGTCTTTTTTTTTTAGATCTAGATTTACCACAATAATAAAGTTATCAATTTTTACACTGCTGTACATTTTTGGTTTTGTTCTTGTTGTAAGGCATGCATCCTAGTGTAAGCTCCTCTACATTTAAGATACATTTTCCCACTAATAATTCAATTTATCTTCAATACACATGTCTCTCCCCACCCCTGAAAACAATTGCATTTAAGTGATATATTGTCCATTCCGCAGGAATGTAGTTAAAATCAAATTTGTTTTTTATGTTAATCCCATATGATATTTTCTGTAATTTCAGATGTCGACAGTGGGTACAGAATACTCGTCGACAAGATCTCTTGCACCAAACTACGGAGTACTTGTCAAAGAACTGCCGTCTTTGTTCTGAACACTTCGAAGTTGACCAGTTTTCCAACAAGCAGACCAATAACAGGCTGAATTGGAATGCAGTTCCAATGCTCTTTGACATCCCTAACCAGCCAAAACGTCTGTCTTCCCAACGCAGATTACTCGAGGAAGAATGAGATCCTCTCATCTTCACCAAAGCCTTCAAAGCAGCAAAGAGCCAAGTAATGTTTTCATTTTTAAATAACACTTATTTTCTCACTTTGCCCAAATTACAAATGTATATCCTAACTGGTACAATTGGTAATAGTACAATACGTAATAGCATGTATGTCAATTCTATTTTCATTTGTGAAATGTTCCCAAACTATAATCACACAGTATAGGCTAATAGAATGTGTACTTATATTTAATTCAAGTAAGAACATCCATTTTAAACTTCCTCAAGCATAATTTAGACAACATTTAAATGATTTAATGTGACATCAAAAAATCAAGACCATGATTTTCTTTTGGTAGACTGAAATTGGTGCGTCACATCTGTTTTAAATGATAATTAGCAGTAGATGCTAATGTATTTACATCTGCTAAATTCATTTGAATACTTATTGTTTTCCCCTTTCTAGTGAAGAAAGCGAATGGCATGTTGGCCTTTATAACAAGAGGACTTGAGTATAGGAGCACAGAGGTCCTTCTACAGTTGTATAGGGCCCTAGTGAGACCACACCAGGAGTATTGTGTGCAGTTGTGGGCCCCTAATTTGAGGAAGGACATTCTTGCTATTGAGGGAGTGCAGCGTAGGTTTACAAGGTTAATTCCCGGGATGGCGGCACTGTCATATGCTGAGAGAATGGAGCAGCTGGGCTTGTATACTCTGGAGTTTAGAAGGATGAAAGGGGATCTTATTGAAACATACCACCAAAGGATCTTATTGAAACATACCACCAGGGGCGCCGGGGAGATGGCAACCCTTCCGGCAGTCTGTTGGTTTTTTCTTTCTTTTTCTTATATTTAGTTTGTTAAAACTTTTGTTTAATGTTCTTTGGCATGTTTTATGAGGGGGGAGGGGATCAGGGAAAACTTTTTTTCAAGTTCTTACCTTCCCGGAGATGTGATCAATTTCCAGATCATGATTCTCCAGGCTCTGCAGCCTAATATCGATGGAGCTGGAAGCCTCCTCGGACCGTCATGATACCCCACCACGTGGCATGCATTTAACATCGGAGCGGATCCTGGCATGGGATTTTGCATTGCAGTATCAAGCACAGGGCAGGCCAAACAACTCATGCATTGTCATATAATTTCAATTTTGCATTGCATTCTCAAGCACAGGGCAGTGAAAACAACTCGTGGCATTGTCATTTCACTTCCATTTTGCACTGCAGTCTCAAGCACAGGGCAGGCCAAACAACTCACGGTATTGTCATTAAATTTCCATTTTGCACTGCAGTCTCAAGCACAGGGCAGGCCAAACAACTCATGGCATTGTCATTTAATTTCCATTTTGCACTGCCAACTCAAGCACAGGGCAGGCCAAGCAACTCATGGCATTGTCATTTAATTTCTTTTTTTTTTTATTTTTTTTAATTTTATTTATTATAGAAACAAAATAATAACCAGGTACATTATATTTCAATAGTAAAAATACATAGTCTTAATAATTGATTCATACTAATAATATTATTTTATACTGTATTATCCTTAATTATAAATTTCAAAGTTGTATATTTTATATAACTAGAGATACATAATACTAATAATACATTTATAATATTAGCATTATACTCATACTATTAGTAATTTTCATTTTATCTCTAATTTTTTAGGTATAAGGCCAAATTTTATGATATTATTGATACAAAAAGTTAGTAAAACTTATATAATTTCCATTATTTCTTCCTAATGTTAACAATATTTATATTATCGCTAAATTTAAATTTAAAATTATTGTACCATTAAAAGCACATAATTTTATATAATTAAAAATATAAAATACTAAAAATACTAATAATACTAATAATATTCTCATAAATCTAATAATATTTATATTCGTACTAATATTAAGAGATTAAGATAATGTGTTTCTATATTGTTTTTTAATTTTTTATATAGATATAAGAAAATAGAAAAGTTAAGAAAAAGAATAAGAGTAGGAAAAGGTTTGATGGAGAATAAAATATTAGTCATTAATCCGTCCTTATAGATATATTCATGATTTATTATATGTATTTGTTCATCCATTCAAATATCCAGGCCTCAGTCAGGTCCTCGCGCCGAACCATTATGACCCTGTAAATATTCAATATATGGAGACCAAATCCGTCTGAAGAGATCTAACCTATCCATAAGGTCAAGCCTCAATCTCTCCAAATGGAGTGTCTCCGACATTTCTATATTCCACATTTTGATTGTTGGGAATGCAGGGCCTTTCCAAAATTTTAATATTAATTTTTTCCCAATTATTAAACCATAGTCAATGAAAGTACTTTGATTCATTGTTATTAATTGGTCAGTTTCAATTATTCCAAGTATAATTAACTTTGGGTCAGGGGTTATATTTATATTGATAACGGTCGAAATTATTTTAAATATTTCCTTCCAATATTCTACAATTTTTATGCAGTTAGTAAATGAGTGTGTCAAATTTGCTTCTCAAATTTGACATTTGTCACATATGGGAGATATCTTTGGAAAAATATTATGTAATTTAGATTTAGAGTAATGTAATCTATGTAATATTTTAAACTGTATAAGAGAATGTTTAGCGTTTAATGAACAATAATGTATATGTTGTAAACTTTCATCCCATATTTCTGGTCTTATTATTTGGCCTAATTCATTTTCCCAAGACTCTCTGTATATTTCTGTTGATGGGTATCATTTTCCAATAAAATATTATATATATATGATATCATTTTTTCCATATTTGGATGTTTATTCAAACATTCATCTAAAATTTCTATTTTTTCTATTTCTAAATTCATATATATTTGCAGAGGCATAGTTTCTAATTTGTAAATATCTGAAATATTCTTTATTATGTAGCCCTAAATTTGTTGCAACTCTTGAAATGAAAGAAAAGTGTTTTCCTCATAAAGATCACCCATCTTAGAAATTCCTTTATTTTACCATTGTAAAAAAGCCTTATCCAAAAATTGAAGGTTTAAACATAAAATTATTAACAATCTTAAGACTTAGTGGTATAGATTTTAGTTTTAATGCTTTCTTTATTTGTTTCCATGTGCGGATTCCATTTTCTATTATCGGATTGTCACTATAAACTTTCTTAGCTACATTAATATTAGCAAATATTATAGAGCTAATTTCAAATGGAGAACAATCTTCTTTTTCCATATTTAACCAATTTGGTTTATTGTCTATTTCTCCTAACCAAAAATTCATATTTTTAATATTAACTGCCCAGTAATAAAACATCAAGTTTGGTAATGCTAATCCTCCATTTATTTTAGATTTACATAAATGTTTTTTATTTATTCTATGGGTCTTATAATCCCAAATGAAATTCGTAATTAAAGAATCTACTTTTAAAAAAAAAAAAAATTTGGAAGATATATCGGGATTAATTGAAATAAATATAATAATTGTGGGAGAAAAATCATTTTTATTGCATTAATTTTCCCTATCATCGAGATAGGTAAACTTTTCCAATATAAAATATTCTTATTTAATTTATTCAGTAATGGGGGGGAAATTAGATTTAAATAGAGAGTTAATTTTTTTTGTAACAAAAATCCCAAGATATTTAATATTTTCATTTGTTATCTTAAAAGGAAATTGTTGTAATATATGTAACTTATTCAGTGTTATTGGCATAAGTTCACTTTTATTCCAATTAATACTGTATCCTGAAAGTGATCCGAATTCCGTTATTAGTTTTAACAAATTTCGAATACTTATTTCTGGTTGAGTGATATAAAGTAATACATCATCTGCATATAAGGAGATTTTATTCTTAGTATCTGCGGTATCATATCCATATATTTCCGGGTGTAGTCTTACCCTCTGAGCAAGTGGTTCTATTGCTAATGCAAACAATAAAGGTGATAAAGGGCAACCTTGCCTACAACCTCGTGATAAATTAAATTTAATTGATAACATTTAATTTCCATTTTGCATTGCAGTCTCATAGAAACAGAGAAACATAGAAATTAGGTGCAGGGGAGGCCATTCGGCCCATTGAGCCAGCACTGCCATTCATTGTGATCATGGCTGATCGTCCGCTATCAATAACCCGTGCCTGCCTTCTTCCCATATCCCTTGACTCCACTAGCCCCGAGAGCGCTATCCAACGCTCTCTTAAATCCATCCAGTGATTTGGCCTCCACTGCCTCTGTGCAGGGAATTCCATAAATTCACAACTCTCTGAGTAAAAAAAAAATCTCACCTCAGTCTTAAATGACCTCCCCTTGATTCTAAGACTGTGGCCCCTGGTTCAGGACTCACCCAACATTGGGAACATTTTTGCTGCATCTAGCTTGTCCAGTACTTTTATAATCGTATGTTTCTATAAGACCCCCCCTCACCCTTCTAAATCCCAGTGAATACAAGCCTAGTCTTTTCAATCTTTCCTCGTATGACATTCCCGCCATCCCCGGGATCAATTTTGTGAACCTACGCTGCACTGCTTCAATCACAAGGATGTCCTTCCTCAAATTAGGAGACCAAAACTGTACACGATACTCATGTGGTCTCACCAGAGCCCTATATAACTGCAGAAGAACCTCTTTACTCCTGTCACTGAAATCCTCCTGTTATGAAGGCCAACATTCCATTAGCTTTCTTCACTGCCTGCTGTACCTGCACGCCAACTTTCAGTGACTGGTGTACAAGGACACCCAGGTCTCGCTGTACCTCCCCCTTACCTAACCTAATCCCATTGAGATAATAACCTGCCCCCTTGTTTTTGCCGCGAAAGTGGATAACCTCACATTTATCTATATTATACTGCATCTGCCATGCATCTGCCCACTCACTCAACCTGTCCAGGTCACCCTGCAACCTCCTCACATCCTCTTCACAGTTCACACTGCCACCCAGCTTTGTGTCATCCGCAAACTTGCTAGTGTTGCTCCTAATTCCCTCTTCCAAATCATTAATATATATGGTTGTGGCCCCTACACCGAGCCTTGCGGCACCACTTGCCACTGCCTGCGATTCTGAAAAGGACCCGTTCACTCTCACTCTTTGCTTCCGGTCTGCCAACCAATTTTCTATCCATGTCAACATCCTACCCCCAATACCATGTGCTCTAATTTTAATCACCAGTCTCCCATGCGGGACCTTATCAAAGGCTTTCTAGAAGTCTAGATACACTACATCCACTGGCACCCCTTCATCCATTTTACTTGTCACAGCCTCAAAAAATTCCAAAAGATTAGTCAAGCATGATTTCCTCTTTCTTAAATCCATGTTGGCTTGGACTAATCCTTTTACTGATATCCAAATGCTCCATTATTACATCTTTAATAATTGACTCCAGCATCTTTCTCGCCACAGAAGTCATGCTAACTGGTCTGTAATTCCCCTTTTCTCTCTTCCACCTTTCTTGAAAAGTGGGATAACATTAGCTATCCTCCAATCCACAGGAACTGATCCTGAATCTATTGAACATTGGAAAATGATCACCAATGCATCCACTATTTCTAAAGCCACCCCCGAGGACCCTGGGATGCAGGCCATCAGGCCCAGGGGATTTTTCATCCTTTAGTCCTATTAGTCTACCCAATACTATTTCTCACCTAATGAAAATGTATTTCAGTTCCTCTACCCCCTTAGATCTTCTGTCCTCCAGTGCATCTAGGAGATTGTTTGTGTCCTCCTTAGTGAAAACAGATCCAAAGTACCTATTGAACTCTTCTGCCATTTCCTTGTTGCCCATAATTATTTCACCTGTTACACAAAATGCTGGAGAAACTCAGCGGGTGCAGCAGCATCTAAGGAGCGAAGGAGATAGGCGACGTTTCGGGTCGAGACCCTTCTTCAGATTCATTATTTCACCTGTGTCTGCCTTCAAGGGACCCACATTTGACTTTGCTACTATTTTTCCCTTAACATATCGAAAGAAACTTTTACTGTCCTTCTTTATATTTCTGGCCAGCTTCCCCTCGTACTTCATCTTTTCAGCCTGTATTGCCCGTTTTGTTTCCTTCTGTTGTCCTATGAAAGTTTCCCAATCCTTTGGCTTCCGGCTACTCTTTGCTGTGTTATACATCTTTCCTTTTAGTTTTATTCTATCCTTAACTTCTCTTGTCGCCACGGTTGCCTCCGACTCCCCTTACAGTCTTTCTTCTTCCTTTTTGGAATGAAATGATCCTGCGTCTTGTTTGAGGGTAATTTTGCTTGCGTGTTACAACTTTATTTGCTTTTGTTTGTATCCAACTGTTTAAGTGCAGGTGATTTGCTGCTGCATTGTGTTTGCTTGTTTCTTTGAGAAGGTGGTCCCCACCTTGAGTCGAAGTGTGTTTACCGTTTTAATTTACTGCTTTGAAAAGCTTGTGTGATCTTTGTGATTTGTGTGTGTGAGATTTGTGTGGAAAGGTTCAAAGGTTCTTTATTTGTCACATACACCAACTGGTGAAGTGAAATGCGGATTGCCATTGCAGCACATAAAAAAGAATACAACATAACAATAATAAAGACATTTAAATATAAAAACATCCCTCCACAATGGTTCCCATTATGAGGGAAGGCACAAAGTCCAGTCCCCATCCTCATGTCCACCCATAGTCGGGCCTATTGAGGCCTCCGCATTCGCCTTTACAGAGGCCCGATGTTCCTGGCCGGATGATGGTGCTCCGGCCTCGGGAGAATCCTCTCAGCGGCTTGGGATGCCTGGAATGGCCGCTTCCTTACCCGACACCGCAGCTTCCGAAGCCGACAGGCTGCGCTGGATGGAGCTCCACCACTGGTGATCTCGGCGCGAGATCCCAGGCTCCCGATGTAAAGTTCAGCGCCACCGCCCGCGGCTGGACGCTCCACAGACCCGCAGCTCCGCGATGTTTTTATCGGCGGTCCCAGATGTTTTTATTGGCGGTCCCAGATGTTTTTATCGGCGGTCCCAGTTCCAGCGCAGCGACTAGGGCAAGGCATCGCCCGCTCCGCGATAGCGTTCCAGCGCTGTGCCGCCACCGAAGCCGAGGTTCTGGCCGGTCCCCTCAGGAAATGCCGCTCCAGACCCGATGGAAGGCCACGAGGACGGGTCAAAATTGCTGCTCGGAGAAAAGCAGCCTCCCCGACCGGGTAGGGGCCCTGAAAAGCAGTTTCCCACTCCCCGCACCCCCCACATAAAAAAGAATAGACCTCCAAAAACAAAACACTTGCCTCACTAAATATAAAAAAAGAGGTGAGAAAACGGACAGCTGCAGGCTGGGCAGCCATACCCACACAGGACAGCGCCCCCACAGGAAGGTCTTTGGTACCCATTTGAAAGGAGATAGATTTGTGTCAGAGACTTGCTAGATGTTAGAAATGTTTGCCTTTGTTCTGTGATAGATTTATCAGTGTGTTGAAAATCTTTTGCCATTGTATTGTTTTTTTTTTTTTTTTTTTTTAATATTTTTATTATAGAAACATAATAATAACAAAATACATTATTATGCATTGATGAAAATACATGATATTAATGATACATTCGTACTGTTAATGATATTTGCACTATCATTGATTACAAATTCTAAGACTATATATTCTATATAATTAAAAATATTTGGTATTAGTGATACATTCATAATATTAGTAATATATTCGTACTGTCGATAATACTTGTATTGTCATTGATTTTGAAATTTAAGACCATATTTTATATAATTAAAAAATTACATAATACTAGTAACACCTTCATAATACTAATTATATCTTCACCCTGTTAATAATATTTGTATTATCATTGATCTCAAAATTTAAAATTATATATTTTATATAATTGACAATACATGATACTAATAATACTCTCATAATATTAGTAACATCCATATTCGTATTGATTTTAAAAGTTTAAGATTATGTGTTTCTATATATTTTTCTAATTTTTTATAAAAGTATGAAAAAATAGAGAAAAAGAGAGTGAAAAGTTTGATGGAGAATGGAGTATTAATCATTAATCCGTCCTTGGAGATATATTCATGATTTATTATATATATTTCTTCATCCATTCAAATATTCAGGCCTCAGTCAAGCCCTCGTGCCGAACCATTATGACCCTGTAAATATTTAATATATGGAGACCAAATCTCTCTGAAGAGATCTAACCTGTCCATTAGGACAAGCCTCAATCTCTCCAGATGAAGTGTCTCCGACATTTCTGTGTTCCACATTTTAATTGTTGGGAATGTAGGGCCTTTCCAAAATTTTAGTATTAATTTTTTCCCAATTATTAAACCATAGTCGATAAAAATTCTTTGATTCATTGTTATTAGTTGGTCTGTTTCTAGTATTCCAAGTATTATTAACTTTGGGTCAGGAGTCAAAGTTTTATTGACAACATTCGAAATTATCTTAAATATTTCATTCCAGTAATTTGCAATTTTTATACAGTTAGTGAATGAATGTGATAAATTTGCTTCTGAGTTTTGACATTTATCACATATGGGGGATACTTTTGGAAATATGGTATGTAATTTAGATTTGGAATAATGTAATCTATGTAGTATTTTAAACTGTATAAGGGAATGTTTAGCATTTAACGAGCAATGATGTATATGTTGTAAACTTTCTTCCCATAGTTCTGGCCTTTAATTTGGCCTAATTCATTTTCCCAAGACTGTCTATATATTTCTGTTGATGGAACATCACTTTCCAATAGAGTATTGTATATATATGATATCATTTTTTCCGTATTTGGATGCCTATAAAGATCACCCATCTTAGTAATTCCCTTATTTTTCCATTGTAAAAAAGCCTTATCCATCATTGAAGGTTTGAACGTAACATTATTGGCGATGGTAAGACATAATGGTATAGATTTTAGTTTTAAAGTTTTCTTTATTTGTTTAATCCAGATGCGGATTCCGTTTTCTATTATCGGATTTTCACTATAAATTTTCTTAGCTAAGTTAGTGTTAGCAAATATTATAGAGCTAATTTCAAATGGAAAACAATCTTCTTTTTCCATATTTAACCAATTTGGTTTATTATCTATTTCTTCTACCCAAAAATTCATATTTTTAATATTAACTGCCCAGTAATAAAACATAAAATTTGGTAGTACTAATCCTCCATTTATTTTGGGTTTACATAAGTGTTTTTTATTTATTCTATGGCTCTTATAATCCCAAATAAAGTTAGTGATTAGGGAATCTACTTTTTTGAAAAAAATTTTAGGGAGATATATCGGAATTAATTGAAATAGATATAGTAATTGTGGGAGAAAGATCATTTTTATTGTATTAATTTTACCTAACATTGAGATAGGTAAGCTTTTCCAGTATAAAATATTCTTATTTAATTTATTCAATAATGGGGGGAAGTTAAATTTAAATAAAGAGTCGAATCTTTTTGTAACGAAAATCCCAAGATATTTAAACTTTTCGTTTGTTATCTTAAAAGGGAATTGTAATATATGTAAGTTATTCACCGTTATTGGCATGAGTTCACTTTTATTCCAATTAATACTGTATCCTGAGAAAGATCCAAATTCCGTTATTAGTTTTAACAGATTTCGGATACTTGTTTCTGGTTCAGTGATATAAAGTAATACATCATCCGCATATAAGGAGATTTTATTTTTAGTGTCTCTAGTGTCATATCCATGTATTTCCGGATGCAATCTCACCCTCTGGGCGAGAGGTTCTATTGCAAGTGCAAACAATAAAGGTGATAAAGGGCAACCTTGTCTACAACCTCGAGATAAATTGAATTTAGTTGATAACATTCGGTTTGTTGTTATTCTAGCTGTCGGATTTGTATATAACAATTTAATCCAAGTAGTAAACTTCTCTCCCAATTTGAAAGCTTCCATAACCGAAAAAAGGTAAGGCCATTCCACTTGATCAAAAGCTTTTTCTGCGTCAAGCGAGATGACTACTAAGTCTTTTTTATTACTTCTTTTCGAGTATATAATATTGAATAACCGTCTTAGATTATATGAGGAATATCTTTTTGGTATAAATCCTGTTTGATCTGGATGGATTAATTCGTTGACAACTGAACTTAGCCTTTGTGCTAGTATTTTTGTTAATATCTTTTGATCAGTATTTAATAGAGCTATTGCTCTAAATGATCCTGGTTCATCCAAGTCTTTATTTATTTTAGGTATTAGTGTTATAATAGATTCATTCAACGTTTCTGGTAATCTCTGCTCTGTGTAAATCTGTTCATATAATTATTTCAAACGTGGAACCATATGTTCATGAAATATTTTATATAATTCCGAACCTATACCATCTGGTCCCGGTGTTTTACCATTTTTTAATGATCTAATAGATTCTTGGATTTCTTTTGTTGAGATATCAGCATTTAGCAATTCTCTATTTTGTAATTCTATCCCTTTCAGGTTACATTTTTTTAAAAAATGCTTCTATTTCTGTTTTATTAGCTGTTGTTTTAGCAGTGTATAATTTTTTATAATATTGCATAAATCTTTCATTAATATCTTTGGGTTGTATTAGTAATTCGCCGTTATGTGATTTAATCCTATGGATAATTTTTTTCAGCTTCCATTTTCCTTAATTGGCGAGCCAATAATTTTTGGGGTTTATCTCCAAATTCGAACTGTAATTGTTTGGTATGTTGATAAAGTTTTACAACTTGATCTGTATATATTTTATTTAATTTATATTTCAGTGCTGCAATTTTATTGTGTAATATTATATCTGGTTTTGTTGCATTCTGTATATCTAGTTGTTTAATCTCCCTTTCCAAATCTTGTTGTTCCTTACGAATCTTTTTATTATGGAATGCCTGTGAAGAGATCATGATTCCCCGGAGATATGCTTTGAATGTTTCCCATAATAAGGGACAAGATATTTCTGGTTGTTCATTTGTTTCAAAAAAAATCTTAATTTGAGTTGTGATATATTCCTGAGTAGTTTTATTTTTTAAAATTTGTGGGTTGAATCTCCACTGTCTTGATTTTTCTGTTTTACCGTTTATTTTAATCTTAAATGTTAATGGCGCATGATCTGAAATTATAATATTATGATATTTGGATTCATAAGTGAGTGAAATAAGTTTTACGTCCACCAAAAAATAATCTATTCTTGAATAGGTTTTATGTACTGGCGAGTAAAAAGAGTATTCTCGACCAGTAGGGTTTTCTGTTCTCCAAACATCTTTAATATTAGTCGTTTGCATATATGCGCTTAATAAGTCACTGGAGTGTGATTTAGTTGTTCTTTGCTTTGTAGTTCTGTCTATGTAGGGGCCTAATGTGCAATTAAAATCTCCTCCAATTATTAAATTATATTGTGTTAATTCCGGAATATTATTAAGTACTTTCTTAAAAAACAATGGGCTATCAAAATTTGGTCCATATATATTAACTAAAATCATTTTTTCTGTGTTTAATTCTCCTATCACAATAATGTATCTGCCATCTTTATCAGTTATAGTTGATGTATGCTTAAATAAAGTACCTTTACGAAATAATATTGCTACGCCTCTTGATTTATGCGTGAAAGAAGAGTGATACATTTTATCTATCCATTTAGCTTTCAACCTATATTCGGCGTCTTTTTTTTAGTTTCTTGAATATAAATTACGTCAGCTTTAGTTGCCTTTAAATGTGCCAATACTTTTCCTCTCTTTATCGGTTCATTAATACCTTTAACATTCCAACTACAAAACGTTAATCCCTCATTCCCCATATTCATTTTTGAGTCTTGCATTTTATGTTTATGGAGGTCTACAATAGAGTCTAAGGATCAGCCCGACAGACCCAACCTTACACCCGAACATCGAATAGATGAATTTTAAGTCTCGTTTATGTCCCTCACGAATAAATCTCCATTGGTCCAATATGTGACTCCATTCAAACTGAAAAACGTAATAGATTATATAAAAGAAAAGTAAAGGATAGGTTAAGAAGTTAGTATTGTGCTTAAAGATAGAAAAAACTATATTTAGAGCAGTTGCAGTTAGTGCTAGCCATACTAGCATGGCTAACCATCTACCGACTTCTGTCGTTGATGTTATTAACTTGACCAGCTCCTAGGTTTAAGGAATTATTATTCCATAATAATATTTTACCGGGGGTATAGCTTTAAGGGGAAAAAAAAGGGGAAAGAGTAAAAGAAAAAAAAGGAAAAAAGAGTAATGGTGGGATTCATCAAAAAAAAGGGGGAAAAACAGAAAAAAAGAAGAAAAAAAGGGGAGACATTTATCAAATTCTACTGATTAAAGAAATAAGAGTATCTATATCTCTAATTAATTTAAAAATCTAAGTAATATTAAAAATGAGAAATGAAAAAGCTATATAAAAAAAAGGATAAAAAATCCCGTAAATCAAAAAGAAAAACAAAAATGTAAAGTAAAAATTGCTGTTATAAGGAAAGATCTCCATTTGAGATCCATCCCTATATTTAACTCTATTCATTCCTACATAAATAAACATTAATTGTTAATTATTAGTAGTAGTGATTAGTAGTAGTGAACAATCTTAATTGGTAAAAATAATACTAATAATAATACCGCGTTGTGATTTTAATATTTGTCAGTTATTTATTTATATTAGTAGTGTGATTAGACTAATTATTAATATCCAGATGACGCTTTCCGATCCAATTCTTTCTCTCGATTCCATTCGACATTGTCCATTCCATCCAGTCCAACGTTATCTTGTAAGATCTTGCAGGATGTTGAGAATCCGTGTAAAATCTCTAAAAGTAATGAAAGTCAGTATATTCACTTGTAGATATTTTTCAGGTCTTGATCTGCCGGGCGAATTCCAGTGCTGCTGTTGGGGTGGCAGAGAAATGTTCCGCATCGTTAAAAGTAACTCTTAAAGTAGCTGGATAATTCAAACCATATCTCAGGTTTTCCACATTTCTCATGAGACTTTTTGCTTCGTTAAATGCTTTCCGTTTCCTGGCAACCTCTGGTGGATAGTCTCGGTAGATGCTGATCTTTTGTCCTTCAAATACCAGGTTTCTGTTTCTCGAAGCTTTTCGCATAATCTCATCCACGACAAACTCATATTGTAGCTTTATAATCATTTGTCTTGGAGGGGCGTTTGGACTGGTCTGACGTCTCCTGACTCTATGAGCCCGGGCTAATAAAGGCATTTGATCCAGAGATAGAACACGTTGTAATAAATTTGCAGTAAATTCTCGAGGATCTTCATTTTTCTCTCGTCCTTCAGGAATCCCTGCAATTCTCAGATTTTGTCTTCTCTGGCGTCCTTCTAGCTCAGTACATTTTTCTGTTACTTTAGTCAGCAAGTTCGTTAGCCGTACGTTTTCTGTAAGCAACTTTGCTGTAGTCAAAGCACTTGTATCAGCTACTTCTTCAAGGTTCTTTATACCAGCCATCTGTTGTTCCAATACTTCCTCCATAGGATTCATCCTATTTTGAAAGTCTTTTTCAACCTTTTCAAGCTTTTTGTCCATCTCCTTTTTCATTTCATTAATCATTTCTGTGAATTCACTCTTCAGATCTTGCGATAATTTCTTGATCTTGTTATTAATATTTAAATTTGTTTCCTGTTGGAATTCTTTCAATTGATTGTTCATCTGGTTCATCTGACTGTTCATCTGGTTTATTTCTTCCCTTAAACCAGCAATCTGTTGAGAAATAAAAGTTTTCAATTCCTCACCTTCCGTTTTTTCCCCGATTTTTTGGATACATCTTCTTGGGAGGAGGTCCTACTCGAGTCCGAGGCTTCAGTTTGGCCTTCTACCGGTCTCTGCCGGGTTGATCGAGATTTCGCTTTTTCGGTAGGGCTCCGTGGTGTTGCCATAATTAGTCGCGCGCCTGATGACGTCACTCACAACAGTCGGTGCAGAAACGGCAGGCAGCAAGCAGCAGGCAGCAGGTAGGTCCGTTAATCCCCCGTTTTTCCCGGTTTTTTTTTCGTGGAGCTGGCTGGCATTATCCTCTAGCCCTCCATAGCGCCACCGGAAGTGCCTTGCCATTGTATTGTGAGTATACTTGTTAAGTGTTAGAAATGTTGTCACTGCAGTGTGAATAGCCTGACCTATTGTCTCCACTGTAATTGACAATGGGGAAGCACATCGATATGGCGACAGATCCCCAGACTATTTGCAGCAAGTTCCCCAAGGAGGTGAAAGATTAAAACATTTCTCAGGAACTTTGAATAAGAAGTTAGGTAGTGAGTTATGACCTGAAGGGGGGGTTGGACACCCAACTCACGAGGCACTGGCTAATGTAATTGTCAATAACAATGCAAGAGAAGATGCCGTTTTAACTGCCCTTGCCACTACCCTCCAAAAGCCAATTGTCAATAACAATGCAAGAGAAGATGCCGTTTTAACTGCCCTTGCCACTACCCTCCAAAAAGTTGTTTTTTTAGTAGATTAAGAGTAATAGAAAAGAAAGAGAGAGAGAGAAAAAGAAAAAAGAGAAAAAAAATCATAAGGAATGGAATAATTTACCATTAAAAGATCAAGGAATATAGAGTATAACTTTTCATCTGATCCTGAGTCCAAGTTTCAGTTAGGTTCCCCTGCCGAACCAATCTACCCTTTCAAATAATCGATGAAAGAAGACCATATTCTAACAAAAAGTTCTTGTTTGTCCATTAAGGCAAATCTGATTCTTTCCAGGTGTAGGGTCTCCGACGTTTCCATAATCCACATTTTAATTGTGGGGGTCGTAGGGCCTTTCCAAAATTTTAATATTAATTTCTTCCTGATTATTATTACTTACTGTAATCTAGGAAATTTATTTGGCTTGTTGTAAGTGTTAAACTTTGTTCTGATATTCCAAGTATTATGAGTTTTGAGTCTGGATCCAGTTTAGTATTAATAACTTCAGAAGTTATTCTAAAAATCTCAATCCAGAAATGTTTCATTTTTATACAATTTGCAAAAGTATCTGTTAAGTTAGCCTCTAGATGCTGACATTAATCGCAGATAGGAGAGACATGTGGAAATATTCTATTCAGTTTAACTTTTGAGTAATGTAATCTGTGTAATACTTTAAACTATATAAAGCATGTCTGGCATTTAACGAGCATTGATGTATATATTGTAAACTTTTGTCCCAAATATCTTTCCTTATGGGTTGGCTTAATTCATTTTCCCATGTATGTCTATGTGATTCCGTCGATGGGACCTCACTATCTAAAAGGATATTATAAATATAAGTTGTTAGTTTTTCTGTATTAGGATGCTTATTCAAACATTCATCAAAGATTTCTCGTTCCCTATTCCTATAATCTTGTGTAATTGACATAATCTCTGAGTTGTAGATATCGAAAAAAAATTATTTGAGTGTAGTCCATAAATCTGTTGTAACTCCTGAAATAAAAGAAAAGTGCCTTTCTTATAAAGATGTTCCATTTTTTTAATTCCATAATTTTTCCATTGTGTGAAACCTTTATCCAGCATGGAAGGTTTGAATAAGGGATTGTTTACAATCTGTGAGACAGAGTAGTATATTATCCAATTTTAAAGCCTTTTTTAATTGTTTCCAGATTCGTGTACCACTATGTATTATAGGGTTTTCCCTATAGGTTTTTTTGTGCAGTTTTGTTGGTGCGAACATAATCGAACCGATTTCAAAAGGTAAACAGTCCTCCTTTTCCATCCTTAACCAGTCTGGTTGTTGATCCATTTCTTCCAGCCAAAAATTCATGTTTTTAATATGGACTGCCCAAAAATAAAACAGAAAATTTGGTAGAGCTAAATTAATCTTTGATTTACATAAATGTTTTTTACTTATTCTATGATTCTTATAATCTCAGATGAAACTTGTAACAGTCGAGTCAACTAAACACAAAATATTTTGGAATATATATCGGGATTGACTGGAATAAGTACAATGATTGCGGCAGAAAGATCATTTTTATACCAGTAATTCTACCAAACATTGAGATGGGAAGTGTTTTCCAATATTGAATATTCTTGTTTAGTTTATTCAGTAAAGGTGGGAAATTTGATTTAAATAAGGAAGTATATGTCTTAGTTACATAAGTACCTAAATTTTTCCTCAACTATTTTAAAAGGTGATTGTTGTAGATTGGAGCAAATGAGTTTCTGGAGAGATTCTCAGAACTGTATATGGATCAGTTGGCAGATTTGAATTTTGAAATGATGCAAACTCTCCCCAGTACTGCACAATTTTATTAAATTGTTTGCCAACTAATGTAACAAGGGCAGTCAGGACAAACAATATGGATTGGTCAGAGAATAGTGCAGCCAAATGGCCTGTGCTGTCAGATATCATTGGAGAGACACTAAAAAGCAAGAAGATCCTCCCCAACCCAGAGTAAAGACTGAATATGTCGCAAGAAAGGAGGTACCGAAAGATACCCCAGAACCATGGAGCAATTACAGCCAACCCCATGTTTCCCCAAAAGCATATTTTAAAATAAGCATAGTAGTAGAGTCATACGCTTGCTTTAATTGTGGCCAGGAAGGCCGTTGGAGCAAGGAATGCCCGTCGCGAAGACAAAGGAAAATGGGCCATGACAAGAGCAAAGGGGAGGCTGGCAGGAGTGGCAGGGGAACTGAGAACAGGGGAGACAAGCTAACCGCTCCCAAAATGAGTCGTTTTCACAGAACAATTGAATGTTTTAGCACTGGTAACAGGACAAGAAGGACTACAGAGTACGTTAAGATACCCCTAGATTTATCGAAACGAGCTTCAGAGGTTGCTCCACACATAACCAGGAAGGTGAATTTTCCAGCATGTGTGAAGGACTTGGGAGCGACGGTAAAGAAAGCCCTTGATCTGGCAGATCCGAATATATATCAAGAACAGAGCTTGCCTAACAAATGCACTGTTGAGTTTGATCAGACCCCGAGGACAGTTATTGCCCAGCTATGCCAGCATCTGGGGAGTGAGGTATGTGAGTATGTGGACCCGCAAATGTGGGCTGAAGACGCTACTCAGGTATGATACGTTCATATTGATCCCATCCGGGTTGCTCTCCAGAAAGGGGTAATACTGCCCTCGATACAGCAGTACCCATTGAAACAACAGGCAATTCCGAGTATAGACAAGATGATTTGGGGATTGCTTGAGCAAGGTATCCTAGTAGAGTGGTAGTCTATTTGTAATACACCGATCCTTGCAGTGCCCAAGGCAGGGAAAGAGGGCCAGTACACACTGGTTCAGGACTTAAGATCTATCAACGCAGTAGTGGAACCACTCCATGCCTTGGTGCTGAACCCGGCCCTTATTTTAGCCTTGATTCCAGTAGAGGTGAAGAATGTTTTCAATTGTAGATCGACAGCATGCCTTCTTCTCATTACCTCTGCACCAAATCAGCCAGCACTTATTTGCATTTACTTACAGGAGACAACAATATACATGGACAAGACTACCCCAGGGATTTATTAATTCGCCCACCTTGTTTTCTTTATGTCTTCAAGGACAGTTAAGTACCTCGAGCTTTAAAAGTAAATCCACTTTGGTTCAATATGTGGATGGCCTATTGGTGACTAGTTTAGATGATCAGCGCAATCGTGAAGATCAATTATTTTTTTTATTTTTTATTAGAAGCAATGTACATACATAATAATCATGGTATATAACATAATACATTTCATGTACAACTTTTATTTTGGATAGAAAAGAAGGAAAGAAAAAAGAAAAGCTTGAGGATAGTAATGATGTGTAGGGCGCAATAATTAACGGTTAATGATTAATAATTCGGTAAATAGACCGCGTCCTTAGAAGTGTTAAAAAATAGAAGAAAAAAGGACCCGAAAATAAAGGGGCCTTAAGAAAAGAAAAAAAATCAGAAAAAAATGCAAAAAAGATAGAACTAAACAGAAAAGAAAAGGAATGTGCCTAATTCGTAACGTTGTACACCCCGTACCTAGTTCTAAAACGGTTACTTTCCAGGGTTATGTTGCACCACAGTACACTTGTAATAAATCAATGAAAGAGACCATATCTTAAAGAATTGTTCTGGTTTTCCTGCTTGAAGAAGTCTCATTTCCTCGAGATGTAATATTTCCGACATATTTGTAATCCGCATTTTAAACGTTGGGATAGGTGCGTTTTTCCAGAATTTAAGTATACGTTTTTTTTTGCCGTTATCAAACCATAGTTGAGGAAATATCTTTGAAATGACATTAGCTCAGAACAGGCTTCCATTGCTCCGAAAATAATCAATTCTGTGTTTGGGTCCAGTCTTGTTTTAAATAGTTTTGAAAAGGTTTCAAAAATGTCCTTCCAAAATTTCTGAAGTTTTACACAGGAGACAAATGAATGTGCTACTGTTGCTTCTTGTGTTAGACACTTATCACAGATGGGAGAGACATTTGGAAAAAAAATATTTAGTTTAGTTTTCGAGTAATATAATCTATGTACAATTTTAAATTGAATCAGGGTGTGTCTGACATTAATCGAACATTTGTGTACATGTATCAAATGATCTTCCCATCTGCCCTTAGGGATTTCTATATCCAATTCTTATTCCCACTCTTTTCTTATACCATCTGTAGAAGGTGTATCTATATGTAAAATTATATTATAGAAATATGTTAAATGATCCAATTCTACCTGTCTATTCATGCCTTGCTCTAGTGGATCCAACGTCAGGTTTTGATAATCTTGTGAATATTTTAAGATGATCTCGGATTTGCAAATATCTAAAATATAGGTTACTTTCCAAATTGTATTTAAGCTGTAATTCTTGAAATAATAAATATGTTCCCATTTCGTACATATCTTCCCAAGTCTTAATTCCTAATCGTTCCCAGTGAGTAAACGTTTTGTCAACAGTCGATGGCTTAAACAACAGATTATTAACTATTGGTGAAAGAAGCGAAAGGTTTCTTAATTTAAGAGTGGATTTTATTTGTATCCAGATTCGTATTGTGCTGTGGATCAGATTTCTCTATTGTGCTTTACAATTTTATTGGGGAGAGAAGGGTTGCTCTTATGTTAAAAGGATTGCAATCCTTTCTCTCCATTATTGTCCACTCTGCCTGTAATGTTGAGCTGTCCAGCCAGTACATTATATTTTTAATGTTCACTGCCCAATGATAATACATAAAGTTGGGAAGTGTAAGTCCACCAAATTCTTTACGTTTACATAATTTTTTTATGTTTTAATTCTGTGTGATTTATAGTCCCATGTGAAATTTGTAATATATGAGTCAAGTTTTTTGAAAACATTTTTAGGTATGTATATTGGTATTGATTGAAATAAGTACAGACTTTATGGAAGAAAAATCATTTTAATGGCCTTTATTCTGCCTATTAAGGACATCGGTAGTGTTTTCCAAAATTGGATCGACGCTTGTAATTTAGTAATTAATGGCAGATAATTTGCATTAAATAAATAATTATATTTTCTAGTGATTTGAATACCCAAATATTTGAATTTTTCTGTAGCAATTTTAAAGGGGTATTTTAAAAGATATTTTGGCTCTTGAGGTTTTATCGTCATTATTTCGCTTTTATTCCATTTTATTCTATATCCCGAGAAGGAACCAAATTATTCTATTAAATGTAATAAGTTTGGTATGCTAATTTGCGATTTTGTAATGTATAATAGTACATCATCTGCATATAATTATATTTTATTATTAGAGTTTTTTGTATTGTAACCGTGGATATTAGGGTGAATTCTTATATTTTCTGCTAAAGGCTCTATCGCCAGGGCAAATAGAAGGGGTGATAAAACACATCCCTGTCTATTGCCCCTGGATAGTTGAAATTTCGGGGATGGTATATTATTAGTTAATATTCTAGCCGTGGGTTTATCATATAGTAATTTTATCCATAGGATAAAATTATCTCCCATTTGAAATGTTTGTAATACTTTAAAAGGATATTCCCATACCACTTGATCGAATGCTTTTTCTGCATCCAATGAAATAATTGATAAGTCTTCTTTTTCTGTCTTATATGAATACATTTTGTTAAAAAGACATCTCAAAGGTATGTCTCATAGGTATAAACCCCGTTTGATACGGATTTATTAATTTACTAACATATCTACTTATCTTCTTGCTAATGTTTCAGCTAATATTTTCTGATCTGTATTTAATAATGCAATGGCTCCATATGAACCGCGATCCTCTAGATTTTTATCCTTTTTAGGTATTAATGTTATAGTTGATTCCGAAAATGTTTCTGGTTCTTTGAATGCATATGTACAAAGTTTATGTAAGCGTGGTGAAATTATTTCATAAAATCTTTTACAGAATTCATTACTAAGTCCGTCAGATCCAGGAGTTTTGCCATTCTTCAGTGATTTTATTGACTCTTCTATTTCACTAATTGAAATTTGAGCTCCTAATTCTTCCTGTTCCATCACATTGAATTTTGGGAGGTTGCAGTGATCCAAGACATTTGTAAGTTTGATATTGTCTGTTGATGTTTTAGATGTATATACATGTTGATAAATTTGAGTGAATCTTTTGTTAATATCTTTGGGTTGTATTATCAATTCTGATCTAATTTTTGAAATCATATGATCTTATTCCCTTTTTTTCATTTGTCGTACCAGATGTTCATGTGGTTTATCACCGAATTCAAAATTTTCTTGTTTTGTAATTTGAAATAGTCTAATGACTCTTTCAGTTAAAATTCTATTCAGTTTAAATGTCAAGATTAATATCTTATTATGTTTATCCATAGTTGGGTCTTTAGCATTAAGTCCAATTGTCTAATTTTTTCTTCTAAATATAATTGTTCCATCTTTTTTTATTTTGAAAAGCTTGATATGAGATTATCGATCTTCCAATAAATGCCTTAAATGATTCCCATAATAATGAAGGTGATATACCTGGGGTATCATTGGTCTCAAAAAAAAATTCTATCAGTTGTCTTAGATATGCGCAGCCCTGAGGATTGTTTACAATTTGGGGATTGAATCTCCAAAACTATTTTTTATTGGTCAATTGTTCTATTTTTAGATAAAATGTTAGAGGGGAATGGTCTGAAATAATGCTACTATGGTATTTAGAATTTGATGCGAAGGGAATTAATTTTGTGTCCGCCAGATAGTAATCAATGCGTGAATATGTTTTATGTATCAGTGAGGATCAATGATGAAACTATTTGGCAACATTAGGATATGTGGTCTCTCAGTCCAAAGGATTAATGGCGAAACATAAAGTAAAATTCCTGGGAGTGATAAATTTGACCAGGGAAATAAGTCTAGAGAGCAGTAGAATTGAAAGGTGATATGCGTAAGGAATTAAAAGTATTATATATGAATGCACGAAGTATAAGAAGTAAAGTAGATGAGCTTGAGGCTCAGTTAGAGGTTGGTAGATATGACATTGTGGGGATTACTGAGACGTGGCTGCAGGACGATCGGGCCTGGGAACTTAATATTCAGGGTTATACATCCTCTAGAAAGGACAGGCAGGTGGGCAGAGGAGGGGGGTAGCTCTGCTGTTGAGGGATGGAATTTAGTCCCTTGCGAGGGAAGACATAGGGACTGACGAGGTAGAGTCACTGTGGATTGAGTTGAGGAATTGTAAAGGCAAGAAGACACCAATATGTGTTGTTTACAGACCCCTAAATAGTAGCTCGGATGTAGGGTGTAAGTTGCAGCAGGAGTTAAAACTGGCATGTAACAAAGGTAATGCCACTGTGGTGATGGGGGATTTCAATATGCAGGTAGACTGGGAAAATCAGGTTGATTCAGGACCCCAAGAAAGAGAGTTTGTAGAATGCCTCCGAGATGGATTCTTAGAGCAGCTTGTAATGGAACAGACCAGAGAAAAGGCAATTCTGGATTTAGTGTTGTCCAATGAACCAGAGAGCTCGAGGTAAAGATGAATAAGAGAACTTGAGGTAAAGGAACCGCTTGGAGGTAGTTATCATAATATGATTCGTTTTAATCTGCAATTTGAGAAGGAGAACGTTAAATCCGAACTGGCAGTGATGCAGTTGAACAAATGGGACTATGAAGGCATGAGGGGAGCTGGCCAGAGTAGACTGGAAAGGGATCCTAGCAGGAATGACGGTGGAACAGCAATGGCAGGAATTTCTGGGCAAAATCTGGAAGACGCAGGATCATTTCATTCCTTAAAGGAAGAAAGATTCTAAGAGGAGTAGGAGGCAACCGTGGATGACAAGAGAAGTTTAGGATAGAATAAAACTAAAAGAAAAGATGTATAACACAGCAAAGAGTAGCCGGAAGCCAGAGGATTGGGAAACTTTCATAGGACAACAGAAGGAAACAAAACGGGCAATACAGGCTGAAAAGATGAAGTACGAGGGGAAGCTGGCCAGGAATATAAAGGACAGGAAAAGCTTCTTTAGATATGTTAAGGGAAAAAGATAGCAAAGTCAAATGTAGGTCCCTTGAAGGCAGACACAGGTGAAATTATTATGGGCAACAAGGAAATGGCAGAAGAGTTGAATAGGTACTTTGGATCTGTCTTCACTAAGGAGGACACAATCAATCTCCCAGATGTACCGGAGGACAGAGGATCTAAGGGGGTAGAGGAACTGAAAGACATTTTCATTAGGCAAGAAATTGTATTGGGTAGGCTAATGGGGCTGAAGGACGATAAATCCCCTGCGCCTGATGGTCTGCATCCCAGGGTCCTCAGGGAGGTGGCTCTAGAAATGGTGGACGCATTGGTGATCATTTTCCAATGTTCAATAGATTCAGGATCAGTTCCTGTGGATTGGAGGATAGCTAATGTTATCCCATTTTTCAAGAAAGGAGCGAGAGAGAAAATGGGGAATTACAGACCAGTTAGCCTGACCGGTGGTGGGAAAGATGCTGGAGTCAATTATTAAAGAGGTAATAATGGGGCATGTGTATAGCAGTAAAAGGACTAGTCCAAGTCAACATGGATTTATGAAAGGGAAATCCTGCTTGACTAATCTTCTGGAATTTTTAGAGAATGTGACAAGTAAAATGGATGAAGGGGTGCCAGTGGATGTAGTGTATCTAGACATCTAGACTTTAAGAAAGCCTTTGATAAGGTCCCGCACAGAAGACTAAAATTAGAGCACATGGTATTGGGGGCAGGGTGTTGACATGGATAGAAAATTTATTGGCAGACCGGAAGCAAAGAGTAGGAGTGATCAGGTCTTTTTCAGAATGGCAGGCAGTGGTGAGTGGAGTGCCGCAAGGCTCGGTCTTGGGGCCACAACTGTTTACCATAAATATTAATGATTGGGAAGAGGGAATTAGGAGCAACGCAAGCAAGTTTGTGGATGACACAAAGCTGCGTGGCAGTGTGAACTCTGCAGAGGATGATAGGAGGTTGCAGGGTGACCTGGACAGGTTGAGTGAGTGGGCAGATGCGTGGCAGATGCAGTATAATATAGATAAATGTGAGTTTATCCACTTAACCGCAAAAAGAAGGGGGCATATTATTATCTCAATGGGGTTAGGTTATATAAGGGGGAGGTGCAGCGAGATCCTAGTGTGCTTGTGCACCGGTCACTGAAAGTTGACGTGCAGGTACAGCAGACAGTGAAGAAAGCTAATGGAATGTTGGCCTTCATAACAAGAGGATTTCAGTATAGGAGCAAAGAGGTTCTTCTGCAGTTGTATAGGACTCTGGTGAGACCACATCTGGAGTATTGTGTACAGTTTTGGCCCCCTAATTTGAGGAAGGACATCCTTGTGATTGATGCAGTGCAGCGTAGGTTCACGAGATTGATCCCTGGGATGGCGGGACTGTCATATGAGGAAAGATTGAAAAGACTAGGCTTGTATTCACTGGAGTTTAGAAGGATGAGGGGGATCTTAAAGAAACGTATAAAATTATAAAAGGACTGGACAAGCTAGATGTAGGAAAAATGTTCCCAATGTTTGGCGAGTCCAGAACCAGAGGCCACAGTCTTAGAATAAAGGGGAAGTCATTTAAGACTGAGGTGAGAAAAACCGTTTTCACCCAGAGAGTTGTGAATTTATGGAATTCAGAGGGCAGTGCAGGCCAAATCACTGGATGGATTGAATGAAGAGTTGGTTAGAGCTCTCAGGGCTGGTTGGGTCGAAGGATATGGGAAGAAGGCAAGCACGGGTTAATGGTAGCGGACGATCAGCCATGATCACAATGAATGGCGGTGCTGGCTCGAAGGGTCGAATGGCCTCCTCCTGCACCTATTTTCTATGATTCTATGAACCAATTTGTGAATTTCCTATACCAAAAGAAGCGAAACAGATGAGACAGTGGCTCGGCATGGTGAACTACTAACGACCATGGATCCCTAATATTGCTCTAGATACCAACAAATTGACTCCTTCTACCAGCCATGAGGGCGAATCTCAGTTGTCAGAAGAAGCCCAGAAAGCTTTCAAGAATTTAAAGAAATCCTTCATGCAGGCTCCGGCACTAGGAAGGCCTCTCTATGGCAGATCCTTCCAACTTTACTGTACCATCCTTTCCAAATGTGCAACAGCTGTCCTCACCCAAAAACATGGGGATAAGCACAGACATAAGCACAGGCTTAGTATTCCTCAAAGCTTGAACCAGTAGCGAGAGGACATCCAATATGCACCCACATCTAAACGGCAATCTATAGTTTACAGCCTGCTGCAGAACTGACCTTACAGCAGGAGATAGTAGTGTACAGTTCCCATTCGGTGGCTGCCTAGTTAGGACAACTACAAACTCAGCATCTGACAATGGCTCGTCAAAACAAATATGAAATCTATCTACTGAATAATCCAAAACTCCAGTTCAGATACTGAACAACTATTAATCCGGAAACTTTCCTCATTTCACCACCAGAGGAACAGTCCGAATCATGATATAACTCTTTATTGTAATACAGGGAGAAACATCTGTGAGGGAAGATCTGAAGGATGCTCCTATAGCAGACCCTGATCTGACATTATATGTGGATGGAAGTGCATCTATTGGGCCCTAGGGTAAGAGACTTTCTGGGTACGCTATCATAGACTAGGATGGAGACTGTGTAGAGGCAGCTGCCTTCGAGTCACCCTTTTCAGCCCAACAGGCTGAGCTGTTCACTTTAATCAGAGCATGTACTATTGGAAGAGATCTGAAAGGAAATATATAAACAGATTCTAGATATGTATTTGGGGTAGTACACTATTTTGGATACCTATGGAGGATTCATAGTCGAGGATTCCTGACCTCAGCAGGAACTGAAATATCTTACAAGCAATTGGTAACCAATTTATTTCAGGCTCTGCTGCTACCCAGGCAAATCTCATTAATGAAATGTAGTGCTCACACAAAGGGCCAGACCCAGTTAGACATGGGGAATCGTTGTGCTGACCAAGCAGCAAAGGAGGTATCCCGGGAACGCAAGGTGATAGTACCAAAGATGATGAAGCAGATTAAAAGTTCAGGTAACAAGTCTCCCTCGGAAAAGCCAATGCCAACCATCCAGGAAATGATTCAGTTGCAGGAAGAAGCTCCTGAAGGCAATATAAGATTACCTTGGAAGTACAATAGATTGCATGTCAGGATTTAGGGTCACTCCGGCAGGGCAGACTTGTATGCCAGATTCTCTTGCAGTTTGGGTTGTGGAGTGCATGCATTTTGCGACTCACTGTGGTGCTAGAGCGATTGGTGATGCTCTTTCGGCCACTTGGTGGCATCCAATATTTCAGACTTTAGCACAGAAAGAGAGTAGCTGTTGTATTATTTGTCAGAAATATAATCCTGGGAAAGAAATGGCTTGTGAGGATGGAAGAACACCTTTGCCCACGGGCCCCCCTTTAAACCTCTTCAAATGGATTATCTCGAGCTAGAGAAGTGCCAAGGATATAGGTATGTACTTGTGATTGTCAATGTATGCAGCAAATGGATCGAGGCCTACCCAACACTTGATAACAAAGCGGCTATTGTTGTCAAGGTGCTTATGCGAGAAATTATCCCCAGATTCAGCATTCCAATTTGGCTTAGCTCTGACAATGGTCCTCATTTCATTGGGCAAATTAACAAAGAATTCTGTGAACAGCTGGGCATCCAGCAGCAGTTCCACTGTGCTTATCGACCACAGGCTGCTGGACTTGTCAAAAGAGCAAATCAGACCCTAAAAACCAAATTGGCTAAATTAAAGACTGAGACAGGAATTAATTGGATTAAATGGCTCCCTGTAGCTTTATTTCAGATGCATGTCACGCCTGCAGGGAAATCAAGACTGAGCCCAGCTGAAATTGTATATGGACATTCCTTAAGAACCCCGTGGAACCAAAATAACCAAAATATTGACAATTGCCATTATATGGCTACAGAGATGACCAATTATGTTCTGACCGTGACTCGAGCACTAAGAGATTTACATTCCAGGGTGCGAGCGGCATACAGTGGATTACCTCCCCTGGTTTCTTCTATTAAGGTCAAGCCTGGTGATTTTGTGATGGTGAAGAATTGGCTGAGGAAAGGTTTGGAGGCTCGGTGGCAAGGTGCTAATCAGGTTCTCCTGACAACCCCAAATGCTGCCAAGAAGGAATGCGCGGGTCCGTCTGCACCATTGCAAAAGTATTAGTGGAAACGTTTGTGCTGCTAACTTCTTTTCATTGAGGAATCTCGTAGTATATGAACATTACATTGAGCGTCAAGAGTAATGCAAGCTGACGTGGTGGATCTAGAGAATTCATGCCCATGTAAACTCGGGTGGTGGATACTCGTCAGTCTGGATTCTTCGAAGCTATGCCCATGTAAACTCAGGAAGTGACTTAGAGCTCTGACACAACGACATCACTTTCATCGTCGGATTGTATAATGTGAACAGTTGTTATTTTACCCTGTTTTGGATATCATAGTATGATAAAGGGGGGGAATGTTAATATCAGAAATTTGGGCACTTGGGAAAATGGAAGATGTCTGTGTAAAGATCTGTGAAACCTGCTTGACATAATTTGCAGAGAGCTGCAGAACCATGCGACATGGATGGCTCCAGGGAGTCTGATGCCTGGGAAGGGGTTGCAGACAGGTTTCTGTCTGGATGGCCTGCATGTTAATATGATGGGATTCTGCAGAAGGAGCTATGCACTGCTGCAAAGGCATGCTTGCGATTGGTTGGGGAAAAGTTATGTTTCAATTATGTTGCAGTGCCTTCCCACCGCTAATTGTGATTGGTCCAGGAAAATGGCCTCACAAAAGATGTTTCTTTATCTAGTGATAATGTTTCTTTACTTCATGGAAGTGTTGCCCCCTAATTGCTATGTGTTGAAACTATGCTATGATTGGGCTGGGGAGCTGTCATTCCCTGTACTTTGCAGACTGTATCGGTTTGCTTGTAGTGGTTGCCTCCCCCAAGTACTTTCGCGCTTTTAGTTTGGAGGGGTATAAAGGGGTGGGGAGCACCTTGGGGTGTGCCGTTCGCCTTGGGTCTGTTCTATTTGCGCGAGGCAGTATTGTGCTCGAGTAAGTGGTAACGAGGATCGGTCCCGCGGTATTATGTATAATAAAATAGAGTTGTTATTCCACTGCTCATATTCGGTGTTTGATTGAACCAGAGTAGGTGGGTAAGTTCAGATCCGGAATCAACAGAGGCTCACTGATGTGGGTCTGCCGGTGCTGCCACAGGCTGGACATGCAGGTGAAAGCTATGCCACGCTCAGCGCACACAAAGAGTCTCTCTATTGTGCATCCGCTGGTGCTCCTGCAGCCGCCGTATGCTCTTGAAACGATCGATGCAATGGGAGCAGCCGCTCGCCAGCATAGGCCCGCTGGTGATGCCATACCCCCCGTGAGCTGTCAAACGCCGCACTGCAGTATGGGCGGTTATAGGGCTGGACAATGTTGTGCACGGGCTGGTGGGACAGGGCGTGGGAGGCCATGGCAAAGCTCTCTCCACACATCGGGCTGGGGATGGAACGGTCGCCGGCATGCACCTGCTGGTGGGACAGCAGGCTGTTGGAGCGGGTGAAGCCCTTGCCGCACTGGGTGCAGGTGTAGGGGCGCTCCCCGGTGTGGGTGCGCTGGTGCTCCAGCAACTTGGCCGAGCGGATGAAGCCCTTGCCGCAGTCGCTGCAGGTGTAGGGCCGCTCCCCGGTGTGCAGGCACCTGTGCACCTTCAGGTCCTTGGACGACTTGAAGCCCTTGCCGCAGTCGGAGCAGGTGAAGGGCCGCTCACTGCTGTGCACCCGCTGGTGCTCCCGCAAACCCGACAACCAGGCAAAGCTCTTTCCACAGGTGGAGCAGCCATAGGGCTTCTCGCCCGTGTGCACTCGCCGGTGGGACTTCAGGTTCTTCGCCGACTTGAAACTCTTTCTGCAGTCGGAGCAGTCAAAGGGGCATTCTCCCGTGTGTACCCGTCGGTGGGTCTCCAGCTGGCTCGGGAGCTGCCAGGCCTTGCCACACACATCGCACTCATAACGCTTCTCCTTTTTGTGCTCCGTCATGTGGTCCTTCACTGAAGATCAGCCCCCCGAAGCTCAGCCCGCACACCAAGCAGATGGGGGGGCTCACCGGCACCCTGGCCACCCTCAAAGGCCGCTCACGTCCCCGTCTCTCGGTCCACAGCAATGGCTCCTAAACCCTGCAGGAGGGGAACACAGAGGGTCAATGAGCTGGCAAACAAGACATTACTAATGCTTGGTGGGGGAGTGGGGATAGAGGTGAGGGGAGGGGGTGAGGGGGGGCGCTAGAGTCCCAATCCGAGGGAGGACGATAGGTGCAGCACCGTGGCCTCCCACCACCAGGGCCACTGCACCGTGGCCTCCCGCTGCCGGGGTGGAGGCGTGCTAGAGTGGGGGGACCAGAGACGCTGCACCGCGGCCTCCCACCGCCAAGGGGTGCTACAACCGGGGGTCCAGATGCGCTGCACCACGACTTCCTACGGGATGAGGGCGCTGCGCTTGGAGGACCAGTTGCACTGCACTGGGCCAGGCAACCGACAGCGGCGCACCGCGGCCTCCCACCGCCAGGAGGAGGACCAGACCTCCTTCTTCCCTCCCTGCTTCCTGTAAGGATTCCATCCCCTATTCCCAATTCCTTCGTCTACGCCGCATCTGCTCCCAGGATGAGGCGTTTCACACCAGGTCATCACAAATGGCCTCATTCTTCAGAGAACGGGGATTCCCCTCCCCCACTATTGATGAGGCTCGCACCAGGGTCTCCTCCATACCCCGCAACACTGCCCTCTCTCCCCATTCCCCCACTCGCAAACAGGGCAGAGTCCCCCTGGTCCTCACCTTTCACCCCACCAGCCGGAAAATACAACAGATAGTCCTCCGCCAGTTTCACCACCTCGAACGTGACCCCTCCACGCCACATCTTCCCATCTCCCCCCTGTCTGCCTTCCGCAAAGACCGCTCCCTCCACGACTCCCTTGTCAATTCTTCCCTCCCCTCCCGCTCTACTCCTTCCCGGGCACTTTCACCTTGCAACCGCAAGAAATGCAACACTTGTCCCTTCACCTCCCCCCTCCACTCCTTTCAGGGACCCAAGCAGTCCTTCCAGGTCCGACAGAGGTTCACCTGCACCTCCTCCAACCTCATCTACTGCATCCGCTGCTCCAGATGCCAGATGATCTATATCGGTGAGACGAAGCGGAGGCTTGGCGATCGTTTCGCCGAACACCTCCGCTCGGTCCGCAAAACCAACCCGACCTCCCGTCGCTCAGCACTTCAACTCCCCCTCCCATTCCGTATCCGACTCTCGGTCCTGGCCTCCTCCATGGCCAGAGTGAGCAACACCGCAAGTTGGAGAACAGCACCTCATATTCCGCTTGGGGAGTTTTGCATCCTGGGCTTGAACATTGAATTTTCTCAATTCTGTTAACCCCTGCTGTCTCCTCCCCCTCCACCTCTCCCTCAGCCCTCGGCCCTGGCATATCTCTATCTCCTCCCCCCACCCTAGTCGCACTAGCTTCTCATTTTCACACCACAAACACTTACAATGGCTTGTTCCCTTTATCATCGATACTTTTTTGCATATCTTTCATTCATTGTTCTTTATCTCTCACATCACCGTCTATATCTCTCGTTTCCCTGATCCCTGACCAGTCTGAAGAAGGGTCTCGACCCGAAACGTCGCCTATCTCCTTCGCTCCTTAGATGCTGCTGCACCCGCTGAGTTTCTCCAGCATTTTGTGTAACCCTCAATTCTCCAGCATCTGCAGTTTCTTCGTTAACACTCCTTCTTCCCTCTCTCATTGACTGATATCTACCGCACACCTCGGGCTCCGGCTCCTCGGGAAGGGAGTAGGGGGTGGGGGAAAGGATGTTGGGCCAAGCGGCAGTGGCGGCGGCTGTTCCCACCTGAGGTCCCGCCTCATGTGACCGGCGACCAAGTCCCGCCCAATTTCTTTTGTAATTGTTAAGAAGAGAAAATGCAATTTTGTTCAAACCATGCTGTTTGAATGATAATAAAAGGCATTCTTCTATTATATTCTAATTCTGCGGGTCAGGCAGCATCTATGGACATGTAGCGCGGAAACCGGTCTTTTGGCCCATGGAGACCGCGCCGATCAGCGATCACCCCGAACGCTAACACCATCCTACGCACATTCGGGACAATTTAGCAATTTTGCAGGGGCCGATTAATCTAGAAAACCTGAACATCTTTGAAATGGTGGAGGAAACTGGAGCACAAGGAGTAAAAACCCATGCAGGTTAAGGGGAGAGTGTACAAACTCCAAACAGACAGCTCCCTTAGTCAGGATCGAACCCGGGTCTCTAGCAGTGAAGCAGCAGCTGTACCACTGTGCCGCCCAGAATTATGTAACGGTTTCCTCCGCCATAAACGCACCCAATATGTGCTGTTCTCCAGCTTGTTGACCCTCTATGTTCCCCTCCTGCAGGGTTTAGCAGCCGTTGCTGTGCGGGATGAGCTTTGAGGGGCTGATCTTCGGTGGTGGACCACATGACGGGGCACAACAAAGAGAAGTGTTATTAGTGTGGCGTATGGGGCAAGGCCTGGCAGTACCCGAGCCAGCTGGAGACCCACTATGGCAACCTGGTGCAGTACAACCACGTGCACTCCAGTGAGAGGCTCTTCACCTGCTCCGACTGCGGCAAGAGCTTCAAGACGACAAATGTCCTGTATGCCCACCGGTGGGTGCACACGGGCGAGAAGCCCTATGCTCTCTCTGTGGCAAGAGTTTTGCCCAGTTGACGGGGCTATGGCAGCACCAGCGGCTGCTAAGCAATGAGCGGCAATAAACCTCCTCCGACTGCAGCAAAGGCTTCAAGTCATCGCCGGAACTGAAGATGCAGAGGAACCTGCACACCGGGGTACGGCCCTACACCTGCAGCGAATGCGGCAAGGGCTTCACCCACTCCAACAGCCTGCTGCTGCACCAGCGAGTGCATGCCGGCGAGCGCCCATTCACCAGCGCCCAGTGCGGCAAGGGCTTCACCCGCTCCGTGTATCTGCTGTACCACCAGCAGGTGCACGCTGGCGACCGTCCCTTCTCCACCCCGGTGTGTGGATAATGTTTTGCCGTGGCCTCCCAGACCCTGTCTTACCAGTGTGTGCACACCAGTGGCCAGCCCTACAACTGCCCGTATTGTGGCGAGGCGTTTGACAGCTCAGGCGGAGTTTGCGGCAGCATCGGCGGGTCCTCGCAGGCGAGCGGCTGCTCCCACTGCGGCAAACGTTTCAAGAGCGCAAGAGGGATGTGGGAGCGCCAGTAGCTACACACCATTGAGAGACCCTTTGTGTGTGCAAGGGTTTCACCCGCATGCCCAGCCTGTGGCAGCACCAGCAGGTGAAACCACCCACTCACCCCTCCCACCACTCATCCCTCCCCCACTCACCCTTCCCCCCACTCACCCCCTCTCCCCACTTATTCCTCCCCCATTCACCTGCTCTCCCCACTTAGCCCTCCCCCACTCATCCCCTCCCCACTCACTCTCCCCCACTCACCCTCCCCTCCCCAACTCCCCCCCATCCCCCCCACTCACCCCCCTCCAACCACTCACCCACTCACCCTCTCCCCCCACTCACCCCCTCCCCCCGCGCCCCCCTCCCCACTTACCACCTCCCCCACTCACCCCCTTCCCCCACTCACCCCCTTCCCCCACTCACCCCCTTCCACCGCTCACCCCCTCCGCCCACTCACCCGCTCCCCCACTCACCACCTTCCCCACTCACCCCTCCCCCATTCACCCCCCACTTCCCCCCTCCGTCCCACTTCCCCCACTCACCCACCCCACTTGTTCCCCCATACGCCGGAGGATACACACCGCAGAGAGACCCTTTGCATTTACTGAGTGTGGCATTGGTTGCACCCGCATGTCCAGCCTGTGACAGCACCGGTGTGCCTACTGTGGTGAGCAGTGTCCCTTCCCCTGCCCGTCCTGTGGTGAGGGCTTCACCCGCCTTGACCAGCTGCTGGAGAACCGGCAAGTCCACGCCGGCCAGTGCCCCTTCACCTGCCGGCTCTGTGGCAAAGCCTTTGCCCGTTCCTCCAGCCTGCTGGCATGCCGTGACATGGATAGATAGGCGCTGTAGACACAGAATGCTGGAAGGAATGGGTAATGTTTCAGGTCGACACCCTTCTTCAGTCAAAACGTCACCCATTCCATCTCTCCAGAGATGCTGCCTGACTCGCTGAGTAACTCTAGCATTTTGTGTCCTTTTTTGTAAACCAGCAACTGCAGTTCCTTGTTTTGAAACCATTCTGGTTAACCATCTCTGCACCTTCCCCAAAGCCTGCACATCAGTCCTGGAATGGAGTGATCAGAACTGTATGCAATAGTCCAAATGCTGTCTGACCAATGTCCCTCAAAGCTGCTCTCTCCCCTCTCCGCATCCCCATAGTTTCTCCTTCCACTCTCTCTCCCCCTCCCCACACTCCCCCCCTACTTGTACCCAAATTCTCTCCACCCCACCCTCCCACGTCACCCTCCTCTCTCTCACACACACCCTCTCGCTCTGACTCTCTCACACACACCCTCAACACCGCTTCCGTCTGATGCCTCCCACACAGAAATGAATAACTCCCCCCTCCCCACGCCTCCTGCATCCCACATGCCCTCTCCCTGTCTCTCTCACACACACTCTCTTTCTCTCTGACACTCCCTCTCTCTCACTCACTCCCTCTCCGTCCCTCTCTCTCTCGCTCTCTCTGACACTCCCTCCCTCTCTCTCACTCTCACACACACACACACTCCCTCTATCTCACTCTCTCTCAGACACTCTCTCTCTCTCACACATTCTCTCTCTCTCACACACATTTCCCCCTCTCACACATTCCCTCACACACATTCCCTCTTTCTCTCACACACACACACACTAACTCTATCTCACACAAGCACTCTCTCTTGCTCTCTCACACCCATTCCCTCTCTCTCACGCACTCACTCTATCTATCTCACACAAGCATTCTCTTGCTCTCTCACACACATCCCCTTTCTCTCTCACACACACACTCTCTCTCTTGCTCTCTCACACTCTCTCTCACACTCTCTCTCACACATTCCCTCTCTCACACAAACCATCACCAATTTTGCTGCTGCTGCTGTCTACAAATTTACTAAGAGAGAGAATTGTATGAGTGCATAATTCTCTGAAGGTGATAAGCAGAGAGGCAGGTTAATGTATCAGCAGCAGTTTGTCAAGCTTGTTTGCCTTCAGTCAGAGCATTGGGTACAAGAGTTAGTTGGGACATCATGTTGGAGCTGCTGTATAAAATATGTTGGTGTGTGTGTGTGGGGGGGGGGGCAATACTTGGTGAGTGAGTGCTATTCTGGTCGACTAACTATAAGAAACATTTATTGTTAGAAGCAGTGAGTGACAAAAAGCTTCACAAGGATGTTTATTGGTGCCAGAGTGAGTGCTTGTGTTACAAGGAAAGACTTGATCTGGATCGCAGCATCTTGGAGTCACTGCCGCCGCCACCATTTTATAAATGCAAGCTCAAATGGAAGTCTCGTCATCCCCCCCTCCCCCATCGCTAACAGACAGGGTGTCAGACGTATCACACATTGTCCCACCCCTCACGTCATACCGGAAGTTGCTAATATAAGCGGTGCTGGCTCAAAGTGCCGAATGGCCTACTCCTGCACCTATTGTCTATTGTCTATAAGTAGGTATGTTACAAAACTTACCATGAGCAGTGCTGCAGTTCTGCCGCTCCCCGTGTGTGCGACTTTGGCGCCTTTCAGAGGGGGGCGTGTTTAAAATGCCGTTTTTCTACAGACAGGGGCAAATCGATCATCTGCGTTGCTAACAAAAACCCTACTCGCAAGATTTGATTTCAATGGCCATTTTTCATGTTGCGATTGTCCGGGAATTTAAACACTAAATCCTTCAATTTGGCCTATAAATTCATGAAAATGAGATTTAAAAATCATGTTATATTGTGAATTATTGTGTGAAGGTTATTTGGACACTTATGAAATTTAAAAATGTTTATCTTTTCTTAAGAAATGGATAGATGTTTAGATCTTGTAATTAAATTTTGTAATTAGCTACAATTAGGTAACTAACTAATTATATGCTTTAATTTCAGGTCATCCAAGTAAGATTGTTTCATATTTGTTTTGGAATGCTTCAATCTATTGTGAGGGATAAAGTGATTAAACCCTATTAAAGAAAGGAGTTTTAAAGAGAATTCAAACAGAGAGGGGCTGGAGAGGAGATTCTGACAGCAGTGTCTGAAAATTGCCAGACCCATCCTTGAGGCCTTGAGTAAGAAGAGATAGCTTTGTCTCGCTAGAGAAGGGGGTGATGTAGAGAGATCCCTATCAGTGGAAAGGAGTGATGGATGGGACCCTAGTCACTATAGCTTAGCTTTAGTGCTGATATAGGAAAACTGAGAGGGTTCACTAGGAGGTGAGCAAAAGTGGGCCAGGTCATGAGCAATTGAGCATGCTTAATAGAAAAAAATGAATATTACAACACACCCCTGGTCAAGAAATTGCTCATTACCATGAACATGCAATGTATGATGTGGGAAGTACGAGGGGATGTACGGTGGGTTGTGCCTACAGATTGTGTACCTCCGACCCTGATTGGAGAGAGGTCCGGAGGAGAAATTGAATGTAAGATTTTGTGTATAAAGGGGGATGATCTCCCTGGCTTCAGTGTGTCTCCAGTTGGAGAGGCACCCGGTCTGCAGACTCGTAAAATAAAGAAATCTCTTGCTTCCAGGATTTAGTCTTTGAGTATTTATTGTGAGCATAAAGGGTATCTCTCAAATTGGGGGCTCGTCCGGGATCGCCACTCCGGCTGCTTGGTGGAGGCAAGGAAGAAGGGGAAGGTGCACCCTGCTGATTTCAGCAGTCTCTGATCTCCTTGCTTGCCATCAGCAGTTTGAGCGAGTGATATCCGCTGGAAAAGACTCCGGAAGCAAGAGGGGGTGTAAGGTAAATACGTACGGGACGGTCGAGTGATTCTTGTGCACAGGACCCAGGTAAGAAAAACGACTATTAAGTATTGCTTGGGCGATCGGGATTTGTCGGACGGGAATAGTCCGACAAGGTAATGGGAAACCGGAACGGGAGAAGTAAGGGTCCGGGGAACCGGGATGAGGCTCATACTGATATGGAGCCCAACATTCCGCCCGATAGTCCGTTGGGGCGAATGTTGGATGGGGTGAAGGGAACACCCGGGGTAAAGAGTAAGGAAACTATGTGCCTCTCACCAGTATGGAGGTGAGAAACTTTAAAAGGGAGATGAAAAGTTTATTGGACGACCCCTTGGGACTGGCTGAACAAATAGATCAGTTCCTAGGGCCAAAAATGTTTTTATGAAAAATATTAAGTTGTTTCAAACAATCTCATTGAAGTAAGAATGGAACTAATGTAAAAAACCGGTTTTGTATGAATGAGGAAGTTTGTATATGTGATAGGTTTGTTTGCTGTGGGCCATGTTGTAAGGGTGTCTGTGTGTGTTCCTTTAAGGAATTGTAAGCAATGGGGGAGGTTATTGTAAGGTAAACGGACAATGCTTTGAATCATCGCAACTTAAAAAGGGGAAGTTGGAAAATGTAGGTTGCTTGGCTTCTATAGATTTTCTTTTCAGTAAAGTTAATTTGGCAAATTGTTAGTCGTATGTATTTGTAGGGGAATGGTTTGAACAAAATTAGAAATAAGTTAATTGCTGAACAACAAGCAGCTTTTATGGTTTGTTTAGATAAACATTCTGGTTGGAGAAGGGTAATAAATTAATGGGGCCCAGAGAGAGAAAAAAAAAGGAGTTGGCAGACAATGATGTCGATACTGGGAAGTTTGTTTACCTCAGAAGAAAGACAGATGGTCAGACAGGCAGGAGAAGGGGTTGCAGGCTGATGCGCCGACTTGAAGTAACCAAACAGAAGAAGTGTGAGAGATCTCAGGGAGATAATAATCAAGGGAATTAGAGAAGCCGTTCCCAGGGGACAGAATTTCGAACGGGCTTTTGAAAATCAGCAGAACAAGGACGAACTTCCGACAGTGTTTTTACAAAGATTAAGGAAGAATGTCCAGCAGTATTCGGGGATAGACCCTGATACGACCGCAGGTCAGCAGTTGTTGAAGGTTAATTTTGTAACAAAATCATGACCAGATATTAGAAAGAAATTGGAAAAATTGGAAGATTGGAATGAAAAACCATTGAATCAGTTGTTAACAGAGGCTCAAAAGGTATATGTAAGACGGGATGAGGAGAAACAGAAGGGAAAGGCAAAAATGATGTTGCAAGCAGTACAGCAAGTAGCACAGAAGGGGGGGATTGAAGGTGATAGAAGGCCGGGTGCTCATGGAGACCGGGGAAAGGGAAGCGGTAGTATTAGAGGACGAGGAAGAGGTGAATGGAGGGACCGAAGTTGGGGTCCCCGGGAAAACAAGGAACAAGGATCAGGAGGGTGGTACACGGGGCCACCCTGGTGTTATTATTGTAAAGAGGAGGGTCATTTCAAGAGGGAATGTCCTAAGCGACGACGGGAGGTGCAGTCGTACGCACGCATGGAGGAAGAATAGGGGAGTCAGGGGTTCCGCTCCCTGGGGTGTATGGGATACACACGGATACCTCTGGTAAACTTGAAATTAGGACCCCAGGGAGAGGATATGATATTTATGGTAGATTCGGGAGCAGAGAGATCAAGTGTAACTAAGGTACCAGAAGGAATGAGATTGGGTAAAAAAAACAAGTTAGAATCTCAGGGGTAGAAGGGAAAGTGATGACATTACCCGAGGTAGAAGAGGTGGTGGTAAAATATGAGGATCGAGAAGTCAGTGGAAGATTTTAAAAGGAAGGTGAATAAATTTGCAAAGGAGGATAAACTATCTGAGAAGTAAGACATTGAGTTTAGAATGAGAAAGAAGGCAGATCAGAAAGGATTAAAGTGGGAAGCAGAGGGATGAATTGATGAGACTGCTTTAGAAAGAAAGAGCATGAAAAAGGAAAGACAATGTTGTCAGTAACAACAGACCTGGTTGAAGTCTGGAATAAGTGATGCACCGACACACAGTGAGTCCTATGACAGAGCCAAACAGGGGCCAGAGATTCCATGCCAATAATAAATGTATTTGGGAGAGTGTTTTCTCAAATGCCCTATCGGGAGTGAAATAAATCTGGATCTAAGCCCAGACAAGGCTAGTAAGGAGATAGGTAATGGATAAGGTGTGTTGGGGATGTGAACAGGTACGATAAGCAGGAAATAATAATAATAATAATAATAATAATAATAATAATAATAATAATGATCTTAATAATAATATTAAGATAATGGTGAACATAACTATGATAAGAACATTAAGAAGAGGTATTAAATACACCTAGGCTAGGATGCGGCAGCGTTTTAAATACTAGCGGCGTGTTTTTAATCAGATGTTGTAGGCAGATTTGGAAGGTGTTGATATAGTATGTGGATGATTTGGTGGTTTGTTCCACAAGTGAGGAGCAATGTGAGAAAGAGACATTGTAATTATCTTGGAAAAGATGGCACAGGAGGTCATGATGTATCAAGGAAGAAGTTTTTGTTTTGTCAGCAGCAGGTAGAATATTTTGGACGAGTAATATCTAAAGAAGTAAAAGCTATAGCGCAGGATCAAATTGGAAGCTTGCCTGCAATCTTGCTTAGCTCAATTGGCAGAAATTAAGGCTTTAAGAGCAGTTATATGTACATGGAGTCTGGCATATGTTTGGAGCAGTAGGGAAACAGAAAGGCTTTGAGAAAAGCAACGGAGACCCCATGCAAAGTTAGCAATGTCCCCCTATGAAATGTTGTTTGGGTTACCTTATTTGGGAAAGATAGAAGGAATACCCACCATAGAGGGCAGTGATGTATTCTCAAGGAACTTTTTACTGGCTGTATCTCGTTCCCTTACAGAATTAAAAGCGAAAGGATTATTGGCTCAAAGCCCGCCACTTGACTTTCCAATACATGCTGTAAAGGCCGGCGACTGGGTACTGGTAAAAAAATTGGAAGGAGGAGAAACTCCAGCCCAGGTGGACCGGCCTGTACCTAGTATTACTGACAACCGAGACAGCAATACGAACAAAAGAGAAAGGGTGGACCCACGCGATCCGGGTTAAAGGACCCGTCGATCCACCCGTTCCTGAGGAGGAGGAACAGTGGACGGTGAAGCCGGGAAGTAAACCCCTAACAGTAATTTTAAAAAGAAAAGCATTGAATGTATAACTGACAGTATGAAAGGAGCAGTCGTGGTATTGTTTGCTTTGTATGTAATTGTTGTAAAAGGTATTAATAATTGTGATAAATGTTATCATCCTATTCAATACAGAGGGGTAATAACCACATCATTTACCTATCATTCCCATGTGAATAAAGCATGCCATGACCGAAAGAATAGAATCATTTGTAAAGAGGGGGGAAAGGAGTATTTGATGGCAGGAAATAGGGGGTATATAGGGAAGTTTGGGGCCGTTACCTGCCCAAGGGGAGAGAGATGGGTTTTGTGTACAGTTAGTTTTCCTTCTCAGATCATAAAAGGGGCAATAGATAAGACGAAGGAGGAAGTAGTGAAAGAGATTACTAAGGTAGTAGTCACGAAGCCCCCCCCCTCCCCCACATACTCAGCCTCAAGTGCACCAGACACTGTACGAAGAAATCAAGAAGCAGATCGAAATCCCTGAAGGAGAAAAAAACCTGTTTGTGGACTTGGCCACCCGGATAGCTGGGACCCTGAATGTGACTAACTGTTGGGTCTGCGGAGGACCGCTGATGAATTCACGTTGGCCGTGGAGAGGATCCATTGTTGAAATATGGGACCTGATGGGGTGGCACCTGACAGCTGGACAAGACCGAGATCCCCAGGTATGGGTCCTGACAGATGCTCCGGTCGGACTGAGTGTATCGCTAGGCCCTGGGCAAAGGATGCCGTCCTAGTAGGCAGCAGCCCCTGCCAGCGCATCGTCACCCAGTGGCCAAATCAGTCCGTGTGTGGTGGCCAGAGGAGCCTAAATGGTATCTAACTAAGAAATATGGGAAAAACTGCGCTATCCGGATGGAGATTGATGGAGTGAATCAGCCGGACTATGGAACTGCACCGGGAATAACCCTTATCAGGGGATCCCAGTATTGCGAAATATATGGAACAAGGTTGCTCTAGTGGACCGGCCCCTGAAGGATTGTTATGGATACGCGGAACAAGGCATAATCGGTGTTACCGATGAATTGGAGTGGGACTTGTTTTATTGGACTGGTACAACCTGGATTCTTCCTGTTAAAACCCCAAAGAAGGCCAGTCGTTAGGAACACCTGTATTTGATGACCTATATCGGAAAAAAGAGGAAAATAGACATTGGAGAATGGAAAGATGATGAATGGCCACCAGCAAGAATCATCTCATACTACGGACCAGCCACTTGGGCACAAGATGGATCCTGGGGCTACCGAACACCAGTATATATGTTAAACCGGATCATAAGGCTACAGGCAGTACTGGAGGTAATTACCAACCAAACTGCGGGGGCGCTGGAGATGCTGGCAAAGCAGCAGACGCAGATGAGAACAGCGATATACCAGAACAGGTTAGCCCTGGATTACCTCCTGGCAGAAAAGAAGGAGGGTGTATGCGGGAAATTCAACCTCTCTAATTGCTGTTTGAACATCGATGATAATGGACAGGCAGTGATGGACATATCAGAAGGGATCCGGAAGTTGGCGCATGTTCCAATACAAAAATGGAATTCGATTATGGGAACCAATGGTGGATTCTATCCTCGGAGGAACATGGTGGAGAACGGTGGGACTTGTGTTTCTATGTGCAGTGGCTGGACTGATCTTCATCCCTGTTGTATCCCTTGTTTTAGGGAACTTATTACCAGAAGTATAAGTCAGATGCAGGCTGTAGTCATGCCTATGGGAGAGAAAGGGGAAATACAGAAAATAATGATAATGCGGCCAGGGGAAGTTTATGATTTACAGGAGGAGAAGGTTAGGACGATGTTACGTCAGTTCGAATTGAAGGAACTTAAAATGAGGGTTTAATCAGTGTATGCGTAGCAAAAGAAAAAGGGAGGATTGTGAGGGATAAAGTGATTAAAACCCTATTAAAGAAAGGAGTTTAAAGAGAATTCAAACAGAGAGGGGCTGGAGAGGAGATTCTGACAGCAGTGTCTGAAAATTGCCAGACCCATCCTTGAGGCCTTGAGTAAGAAAGAGATAGCTTTGTCTCGCTAGAGAAGGGGGTGATGTAGAGAGATCCCTATCAGTGGAAAGGAGTGATGGATGGGACCCTAGTCACTATAGCTTAGCTTTAGTGCTGATATAGGAAAACTGAGAGGGTTCACTAGGAGGTGAGCAAAAGTGGGCCAGGTTCATGAGCAATTGAGCATGCTTAATAGAAAAAAATGAATATTACAACACACCCCTGGTCAAGAAATTGCTCATTACCATGAACATGCAATGTATGATGTGGGAGGTACGAGGGGATGTACGGTGGGTTGTGCCTACAGATTGTGTACCTCCGACCCTGATTGGAGAGAGGTCCGGAGGAGAAATTGAATGTAAGATTTTGTGTATAAAGGGGGATGATCTCCCTGGCTTCAGTGTGTCTCCAGTTGGAGAGGCACCCGGTCTGCAGAATCGTAAAATAAAGAAATCTCTTGCTTCCAGGATTTAGTCTTTGAGTATTTATTGTGAGCATAAAGGGTATCTCACACTATAATAACTGAAAATGTCATTGAGTTCTCTTAATGTTTAAGAAAGTTATGGGCTTTTGACTGTCCTAGATCACAGCTTTTGAGTTAAGTCAATGGAAAGGCAATGGGGAATAAGGTGCTAATTTCCGAGTATGAAAATGGCCATAACTTTTAAAATACTGAAGATATAAAAGTGAATTAGGTGTCAAATTAAACTTCTTTTTTTGCTTTATCTGATGGCAGGCTTGATTTTTAAAATCTCAAAATTTTGTAACATTGCTACTATAAGCTCTCCTTGGTCCTGTCGAGAATGCGGTGTCCGTTCTTTGGATAGGATTCAAGTCCGAGCTGACCAGTCATCGACACCCCTCCACCCCACCCTTGTGGATCATCTCTTCGTCATTCCTCTTGTCTTCTTCTCACTGGCGAACAACGTCAGGGTTAATCCGGAGTCACCGCTTCCCGTCCCCTGGCCATTTCCCCTCAACTCCGAATGATGGGATCTCGCTCTCCACCCTTGCACATCCGCAAGACTCCGGGTGCAGTAAACAAGGGATTTTGCACGTTAACCCGTTGGAGCCAAGTTGTATTCCAATGAAATACAGCACCCTCCATAATGTTTGGGACCAAGACCCATCATTTATTTATTTGCCTCTGTAATCCACAATTTGAGATTTGCAATAGAAAAAAAATCACGTGTGGTTAAGTACACATTGTCAGATTTCAATAAAGGCCATTTTTCAACATTTTGGTTTCACCATGTAGAAATTACAGCACTGTTTATACATAGCACCCCCCATTTCAGAGCACCATAATGTTTGGGACACAGCAATGTCCTGTAAATGAAAGTAGCCATTGTTTAGTATTTTGATGCATATCCTTTGCATGCAATGACTGCTTGAGGTCTACAATTCATGGATATTACTAGTTGCTGGGTGTCTTCTCTAGTGATGCTCTCCAGGGCTGTATTGCAGCCATTTTTAGCTTATGCTATCTTGGGGCTAGTCCCCTTCAGTTTTCTCTTCTGCATATAAAAGGCATGCAAATTGGGTTCATATTGGGTGATTCACTTGGCCACTCAAGAATTGACCATTTTTTAGCTTTGAAAAACTCGTTTGTTGCTTTAGCAGTATGTTTGGGATCATTGTCTTGCTGTCGAATGAACCGCCGGCCAATGAGTTTTGAGGCATTTGTTTGAACTTGAACAGATAAGATGTGTCTGTACACTTCAGAATTCATTATGTTACTACCATCAGCAGTTGTATCATCAATGAAGATAAGTGAGCCAGTACCTTCAGCAGCCATACATGTCCAGGCCATAACATCCCCACCACCGTGTCTCTCAGATGAGGTGGTATGCTTTGGATCTTGGGCAGTTCCTTCTCTCCTCTATACTTTGCTATTGCCATCACTCTGATATAAGTTAATCTTCGTCTTGTCTGTCCACAAGACCTTTTTCCAGAACTGTGGTTGCTCTCTTGGCAAACTGTAACCAGGCCATCCTATTTTTGCAGCTAACCAGTGGCTTGCACCTTGCAGTGTAACCTCTGTATTTCGGTTCATGAAGCCTTATGTGGACAGTGGTCATTGACAAATCCACACCTGACTCCTGAAGAGCATTTCGGATCTGTCGGACAGGTGTTTGGGTTTTTTTTCTTTACTATAGAGAGAATTCTTCTGTCATCAGCTGTGGAGGTCTCCCTTGGCCTGCCAGTCCCTTTGTGATTAGTAAGCTCACCAGTGCTTCTTTCTTCTTAATGAGGTTCCAAACAGTTGATTTTGGTTAGCCTAAAGTTTGGCTGATAGCTCTAACAGTTCTATTCTTGTTTTTCAGTCTCATAATGGCTTATTTGTCTTTCATCGGCACAACTTTGGTCCTCATGGTGATAAACAGCAATAAAAAATTCCAACGGTGATGGAAAGACTGGAGTATAGATGAGGTCTTTGTCCCAAACATTATGGAGGGCCCTGTACTTCATGCAAAACATCTTGCTGCAGGAAAGCCCGATTCAGTTGCATGCTGTTGTGATGATTTAGTATTAGTGTGACAGTACACGTGACATGCTCAACAGGCCCACACTGAGCCTATCTTTAACATGTTCTGTTGCAGTGGTTTAGTTGTAATAGACAATAGAATGCACCAGCTGTAGAGAAGCTGGATGACAAAGAATACCACTCAGCAGAGCTTCAGAGTCACAGCCAGTATTGTACTTCAAATGCTGCAGTCTCAAAGATCTGAATAATAGTTCTGCTTTAATCAGAAATGTTAACATTCTTTTTTTTTTTTGTTAGCACATTCACATGTTTGAACATGAGCATGTCGGTACAAAAACGTCCTAATTTGCCCACTGGCCAGGTGAAATCTCTCAGAAACATCACAGTAGATGCTGTATGTTTCTATTAATCCAAGTATTGGTGAGGCTGACAATCCAGAGCACACTCAACATGAATCCTCCTCATGCAGCCTGTCTGTTTCCCAGCTACTGGAACTTCAGTGGACTTTGTGATCAATGCTTTGGTTTCATTCTGTTACATCTTTTAGTTTTGTCCTCGATCCCAAACTCCAAAGCATGTTTTGGGGATGTTTTAAAAAATGTTTTCTTGCTGAAGGGACCTTCCCCCCACCCCCACCCCCACCGCACACTTTGTGTTCAGTTCCACACGTGTAACTGGATGTGTTTCAGGTGTCAGTGGCAGGAAGAGCAAATTGGATGTGAAATCTCAAACTCCGGTATGATATGCTGTGAAAAAAGACCAGCCATCCCACAGTCTGCTGCTAATGGTTGAAGTGCACTCACTTGAGGTGTTAATAATGGCTGTCTTCTTGTTTGTTGCATAAAGATGCCATAGCTTCAATTTTAAGTGATCTGCTTCACAGACAGCTCATCGAGAACCAAATAACTTCTATCAAAAGGGGAGCTTTTCAGGATCTAAACTTTAGATTCTAAAGGAGCTGGAGAGACTGTTATGGGCCTGTTCCACACAGGCGATGCTTTAGGCGACTACAGGCTGTCGCCACATGGTCATCAGGGAGTCGGCTGTATGGTCTCCTCAGTCGCCCAAAGAGTTGTACCTTTTTTTCTGATCGCCGCTGGATTTTGAAATGTTCAAAACTTTTCTGCGACTGTGGGCTTGACGAAGCTTGTCTTCTGGTGACGTAGACGCTGTCGTAGGTTGTCGCCAGGATGACGTAGATCGTCTCTGGGATGACGTAGGTTTTTGTCGATGCTGACGTCGGTGAATTCCATTGGCGACTTCCTACGACAATCGACGTCAACCAACGACAGGTACCGGCGTAAAGGGAAGTCTTCACTTGTTGCCGACAGGGTTGTAGCTTGTCACGGGTGGAGGTAGGTTGATTTTGGTTGTCGTAGGTTGACCGGTTGTTGTAGGTGTGGACGTCCAAAGTCGTGACGATTGAGTCACTGGTTGTCAGTAGCTTCCCGTAGGTAGGTAGGTTCCCGTAGGTAGGTAGGTGGTAGGTTGTTGTAAAGATTGTCGTAGGGGGAGACCAGTCGCCAGTTTTTCAGCGAACAGCTACGACTATAACGGTCGACTTAAAAATCGCCTAAGTGAGACAGGCCCATTATTGTCAGTACCCAAACTTTAGTGCAACTTCCCAATGAACTAAGAATTCTAATGTAGTCATTTGTATCACCACATCAGGAAGTGAAAGCAATATTTCACTCTTCTATCACATTTATGTTCTTTCTTCATTTTGCTTTGGTACTAGATTCCCCCAGTATCAATCATGTTACTATATTATTAGCATGGAGCCATATTGTCATAAAGGGTAAATAAAATGTGAAATATTGAGATTTAATGTTTAAAATATTTTTGTGTACTTAGCTGTTTATAAAGTCTTAAAATAGAATTTCAAAGATGCACTGTTTGTGCTTCTGTGACTGACTTTTCATCAATTTTATGCACATGCATACTGTGCAGATTTTCACTAAATCAATATTAATTTGTATATATGCAGCACTTAGCTTGATGGCCATACAGGTGAATACTCCAGTAATTCCTCCCAAAACCTCTACTTCCCTCTTCCATTTCATGTGCTCTGGTCGCCTATCCTATTATTCCCAGCTCTGTACATTTTTTCATCTGATAGGACAATTCCCAAGAGTTTTCGGAAGTTTTACTATGTTGCAATTGGTGTATAAATGTAAGTTGTTGGCATCGTGAATATAAAAATTAAATGTGTACAATGGTTAATACTGTGCACCTTCTCAGACTAAATCGTAAGGCACGACTTGACATGATATAAATCACATGATGGAAATATCCAGAATTAATTCCACATTGCTTTTTAAATCTATGTCAACATATTTCAGTAGATCCCATGGGATGTTACTCTTGTGGTTCAGGGAATGGATTATTATATTAACATTACTTATGATATTTACTTTCTGGATGAGGCTCTTGAGCTCTGTATTTGTCAATGCACTGGACAGGGATGAAAAGGGAGCAACAAAGAGAGGTTCATGGAGGAAATGCCACTATTTGAGGCCTAAGCATCTTGGATAAGGGCACCAAGCATGTATGCAAGTGAGAGCAGACTATGTGGGACTGTTCAAGGCAGGGATTGAGGCATTGAAGGTGTAATGAATGAATGAATAAATAAGTTTATTGGCCAAGTATTCACATACAATGAATTTGCCTTGGTGCTCCGCCTGCAAGTGACAACATAACATACAGTGACAGTTAGGAATGACACATAAAACATTAAACATTAATAATAAAACATTATTGATTAAACATATGATAACAAGGTTGGTATTTCTTGGGCTGTATTTGCCAACTTTAAACCAGTTTATTCCAAGTACGTTATTTTGCTGTCATATTTCTATTCAGGGTTTATTTATCTCATTTAAGCATGTTTTGTTTATTATCATTTCTGCAGAACTGTCAAGTACTACGGATTTTCCGTATTTTGTACGGAAATACGATAAGAATACTGATGTATGATTTTGCGTTGTTATTTTTTTAAATCCGTATTTAACAATTCAAAATCTACCATAGATTATTGTAACGAGTCACCGTGTACTGACCAACGTGTAGCAGGCAGATCAACCGAGATCGGCCTGACTACCTGTTTCATTAACATACCATTCCCCGATGGAAAAGTAATAACCCGGTAAAAGTGACTTAAGATCTTGCTGCTTAAAAAAATGCAAGGATATAAAAAGTCATACTTGGTCCCTAAAAATGATAGCAGATCAAATCCTATTAGTATTTTAAGTTTCAAGATCTGGATGATTATTTTTTGTATCGTTAATGTTCCACGGTCTTTGGGGGTAAGAGGCTGGAATCTCTCTGTCTCTCGTTCTTTCTCGCTCGCTCTCATTCTCTCTCTCTCTCTCTACCCCTCACCCTGTCTCGCTGTATCTGTAATTCGCTGTCTCCCTCCCTCTCTCGCGCGCACCCTCTCCCACTCGCCATCTCACCTCTCTCTTTCTCTCTCTCACTCCCTCTCTCTCACCCTCTCACCTCGGCATTCCCAGAATCGATTGGCGTTTGCAAAGACAACTGCATCTGCAGTTCCTTCCTATTGAAGAAGAAACCTGGCCCGAAACAACTCCTAATTGAAGAATGGGTGACGTTTCGGGTAATTTTTAGTTTGAGTTTGTATTTTTAGGTTTATTTAGCTTTTGGTGTATTTAGCTTTAGTTTGAGCTTGATGACACTCTCAACCCCAGTCTCAGGGCATTCACTCAATTTTAATGGTGTATTTCCCTCATTTAGGCCTCTTTGGGATATTTACAAAGTTATCATCAGTGCAGATATGTTGGTGGAGGTTTGCTCCAGTTCAGGTGTATTTACAACATTTAGCCCCAGTCCAAGGCTTTGATTTCCTGAGCCTGGCTCTAAACATATTTACCCAATTTGTCTACAGACTGGTTTGTCACTACCCAGCTTGACATGGGATTGGGAGCATTAGCACAGTGTTTCCTTGCACAGGGGTTTGATGTATGAATACGGGGTATATGAAGGACTTTAAGGAGTATAAGTATCCGTCTTAACCAAACTGATATCCCGGTGGCCCAGCACTTCAACTACCCCTCCCATTCCCAATCTGACCTTTCTGTCCTGGGCCTGCCTCTATTGTCAGAGTGAGGCCTTGCGCAAATTGGAGGAACAGCACCTCATATTTTGCTTGGGTAGTTTACACTCCAGCGGTATAAAGATTGACTTCTCTAACTTCAGGTAGCCCTTGTTCTCTCTCTTCTTCCCCCCCCCCAGTTCTCCTACCAATCCCACTGTCACCGCCTACATTCTTTCTTTGTCCTACCCCCTCCCCTGACAACAGTCTGAAGAAGGGACTTGACCCAAAATGTCACCTATTCCTTCTCTCCATAGATGCTGCCTCACCCGCTGAGTTTCTCCAGCATTTTGTCTCCACCATTGATTTTACCAGCATCTGCAGTTCTTTGTTAAACCTACAAAACTGCATGTCTTTGGAATGCAGGAGGAAACCGGAGCACCCGGAGAAAACTCACACAGGTTACGGGGAGAACGTGCAAACTCCGTACAGACAGCACCCACAGTCAGGATGGATCCCGGGTGCTTGGCGCTGTGAGGCAGCAACTCTACCGCTGCACCACCGTGCCGTGCCTTTCAAAGCAGATATTGACAGGTTCCTGATTAGTACGGGTGCCAGGGGTTACGGAGAGAAGGCAGGAGAATGGGGTTGACAGGGAGAGATAGATCAGTCATGAGTGAATGGTGGAGCAGACTTGATGGGCCGAATGGCCTAATCATAATCGTAATTGTAATTTATCAGGCAAGGATGTTTTACAACATACAAGGAATTTGATTTGCTATACAGTCATAACAATAAAAAGCACAAAATACATTTTAACATAAACGTCAACCACAGTGACTCCTCCACATTCATCCTTGTGATGGAAGGTGAAAGAAAAAGTTCAAACTCTTCCCTTCGTTGTTCTCCCGCAGTCGGGGCACTTGAACTTTCCGTTGTCGAGCGAGCTTGGCTCCCATAGTCAGCAGTTGGGCCTCTGCGTCGGGGTGATCAAGCTCCTGCAACGGGTGATCTCAGCTCCCCGCGGGTGAAAGAATCCCGGATCGAGGCTAGTTGAACATCCTGCGACATGGAGAGTCGATCCCAGGCAAGGGATTGCAGACTCCGATGGCAAATCCACGGCCCCAGCGGGGCTCAATGTCAGTCTTGAGCAAATTATGTTAGATCGCAGAGTGACCGGAGATACAATCCAGAAAAAAAATCGCATCTCCACCAAGGTAAGAGATTGAAGAAATATTTCGCTAGGGCAGCTTACAGCCCAGTGATATGAATATTGATTTTACTCAATTCAGGTTGCCCAGGCATTCCCTCTCTTTCTATCCCTCCCCCACCCAAGTCGCACTAGCTTCTCGTTTTCACCCTAAAAACAGCTTGTTTCCTTTATCACCATCACTATTTTGCATATCTTTCACTGCGCGGGCTCTCACCGCTTTTCGCAGCACACTAGCTCACCTGGCTTCCCTCACCCCCCCCCTCCCCCACCTCTCCCCCCTCCTCATCTCCCCCTCCTCCTCTCACCCCCCTTCCCTCCTCTCTACCCCATTCCTCTCTCCTCGCTCCTCTCCCTCTCTCACCTCCCCTCTAACCCCCCACCCCCCTCTAGCCCTCTCTCCCCCTCTGCCCCCCCTTCCCACTACTCCCCCACCCCCTCCTCCACACCACCTCCTCCCTTTCCCCTTCCTCTCTCCCCTCTCCTCCCTCCTCTACTGTCTCTTCCTCCTCCCTCCCTTCACCCTTCTACCCTCCCTCTCTCCTCCCGCTCCTTTATCTCCCCCTCCCTCTCCCCCCTCCCCTCTCCCCTCCCCGCTCTACACCCCTCCCCACCCCTCCCCTCCACCCCCACCCTTTCCCCCTTCCCCTCCCACCCACTTCTCTCCTCCCTGCTCTCTCCCCCCCCCCTCCCTCCCCTCTATCCCCCACTCTCCCCTCTACTCTGTCCCCCCCTCTCCCCCTCGCCTCACCTCTACCCCCCAACCCCCCTCTCTCCACCCTCCACCCACCTCAAGCCTGACAAACTGCTTCTTTATCACCCTGTCTGTCTATCTGCGTTATCACTTTCAGAGAATCATGCACTCGTACTATTCAACGGACTCTGTGTCCTCCTACAACATTCTCTGGGGCTCTGCTGCCATTTACAGTGTAAGTTCTGCTGCTGCTGCTGCACTGATTTAACTTCCCACTTTGCACTTGTCCAAGTTAAATTCAATCTGCCATTATTCCTTGGCTCACATTTCCAGTTGATCCAGACCCTGCTGCAATTTCAGAGAATAAGTCAGTTGCTTTTAAAGTCCTGTACATCACCAGTTTTGCTGCTGCTGCTGTTGACAAACTTACTGAGGAGGGGGGGTGGGGGAGAGAGAAAATAGTACGAGTGCATAATTCTCTGAAAGCGATAACACACAGATAGACAGATAGACGGGGTGATGAAGAAGCAGCAGCAGCAGTTTGTCAAACTTGCTCACCTTCATCATCAGTCAGAGCATTGGGTACCACAGTTAGTTAGGACATACATCATGTTAGAGAGAGCTGTACGAAAGATGTCGGTATGTGTGTGTGTGTGGGGCAATACTTGGGGAATATGGTGTGCTATTCTGGTCCCCATAACTACAAGAAGCATTCATTGTGAGAAGCACTGGTGAAAAGATGTGTGAGTTTCTTAACAACAGGAGCCGGATACCAGTAGATCGTCCTTCGCAACAGAAGCCTGTTGGCACTAGGCCTTCCTTGACAACAGGTCTTCTCTAGCAACAGGAGCCTGACTCCAGTAGGCCTTTACTTGCCCATTACTTAGGTCAAAGCCCAAAGGTTAGGCCCAGAGCTTATTACATTGCCATGAGGCCTTCAAAACACAGGGCTCATGAGGCCCAGAACATAGGTCAAAGCAAACAACACAGGCCCAGGGTAAACAAATATAGGCCTGGAGCCTATAACACAGGCTCGGAGCCCACAACTCATCCCCAAGGCCTACAATACAGGCTTGGAGGCCCAGAACGTAGGCCAAAGCCCAAAGCTAGGTCCGGACCCTACAACACAGCCCTGAGGCCTACAACACTGCAGAAGGTTATGTAATGAACTGGATTTGATAAAGGACCTCAAGGTTAATGAGCCATTAGGAAGAAGTGACCATAACATGGTCAGGTTTAATCTACAATTGGAGAGGGAGAAGAATAGATCGGAGGTGTCAGTGTTGCAGTTGAATAAAGTGGACTATGGGGCCAAGAGGGAGGAGCTGGCCAAAGTTGACTGGAAAGATACACTAGCAGGGATGACAGTGGAAGAAAAATGTGTTTCTAGGAATAATACAGAAGATGCAGGATCAGTTCATTCCAAGGAGGAAGAAAGATTCCAAGGGGAGAAAGGGACAAACATGGCTGACAAGGGACGTTAGGGACAGTATAAAAATTAAAGCAAAAAAGTACCACGCAGCAAAGATGAGCGGGAAGCAAGAGGATTGGGTAATGTATAAAGAACAACAGAAGATAACCAAAAAGAAAATAAGGGGAGAAAAGATGTGGTACAAAGGTAAGCTAGCCAAGAATATAAAGCAGGATAGTAAAAGCTTCATTAGGTATGTGAAGAGGAAAACATTTGTTAAGACCAAAGTTGGACCCTTGAAGACCAAAAAAGGTGAATTTATTATGGCGAACAAGGAAATGGCAGATGAGTTGAAACACAGAAACATAGAAACATAGACATTAGGTGCTGATCATCCAACTCAGAATCCCGTACCTGCCTTCTCTCCATACCCTCTGATCCCCTTAGCCACAAGGGCCACATCTAACTCCCTCTTAAATATAGCCAATGAACTGGCCTCAACTACCCTCTGTGGCAGAGAGTTCCAGAGACTCACCACTCTCTGTGTGAAAAAAGTCTTTCTCATCTCGGTCCTAAAGGATTTCTCCCCTTATCCTTAAGCTGCGACCCCCTTGTCCTGGACCTCCCCAACGTCGGGAACAATCTTCTTGTATCTAGCCTGTCCAACCCCTTAAGAATTTTGTAAGTTTCTATAAGATCCCCTCTCAATCTCCTAAATTCTAGAGAGTATAAACCGAGTCTATCCAGTCTTTCTTCATAAGACAGTCTCGACATCCCAGGAATCAGTCTGGTGAACCTTCTCTGCACTCCCTCTATGGCAATAATGTCCTTTCTCAGATTTGGAGACCAGAACTGTACGCAATACTCCAGCACTTGAACAAGTACTTTGGATCTGTCTTCACGAAGGACGATACAAACAATCTTCCTGGTATAGTAGTGGCCAGAGGATCTGGGGTGACAGAGGAACTAAAAGAAATCCACATTAGGTAGGAAATAGTGTTGGATAGACTGACGGGACTGAAGGATGATAAATCCACAGGTCCTGATGGTCTGCATCCCAGGGTACTTAACAAAATGGTTCTAGAAATCGTGGATGCATGATGATCATTTTCCCCATGTTCTATAGACTCAGGATCAGTTCTTGTGGATTGGAGGGTAGCTAATGTTATCCCACTTTTTAAGAAAGGCGGGAGAGAGAAAACGGTGACATAGACCAGTTAGCCTGACATCGGTGGTGGGGAAGATGCTGGAGTCAATTATTAAAGATGAGATAGCCGCACATTTGATTAGCAGTGACAGGATTGGTCTGAGTCAGCACGGATTTACGAAGGGGAAATCATGCTTGATTAATCTTCTGGAATTTAAAAAAAATGTAACTAGGAAAATGGACAAGGGAGAGCCAGTGGATGTAGTGTACCTGGTCTTTCAGAAAGCATATGATAAGGTCCCACATAGGAGATTAGTGGGCAAAATCAGGGCACATGGTTTTGGGGATAGAGTTCTGACATGGAAAGAGAAGTGGTTGGCAGACATGAAACAAAGAGTAGGGATTAACGGGTTCCTTTCAGAATGGCAGGCAGTGACTAGTGGGGTCCCGCAAGGCTCGGTGCTGGGACCGCAGCTATTTACAATATACATCAATGATTTGGATGAAGGGATTCAAAGTAACATTAGCAAATTTGCAGATGACACAAAGCTGGGTGGCAGTGTGAACTGTGAGGAGGATGCTATGAGAGTGCAGGATGACTTGGACAGGTTGGAGGAGTGGACAGATGCATGGCAGAAGTTTAATGCAGATAAATGTGAGGTTATCTACTTTGATAGCAAAAACAGGAAGGCAGATTACTATCCAAATGGCGTCAAGTTGGGAAAAGGGGAAGTACAACGGGATCTGGGGGTCCTTGTACATCAGTCCCTGAAAGTAAGCATGCAGGTACAGCAGTCAAGAAAGCGAATGGCATGTTGGCCTTTATAACACGAGGAATCGAATATAGGAGCAAAGAGGTCCTTCTGCAGTTGTACAGAGCCCTGGTGATACCACAACTGGAGTATTGTGTGCAATTTTGGTCCCCTAATTTGAGGAAGGACATTCTTGGTATTGAGGGAGTACAGCATAGGTTTACAAGGTTAGTTCCCGGGATGGCGGGACTGTCATATGCTGAGAGAATGGAGCAGCTAGGCTTGTACACTCTGGAGTTTAGAAGGATGAGAGGGCATTTTATTGAAACATACCACCAGGGGATCGTATTGAAACATACCACCAGGGGCGCCGGGGAGATGGCAACCCTTCCGATCTTATTGAAACACATAAGATTGTTAAGGGCTTGGACACACTAGAGTCAGGAAACATGTTCCCGATGTTGGGGGAGTCCAGAACCTGGGGCCACAGTTTGAGAATAAGGAGTAAGCCATTCAGAACGGAGACGAGGAAACACGTTTTCTCACAGATTGGTGAGTCTGTGGAATTCTCTGCCTCAGTGGGTGGTGGAGGCAGGTTCTCTGGATGCTTTCAAGAGAGAGCTAGATAGGGCTTAAAGATAGCGGTCAGGGGATATGGGGAGAAGGCAGGAACGGGGTACTGATTGGGGATGATCCGCCATGATCACATTGAATGGCGGTGCTGGTTTGAAGGGCCAAATGGCATACTCCTGCACCTATTGTCTATTGTCTAACAGGCTTTGAGGCCCAGAACTTAGGCCAAAGCCCACGGGTTAGCCCAAGGCATAAAACACAGGCCTGGAGCTCATAATACAGCCATGGGGCCTACGAAACACAGGCTTGGAATTTCTAGAACTTAAGGCAAAGTGCGCAACACTTGCCTAGGGCCTAAAATACAGGACCCGAGCCCGCAACGCAGACCCGGAGCACATAAAACAACCTTGAGGCCTACAAATCACAGGTCCGGAAGCTCTGAACTTGGGAAAAAAAACCCGTGTGAGGGATAAAATGATTAAACCCCACTATTGTAAGGGTTCAGGAGAGGAATCTAACTGATAGAGGCCAGGGAAAGGATTCTGACACAGCTGTGGATGAAGCTACCAGAACTGTCCTCCAGTAAGGATTGATGGCATTGTATTGAGGGTAGAAGGGGAGTGATGGATGCGACCCTTATCAGTAGAGACTGTTGATGGATGCGACCCTTGTCAGTAGAGGCTTGCTTTTAATTCAGATACAAGAAAACTGAGACAGGTCAGTTGGAGGTGAGCAAACTGGGGCAGGCCACTTACAACTGAGCATGCTTAATGAAATAAATGAATATTACTAGCAAACCCCTGGTCAAGAAACTGCTCATTACCATGAACATGCGATGTATGATGTGGGAGGTACTGGGGAGACGCACCTATAGACTGTGCACCTCAGTGCCCTGATTGGGGAGGGCCAGAAGGGGAGGATAAATGTAGAATTGTGTGTATAAAGGGGCTTTACTTTCCTGACCGGTGTGTCTCAACTTGGAGAGGCACCCGACTCTGCAGACTCGCAAATTATCTGGTTTCCATGATTTAGTCTCTGAGTAATGATTGTGAGCACAACCTATATCTCACACCCGGAACACAGACCTGGGACCTAAAATACTGGGCCAACACCTACGTATCAAACCTCTGAACCAAAGAGCATTATTGTGAGATATTTTTGTGGGTGCTTGGCGACAGATATAATATATTTATGTATTTATGCTTGGATCTATATGCTTTACAGTGAAGCAATTTGTGCCAAAAATCAGCAATTAGACAACAAAATGCATTAATAAATGCAAAATATAGAATGATTGTGTTAAATGTCCCCCCGTTTCTCAACCTCTTTCTCTCTCTCCCTCTCTGTCCCTCCTCTCTCTCCTCCTTTCTGTTCCCCCTTCTCTCTACAGTGTGCCACACGCTCTAAATCCACACTCTACAAGATAATGCTGCTCTCTCTCTTCTCCCTCTCACTCCCATTCATTTCTCTCATCCCTTTCTCTCTCCCTCTCTACATATCTCTCCCCTCCTGTTTTCCCACTTCCCCTTCTCTCTTTCTCCCCACTCTATGAGGGAAACATTTTTCACACAGAGAGTGGTGAGTCTCTGGAATTCTCTGCCGCAGAAGGTAGTTGAGGCCAGTTCGATGGCTATATTTAAGAGGGGGTTAGATGTGGCCCTTGTGGCTGAAGGGATCAGGGGGTATGGAGAGAAGGCAGGTACAGGATACTGAGTTGGATGATCAGCCACGATCATATTGAATGGCGGTGGAGGCTAGAAGGGCCAAATGGCCTGCTCCTACACCTATTTTCTATGTGAGGATGTCTCGACCCGAACCGTCGCCTATCTCCTTCGCTCCTTAGATGCTGCTGCACCCGCTGAGTTTCTCCAGCGTTTTGTGTATCCTATTTTCTATGAATGTGTCGATTGGGCTTGTATTCACTGGGATTTAGAAGGATGAGAGGGTTTCTTATAGAAACATATACAATTATTAAGGGATTGGACACGCTAGATGCAGGAAACATGTTCCCGATGTTGGGGGGCTCCAGAACCAGGGGCCACAGTTGAAGAATAAGGGGTGGGCCGTTAGGGACGAGATGAGGTTTTATCTCAGGTTTGCAGCCTCTGCAGCTGCTGTGATTGTTCCCCCCCCCTCACGTGGTGTAGGAGCCGCGGGGGCGGGGCCGGCCGCTCCGTGAAACCGTTGCTTGGGCGGGATGGGCTGCTCCGATTGGCGGAGGGAACTGTCCGTCCGAGGGGCGGGGCTACGGCCCGACCAATAGGTCGCGGTCACCTGCGTTGGGGAGGCGCCGTTGCGACTCTGATTGGTTGGAAGCAAGGCAGGGGGCGGGGCAGGGCACCTGGCCCTTTGTGACGTCGGCCCGGGGTTTGCTGGACTTGCTGCCATTGGCCGCTGGCGCTGCCGGTCATGTGGGGAGGGCGCGGGTGGAGCGGGGCCTGGTCCTTTGTGACGCCATTGGCCGCTGGCGCTGCTCGTCAGTGGGGGGGCGGGGCTTGGTCCTTTGTGACGCCATTGGCCGCTGGCGCTGCCCGTCAATGGGGGGCGGGACGACATGGCAGGGCCTTTGTGACGCCATTGGTGGTTGACGCTGCCCGTCAGTGGGGGGCGGGATTTGATCCTTTGTGACGCCATTGGCCGTTGGCGCTGCCTGTCAGTGGGGGGTCGGGGCCTCCTCTCAGCGCCGGGAGCTCAGGTGGGAAAAGTCGCCGCCGCCGCTCGGCCCCGCGTCCTCTCCCCACCCGCCCCCCTCCTCCCTTCCCCAGGGCGATCCCACGGCCGGCGACCCGTGGCGCGCGTCCGACTGTCGTGTTAACCTGGCGGCGCGACTTTGTATCTCTCTTTCTGTCTTCAGCGTGAGAGTCTTCACCCCTGTCTGTAGAAGGGCTCGGTGCCGCGTCGCTGGTCCTCCCAGTGCTGTGTCTGGTCCTCGGGTCCTCTGGTCCACTGTAGCGCCCCCTGGCGACGGGAGGCCGCGGTGCAGCGTCCTGCTACTGTAGCGCCCCCTGACGGCGGGAGGTCGCTGTGCAGTGCCTCTGGTCCTCCTACTGTAGCGCCCCCTGGCAGCCGGAGGCCACGGTGCAGTGTCTCTGGTCCTCCTACTATAGCGGCCCCTGGCGCCTGGAAGCCGCGGTGCAGCTTATCTCGTCCTCTTACAGTAGCGTCACCTGGCGGCGGGAGGCCGCGGTGCAGCTTATCTCGTCCTCCGAATGTAACGCCCCCTCGCGGCGGGAGGCCGCGGTGCAGTGTCTCTGGTCCTCCTATTGGAGCCCCCCTGGCGGAGGGGGGGTCAATGTGCAATGGTCCACGTTCCCCACGGACCCGCTGAGTAACTCCAGCGTGCACAAAAGGCTGGAGAAACTCAGCGGGTGCAGCAGCATCATCTAAGGAGCGAAGGAAATAGGCGACGTTTCGGGTTAACATAGAAATTAGGTGCAGGAGTAGGCCATTCAGCCCTTCGAGCCTGCACCGCCATTCAATATGGTCGGGTCCAAACTCACTCTTAAATATAGCCACTGGCCTCAGAGAGAGTTCACGCTCACCGCTCTCTGTGTGAAAAAAAGTCTTTCTCCATCTCGGTCTTAGACCCCTTGTCCTGGAGGGAGGGATTTTGTAAGTTTCTATAAGATCCCCTCTCAATCTCCTAAATTCCAGAGAGTATAAACCGAGTCTATCCAGTCTTTCTTCATAAGACAGTCCTGACATCCCAGGAATCAGTCTGGTGAACCTTCTCTGCACTCCCTCTATGGCAATAATGTCCTTCCTCAGATTTGGAGACCAAGTTGAGACCCTTCTTCAGACTGGTCAGGGATCAGGGAAACGAGAGATATAGACGGTGATGTGGAGAGATAAAGAACAATGAATGAAAGATATGCAAAAGAGTATCGATGATTAAGGAAACAGGCCATTGTAAGCTGTTTGTGGTGTGAAAATGAGAAGCTAGTGCGACTTGGGTGGGGGAGGGAGATAGAGAGAGAGGGAATACCAGGGCCCAAGGGCTGAGGGAGAGATGGGAAGGGAAGGGGAGGAGACAGCAAGGGTTAACAGAATTGCGAAAATTCAATGTTCAAGCCCAGAGGATGCAGACTCCCCAAGAGGAATATGAGGTGCTGTTCCTCCAACTTGCGGTGTTGCTCACTCGGGCTGTGGAGGTGGCCCAGGACCGAGAGGTCGGATACGGAATGGGAGGGGAAGTTGAAGTGCTGAGCCACCGGGAGGTCAGCTTGGTTATTGCGGACCGAGGTGAGGTGTTCGGCGAAACGATCGCCAAGCCTCCGCTTGGTCTCACCAATATAGATCATCTGGCATCTGGAGCAGTGGACGCAGTAGATGAGGTTGGAGGAGGTGCAGGTGAACCTCTGTCGGACCTGGAAGGACTGCTTGGGTTGCTGAAAGGAGTGGAGGGGGGAGGTGAAGGGACAAGTGTAGCATTTCTTGCGGTTGCAAGGGAAAGTGCCCGGGGAAGGGGTAGAGTGGGAGGGAAGGGAAGAATTGACAAGGGAGTTGCGGAGGGAGCGGTTTTTGCGGAAGGCAGACAGGGTGGGAGATGGGAAGATGTGGCAAGTGGAGGGGTTACGTTGGAGGTAACTCCAGCACTCTGTGACCTTCCCATGATGCATGCCGCCTCCCACGTGACTCGACGCCAATCACCGGCGGGCGGCGCCAGCAGGCCCCCTCGGTTTGGGGGTGACGTCAGGGCTCCGGTCGTGCGCGCCGTGCGTGTGGCAGACGTCACGGCGCAGGGCAGCTGGCTGTTGGACGTGCTGGCGGCTGCAGGCCCCTCCCCTCACCCCCTCCCCTCACTGACACCGTCCTCATCCCCCCCTCACCCCCTCCCCCTCACTGACACTGTCCTCATCCCTCACCCCCTCCCCTCACTGACACCAGTCCTCATCCCCCCCCCCCCATCACTGACACCGTCCTCATCCCCCCCTCACCCCCTCCCCTCACTGACACGTCCTCATCCCCCCCTCACCCCTCCCCTCACTGACACCGTGACACCGTCCTCATCCCCCTCACCCCTCCCCTCACTGACCAGTCCTCATCCCCCCCTCACCCCGTCCCCTCACTGACAACCGTCCTCATCCCCCCCCTCACCCCCTCCCCTCACTGACACCGTCCTCATCCCCCCCTCACCCCTCCCCTCACTGACACCGTCCTCATCCCCCCTCACCCCTCCCCTCACTGACACCGTCCTCACCCCCCCTCACCCCCTCCCCTCACTGACACCGTCCTCATACCCCCTCACCCCCTCCCCTCACTGACACCGTCCTCATCACCCTTCCCAACTTCCCCCCAAGCCTCCTCACCATCTCTCTGCTCCTTCCCCATCCCTCACCCCTCACCCCTCCCCTCACTGACACCGTCCTCATCCCCCTTCCCCACCTCCCCCCATGCCTCCTTACCATCTCTCCACTCCTTCCCCATCCCCTCCTCCTCCCCCTCATCCTCACTGACACCGTCCTCATCCCCCTTCCCAACTTCCTCCCAAGCCTCCTCACCATCTCCGCTCCTTCCCCATCCCCCCTCACCCCCTCCCCTCACTGACACATTCCTCATCCCCCTTCCCCACTTCCCCCCCAAGCCTCCTCACCATCTCTCTGCTCCTTCCCCATCCCTCCCCCCTCCCCCCCTCCCCTCACTGACTGTCATTATCCCCTTCCCCGCTTCCTCCCATGCATCCTCACCATCTCTCCGCTCCTTCCCCATCCTCCCCCCCCCCCTCCCCTCACTGACACCGTCCTGATCCCCCCTTCCCCACTTCCCCCCAAGCCTCCTCACCATCTCTCCGCTCCTACGCCATCAACCCCTCATCCCTCCCCCTCATCCTCACCGCCTCATCTCCCCCCTCACTCTCCCATCTTCATCCGTCCTCCACCCCCCTCCCCTCCCCCCGCCCCCCCCCCCCCCTGCTCACCCCTGCCCTTCCCCCCTTCAGGCACTAGTAATGTTCACACGTTGGTAATGTCCTGTTTGCCAGCTTGTTGATCCTCTGTGTTCCCCTCCTGCAGGGGTTTAGGAGTCGTTGCTGTGGACGGAGAGACGGGGACGTGACCGGCCATTGAGGGTGGCCAGGGTGCCCGTGAGCTCTCCATCTGCCCGGTGTGCGGGCTGACCTTCGAGGGGCTGTGCTTCGACGCAGGACCACATGACTGGGCACAACAAGCAGAAGCGTTATGCGTGCGACGTGTGTGGCAAGGCCTGGCAGAGACCTTGCCTGCTAGAGATCCACCGGCGGGTGCACACGGGAGAACGCCCCTTTGACTGCTCAGAGTGCGGGAAGAGCTTCAACCGCTATGACACCCTGCTGCGGCACAACCACATACACTCCGGTGAGAGGCTATTCGACTGCTCCACCTGCGGCAAGAGCTTTGCCCAGTTGTCCGGGCTGCGGGACCACCAGCGGGTGCACAGCAGTGAGCGGCCCTTCACCTGCGCCGACTGTGGCAAAGGCTTCAAGTCGTCCACAAACCTGAAGGTGCACAGGCGCCTGCACACTGGGGAGCAGCCCTACACCTGCAGCGACTGTGGCAAGAGCTTCACCCACTCCAACAGCCTGCTGGAGCATCAGCGCACGCACACCGGTGAGCGCCCCTTCACCTGCGCCCAGTGCGGCAAGGGCTTCACCCGCTCTGACAACTTGCTGGATCACCATCGCACCCACACCGGCGAGCGACCCTACACCTGCGCCCAGTGCGGCAAGGGGTTCACCCGCTCCAACAGCCTGCTGGAGCACCAGCGCACCCACACCGGCGAGCGCCCCTACACCTGCGGCCAATGCGGCAAGGGCTTCACGCGCTCCAAGAGCCTGCTGGAGCACCTGCACACCCACACCGGTGAGCGCCCCTTCACCTGTTCCCTGTGCGGCAAGGGCTTTACCCGCTCTGACAACCTGCTGGTGCACCGGCGCACCCACACCGGCGAGCGCCCCTACACCTGCGCCCAGTGCGGCAAGGGCTTCACCCGTTCCAACAACCTGCTGGAGCACCAGAGGCTGCACACCGGCGAGAGGCTCTTAGGCTGCTCCGACTGCGGCAAGAGCTTCAAGACGACATAAAAGCTGAAGATCCACCGGCGGGTGCACACGGGCGAGATGCCCTTAGGTTGTTCCACCTGTGGCAAGAACTTTGCCCAGTTGTCAGGGCTAAGGCGGCACCAGCAGGCGCACAGCGGTGAGCGGCCCATCACCTGCTCCGACTGTGGCAAAAGTTTCAAGTCAACACCGGAACTGAAGGTACGCAGGCGCCTGCACACCGGGGAGCAGCACTACACATGCAGCAACTGCGGCAAGGGCTTCACCAGTTCCAAAAAGTTGCTGGATCACCGGTGCACCCACACTGGCGAGTGCCCATTCACCTGCGACCAGTGCGGTAAGGGCTACACCCACTCCAACAGCCTGCGGTCCCACCAGCAGGTGCACGCCAGTGACCGTCCCTTCCCCCGCCAGGTGTGTGAAGAGCGCTTTGCCATGGCCTCCCACACCCTGTCTCACCAGCACACGCACACCAGTAGCCATCCTATGACTGCCCATACTGCGGTGAGACGTTTGACAGCTCTCGGGGGCTGTGGACCGTGATGGAGAAGGTGAGGACAGCCTCTACGATGGCAGTATAAAACTGGACCAGCATTGCCTGTGGCAGATTGTGTATTCTCAGCTGCGGCAGGAAGTACATCGTCTGTTGTACCTTTTTGACTGTGGAGTCGATGGTGGCCTCTCGTTGATCCATCCAACGATGATCTGTCCTACATTTTCCTTGAACTCCATTCCCTTTGTCCTTTTCACTCCTTATACTTCCTTATCTCTGCACCTCCCATCAGACTGAAGAAAGGTATTGACCCGAAATGTCACGTTTTCCTTCTCTCCACAGACGCTGAGTGACTCCACCACTGTGTGACATTCTTCCCATGATGCATGCTGCACCCCACATGGCTCTACGCAATGGCAGGGGGCTGGGCCAGCAGTCACCCTTGGATTGGCGGTGATGTCAGGGCATCGTTTGTGAGCGCTATCCGTGCATGCGGCTGACATCACGGCGCAGGGCGGGCGGATATGCGTGCGGGCAGGCGGTTCAACGCGGTTCCCGCATACTCGTCACCCAATTCCCCACTTTCCCCCTCACCCTCCTGACCCCCTCACCTCCACCCTCCCCACTCCCTCACCCTATCACCCCCTCCTCCCCCCAGAACCCCCCCTTCAAGCACTGGTAATGTTCACACTTTAATAATGTTCTGTTTGCCAGCTTGTTGACCCTTTGTGTTCCCCTACTGCAGGGTTTAGGAGCCGTTGCTGTGGGCGGAGAGATGGGGATGTGAGCGACCATTGAGGGCGGCCAGGGTGCCGGTGAGCCCCCCCCCATCGGCTCGGTGTGCAGGCTGAGCTTCGAGGGGCTGAGCTTCGATGGAGGACCACATGACGGGGAACAACAAGGAGAAGCATTATGAGTGCAACGTGTGTGGGAAGGCCAGGCAGCACCCGAGCGTGCTGGAGATCCACCGGCGGGTGCACACGGAAGAACGCCCCTTCAACTGCTTGGAGTGCAGCAAGAACTTCACCCGCTACAACAGCCTGCTGCGGCACAACCGCGTGCACTCCGGCGAGTGTCCCTGCGGTTGCTCCGACTGAGGAAAAAGCTTCAAGGGCACATGAGCAGAAGATGCACCGGCGGGTGCACACAGCAGGAAGCCCTTCGACTGCTCCACCTGTGGCAACAGCTTTGTCCGGGCTATGGCTGCAACTGGCGGGTGCACAGCAGTGACCGGCCCTTCACCAGCTCCGACTCTGGCAAAGACTTCAAGTCGTCACCGAACCTGATGCACAGGCGCCTGCACACCGGAGAGCGGCCCTACACCTGCAGTGACTACGGCAAGGGCTTCACCCACTCCTAAAAAGCTGCTGGACCATCAGCGTATACACACTGGTGAGCGGCCCTGCACCTGCTGTCCCACCAGCGGGTGCACGCCGGCGACCGTCCCTTCCCCAGGCCCTTCGGTTGCGCCGACTGTGGCAAGAGCTTCATGATAGCGTATGACCTGAATGTCCACCGGCGAGTGCACATGGGCGTGAAGCCCTTTGGCCGCTCTACCTGCGGTATGAAAGAAATATTAATGTCCTTCCTTGCTTAATTTTGACTGAAATGGAACAAGGTAACAAAAAGGTGTTTTGGATGTGACAATTGGCAGCACTCGCTTGACCAGGTGCAGAAGAGGTTCATGGGAATTGGCAAAGGAAGATTAGACGTATTACCTCTTGTCTGGGAATGTGTTGAAGGGAGGATGGTAAATGTAAACATGAAATAGTCGAGAAGATAACAAAGCTTCTTTTCCCTTCTGTGAGGAGTTGCAATAGATCACCCGCGTCCCCTTCCGCTAGTAGCGTAGATACATTGCAGTAAATGGGAGGCTTATGATTGGCTTGGAGAGATGATGGTGGCATGGGCTGCCTGAAAGAAAAGATAGAATAATGTCAAGATGTCCTTGTATTGTGTTTGACTTGTATTAACCATCTGTTGTTGAATAAGATCAACATGAGTGAAAAGTATGTTATGACAAATTAAATAATTGGTACTGGTGTAGTTGATAGAATATTTTCGCATAGTAGTATCTTACAAAAGTTGTTTACTACACAGTATAAATGTCAGCTAATTCTGCTGTGAAGTCAGAGAACTGTGGGCAGTTTACTGCCGTCATCTCTCCATGATATCGTGCAATAAAATCTCTTGAAGCAAATCTGTGAAGTCTGGAATTTTTAGTTTTCCTTTAATTTCCCTCTAAATTAATTTCTTCCCCAGAATTTGCCATACTCGGCAGGATCCAAATTGTAACGGGATTCGAACGAATACAAGGGGAAATAAAAGAGAATTATAAAATAGTCCCCACCGAAAAAGGGACAGGGGGCTTCCCAGCGAAGGGAGAGCCCGACAACCTAGCTATATGGCCGGTGACTCGCGCTGAGCTAAGAGGCCTGTGGGGTGAGGCACGATTGCGGAGAAGATAAATGGGAACAGGTGCCGTAAAGTGCGCTGTAGACATTGAAAGGTGATACTGAGGTTTACGGACAGTGAAAAACAAGTGCGTGCAAACTGTAAATCGAATGTTAAAAGACATTTTCCGCAGAAACGTAACTTTTGTTTTAACAGACTTGTGAATAGAATATGGGAGGAAACAGTAGTCGATCGGAGAAATCTGATCCCACTGATAGAGGGAGGCCTGAGGAAACAAAACAGGCGGTCCAGGAGGGAAAGATGCAGATAAGAAAGAGCATTGCCAAGGTGATAAAAAAAGACCAAAAGACACCGGGAAAGGTAGGAGATCTCATTGTTCCACCGGGACCGACAGCAGATGTAACAAAAAGTACCGGAGATGACCAATGTCCGTAAATTGTTTGTGTCCCCTCAATATATGCCTCGGAGGTCGGGTGGTACAGGCGGCTGGGATCAGATTGTCTCAATCAATGGAAGAAGAACCCATGGCTGCAGTCAAGATAGGCTTCTTCTTCTGTCGTGTGTCTTTTAGACCAGCAGCTCCGTTGAGGCGAGCCAGGCCAACGTGTCATCGTCCAGGTCAATCAAACCTCGTTCACCATTCGGTGGCTAGTGTTTGGGGCAACTGGTGACTATGTGCTCTACTGTCTGCGTTGGGTCCCCGCACACTCGCAGGAGGCGCTCGCTGTCCACGAGGCCCCACCTCCTCATCGCTACTCCATAGCGTCCGACGCCTATCCTCAAGCGGTTTAGGGTTGTCCACTGCTTTCTGGGAAGGTCCTGGCCAGGGACGTCCATGGGGCCATCGATGTACTAGTGTAGCCTAGATGGTTCCGCTGACTTCCACTGGTCTCTCCATCTCGTCTTGACCCAGGCGGCCTTAGAAGCGTCAGCCGGTGTTGTGCAGAGCAGCTCTTGGGCTTGTGTGGCTAAGGGCTTGCCGTGACTTGAGGTGCACTTGTCGTGGTGTCTCTGTGACGATCTGATGGAGGAGGTGGGATTCACTCAAGATAGGTGACTGCCATTTAGACCTTCTGATCGATACCGGAGCCACTATATCATCTGTGCCACCCTCCGTGGGCATCCAGTCAAATATTAATACTATTGGGGTTGCTGGTGTCCCCATGATAGAACCTTTATCAGAACCCACTCGTATTAAGATGAATGGCAAGCCCCTTACTGATACTTTTATAATCTCTAGAACGGCCCCACTCCCGTTACTGGGAAGACAGGCTCTGTGCAAACTGGGAGCAGTCTTACACGGCACTGCAGATGGCATAGAAACATAGAAACATAGAAAATAGGTGCAGGAGTAGGCCATTTGGCCCTTCGAGCTGCACCCCGCCATTCAATACGATCATGGCTGATCATCCAACTCAGTATCCTGTAACTGCCTACTCTCCATACCCCCTGATCCCTTTAGCCACATCTAACCCCCTCTTAAATATAGCCAATGAACTGTCCTCAACTACCTTCTGTGGCAGAGAATTCCACAGATTCACACTCTCTGTGTGAAAAATGACTTTCTCATCTTGGTCCTAAAAAACTTCTCCCTTATCCTTAAACTGTGACCCCTTGTTCTGGACTTCCCCAACATCGGGAACAATCTTTCTGCATCTAGCCTGTCCAACCCCTTAAGAATTTTGTAAGTCTCTATAAGATCCCCCCTGAATCATCTAAATTCCAGTGAGTACAAGCCGAGTCTATCCAGCCTTTCTTCATATGGAAGTCCTGCCATCCCAGGAATCAGTCTGGTGAACCTTCTCTGTACTCCCTCTATGGCAAGAATGTCTTTCCTCAAATTAGGAGACCAAAACTGTACGCAATACTCCAGGTGTGGCCTCACCAAGACCCTCCCTGCTCTTGTACTCAAATCATTTTGCTATGAATGCCAACATACCATTTGCTTTTGTTGACACACCAGACATGTTCTTGCAACTTAATCAGTTATGACTGATGCACCTGGTGCATACCATTTTTGGGACAATGCGTGTGCCATCCCCCCTTTTCCCATGTGAGCCTGTCCATGAGGTAGGTGGGACGGGGGCAAAAATAGGCTCCTGGGGAAATTATCCGACCATCTGGACTCAGACAATGGGGTCTTGATGACACCCTGCTCTCTCCAGGAATTCTTTTCCTGGATTGATGGCCGGGCCTCTGGGTTCCCTGGAACTGGGCTACTTCAATGCCAAATCGGGATCTTTCTATTTGTTGGCTCAAAATGTTTTTATGAAATAAATAAATAAATAAAGTCACGGACAATTCAATTCGCCCCAAGGCTTCCAGATCTCCTCCACACTCACCAATGAGAATATGTTCTGTTCGCGGGTTTCGTGTAAAGAACAGCAATTTTGATTGTCTTAAGCCCTCGCACACTATTTAACACAATGGCATGCAGTACTATAATGAATCCATTAAACATTCAATGAACCAAAATCTGCAGTTGATGGGGAATTTCAAAATAAAGAGCAAAAGCGTTTTAGAGGTGAGTAAAAACCACGAGGGGAATATATAAGTGAATGCAATAGTCTTTCTCCCCAGGATCTGTGATTCAAGAACCTAGAGGGCATTGGTTCCAGCCTGAGAGTTTTGTGGAAAATTGGTAGAATTCCCTGCCACAGAGAGCAGTGTAGCCAAATCACTGGATTGGTTTAAGAGAGAGTAGATAGAGCTCTAGGGGGTAGTGGAACAAGATATGGGAGACGGCAGGCACAGGTTTATTGATTTTGGGATCAATTCAGCCACGATCTACAATGAAATGGTGGCTTCGAAGGGCCGAATGCGCCTCCTCCCAGAACCTATTTCTATGATTCTATGTTATAAGCAGGGATGTCAAACAACTGGCTCGCGGCCTGCGTCCGTACCCGCGGGATGATTTGGGTAAAGAAAGTAGTTTTAGTCTAGAGTCTAAACTAAACAACACATTCCCGTGCAGATGGTGTGATAGGTGAGACACGGCAATGGACCCAGCACCGACCCCTGAGGCAATCGCTCCCACCCTCACCTCCCGGCGACTCTGCATCCTGTCGGCCGCATCTGTCCACACCCCATGGAGTTTTAACCCCCGGCACGGAGCCAGGAGCGGACCGGTGGTGGGGATGTCTATGCCCGCCCTCTGGACCGCCCGGGGAGAATCTGAGCTAAGGCTACCGCTACCAGATGCCCGACCCCCCAGGGTCACCGTCCCTCACCTCCCCCCTGACCCCTCAGCTGGACACAGAGCACCTGTGCCGGCCCCGCATTCCCGGGGCTAGGTTC